>BSBM01001068.1:0-600000 GCA_027924585.1 Larix kaempferi
ATATTAATTATTATTATTAATATTATTAATTAATTAATAATAATTAATAATTAATAATTAAATCATAGTAAATAATAATTATTAAAATCATTATAATAATATATAATTAGTATTTTAATAAGTAATAATTATAATAATATATAATTAGTATTTTTATAATTAATATGGCTTATAATTAATTATAATATTAATATTAATAGTTAATAATGAATTGATATTAAATTATAATAATAACAAAAATTATAATATTAATTAATTATTAGAAATTATTAATTAATGTGGCTTATAAAAATTATTAAAACTATTATTATAATTATAATTATATTTATTAATATAAATATAATTGTAATTATAATTAATAAAAATTATGTTTATTCAAATCATAATAAATAATTGATAAAATTATTATAATATTAATATTAATATGAAAGTGGTAATGTGGCTTATAATAATAATTATTAATTTTAATATAAAGAATTAATAAATAATCCATATGAAGTTATATTAATAATAATTATTATAATATTAATTAATAATTATTATTATTAATAACACATTCTAGCAGTAGTAGGAGTAATATCTCTAACCATGGTTAAAAAAAATTCATTGACATTATAAAAAGGAGAGAATTTTTTTTATCTGAGATGGGTTGTTTGCAATTTTATATGACATTCTACAAACGAGACCTTTGTATTTTTCTATTTTGATTTTAGTAAAAGGTTTTGGATCCTGTGAAATATTAAGGTACTTATAATGAAAAAGTAAGTTGAAGAATGACAACGGAGCACTTTAATGTTTTGCCATGTTGCTTTATCACTTTAGTAATGTATATGGAGCACTTTAATGTAATGTCATGCAATACTATTATCACATTCCAACCATAATATTGCAGGTTTTGTTTGAGCTCGATAGTGCCATTGGGACAATTTAAAAAAATATTATCTATAAAATAGTAAAATAATTTTAAAGAAACAGATTATTTAAAGAAAGAAACAGAATGTGAATTATTAAAGAAACAGAATGTGAATTATTAAAGAAACAAATTATTTAAAGAAAGAAACTTGCATAGATTGAAATACATGAATGTTGAAATAGTAGTATCAAACAAATAATTGCTATGTTGCTTTGTCACTTTAGTAATGTATATCGAACATTTTAATATTATGCTATATTTTCATGTTAAATAAAATAGATTGAATGAGTTGAGTGTAATGCCACGTAATACCATTATGACATTCCAATCATAATATTACAGGTTTTGTTTAAAATACATTTAAAAATGTACTATGTATGAATTAGTAAAATAACTTTAAAGAGATAGATTATTTATTTTTTGCATTACTCGAATTGAAAATGTTGAGGTACATATAATGAAAAAGTAAGCAGAAGAAAGAATGTGAATTATTAAGGCACTTACAATGAAAAAGTAAGTTGAAGAATGACAACGTTGATTAAAAGACATATATATTCAAATAGTAGTATCAAATAATTGCCATATTGCTTTATCACTCTAGTAATGTATATGGAGCACTTTAGTTCGATAGTGCCATTGGGACAATTTTAATGTAAAGAATGAATACAGTCAAACCAATTTACTTTTTAGTGTGTTTTATAATGTACCATATTTAAAATACATTTAAAAATGTATTATGTATAAATAAGGTAAAAAAAAATATTAAAGAAATAGATTATTTATTTTCTGCATTACTCAAATTGAAAATTTTAAGGTACAATAATGAAAAAGTAAATAGATGAAAGAATGTAAATTATTAAGGCAATTATAATGAAAAAGTAAGGTGAAGAATGACAACATTGGTTAAAAGACATGTATATTCAAATAGTAATATCAAATAATTGCCATATTGCTTTATCACTTTAGTAATGTATATGGAACACTTTAATGTAATGTCATGTAATACAATTATCACATTCCAATCATAATATTGCAGGTTTTGTCTGAGCTCGATAATGCCATTGGGACAATGTTGAAGTAAAGAATGAATACACTCAAACTGAATAACTTTAAAATATATTAAAAAAAAATATTATGTATAAAATAGTAAAATAATTTTAAAGAAACAGATTATTCAATTTCTACATTATTGAAATTGAAAATTGAAGGTACAAATAATGAAAAAACCAAGTACAAGAAAGAAACTTGCATACATTAAAATACATGAATGTTGAAATAGTAGTATCAAACAAATAATTGGCTTATATAGATTTATCACTTTAGTAATGTATATCTAACATTTTAATATTATGTCATATTTTCATGTTAAATAAAATATATTGAATGAGTTGAGTGTAATGTCATGTAATACTATTATGACATTCCAATCATAATTATTGCCTGGTGTATTAAAATACATGTATGGTGAAATAGTAGTATCAAATAATTGCTATGTTGCTTTATCACTCTAGTAATGTATATGGAGCACTTTAATATTATGCCATATTTGCATGTTAAATAAAATAGATTGAATAAGGTGAGCGTAATGTCACACAGTACCATTATAACATTCCAATCATAATATTGCAGGTTTTGTTTGAGCTCGATAGTGTCATTGGGACAATTTTAAAGTAATAAATGAATACAGTAAAACCAATATGTATAAAATAGTAAAAATATTTTTAAAGAAATAGAATATTTATTTTCTTCATTAAGGTACATATAATGAAAAAGTAAGTAGATGAAAGAATGTGAATTATTAAGGCACGTATAATGAAAAAGTAAGTTGAAGAATGACAACATTGATTACAAGACATGTATATTCAAATAGTAGTATAAAAGGCTTTCCATATTGCTTTATCACTTTAGTAATGTATATGGAGCACTTTAATGTAATGTCATGTAATACCATTATGACATTCCAATCATAATATTGCAGGTTTTGTTTCAGCTCGATAGCGCCATTGGGAGAATTTTGAAGTAAAGAATGAATATAGGCAAACCAATAAACTTTGGATTGTATGTTATAATATAAGTTATTTAAAATATATTTAAAAAAATATTATGTATAAAATAGTAAAATAATTTTAAAGAAATAGATTATTTAATTCCTACATTATTGAAATTGAAAATTTAAGGTACATATAATGAAACCAAATGATTGGCTTTTATAGTATGAAACAAATGATTGGCTTATATATATTTATCACTTTAGTAATGTATATCGAACATTTTAATATTATGTTATATTTTCATGTTAAATAAAATAGATTGAATGAGTTGAGTGTAATGTCATGTAATACCATTATTACATTCCAATCATAATATTGCCGATTTTGTTTGAGTTCGATAGTGTCATTGGGAATATTTTAATGTAAAAAATGAATACAATCAAACCAATTTTTTTTTTAGTGTATTTTATAATATGCCTTATTTAAAATATATTTAAAAATGTATTATGTATAAATTAGTAAAATTATGTTAAAGAAATAGAATATTTATTTTCTGCATTATTGAAATTGAAAATTTTAAGGTACATATAATGAATGGTGAAATAGTAGTATCAAATAGTTGCTAATGTATATGGAGAACTTAAATATTATTGTCATGTAATACTGCTTGATTGTGTCATTGGGGCAATTTTAAAGTAAAGAATGAATGCAGTAAAACCAATTTACTTTTGATTTTATTTTATAATAGACCTTATTTAAAATATATTAAAAAATGTATTATGCATAAATTAATAAAAGTATTTAAAAAAATTTATTTATTTTCCGCGTTATTGAAATTGAATATTTTTAATTAAAGATAAAATGAAAAATTTAATATTGCATTGAATTCAACATTGAATTTAACATCACCATATTTCAAGTATAACAAATCTGTACTGAGGAAATGCCACATCAACCAACACATAACTATTACAAACTCTATTAAAAATTCGTTATTTGGAATTATAAAACATGTCTAAGAAGAGAAGTTAAAATTTTTAAATTAAAATTCAGACTTTGAAACAAGTTAACATCCTTATTTCAAATATAACATCATCACTGTCAAAATTGATATACACGAAAACTCTAAGACATATTTAATTGCAACATCCATGACATATACAAAACCAATTAACATCAACCCCATGGTGTCGACAAATATGTTCAATTTGGAAAAGTGATGCCCTGAGCGTAGAAAAGAAATGAAGTGTATAATTGAAAAGGTGACATCTAGATGCAATCACGTCTGCGACACAATTATGTAAATATTGAATAAATTGCATGTGTTTCCTTATCTCATCAGAAGCCCAATGAAATTTAGATGAAGATCCATTTTTCAATGACTCTGCATGAAGAAACCAATGTAGTATGAAAATATTATTCATTAATTGTACTTTTTATAATGAACTGAAAATGGATAAAGCAATCATTAACGATAATAGAAGAAATAAATGTAAACATACCTGTATCTTCTAAATCTTTCACGATAATCAAAATCACAACCTGATCTATGACAAATGCAACAGCAGTTAACATCAATGCTAACAGAACGACCCCTTGTCGTTGCACCCATTCTCTACGAATCTTTCGAACAGTCTCTCTTTGTCAAAGATGTAGGAAATTTTCAAGTATTTCCTTCATCTTTGATAAGAAGAGAAGGAGATCATCAAATAGATGGCATTCAAATCCATTTTTCCTACTGATCTTGTTTTTAAAGTACATGATGAAGCTTTGTTGTTGCTTTATTTCATCTAAAGTAGAGAAAAATTTCGAAACATATGCATTTTCCATAACTGTACAGGTAAAGATATTTTTTGGGGTTTTAGTATATTTAACAAAGTAAAAAATTTCTACAAACAAGCATTCAACATGTTTAATATGAATGAATCATCCAAGTTTCATAACATACAAATAAGCAACTACAACAATACAGATATGTAAACATTCAACATGTTTAATATGAATGAATCATCCAAGTTTCATAACCTACAAATAAGCAAATACAACAATACAGATATGTAAATATAATTTTAGAGGATCCGCCATCAATAATGTGCAAAATGAAGATATGTAAAAAAACATTGAATATGAAATAAGATGTACATTTCATTAAAGTAACAGTTAGGCAAAAACAGAGGAAACAAAGGTATTACAAAAGATATGAAAGATAAAAATAGGAATAGTAACTTGAAACGATCAATGAAAATTTATTTAAAGGATGTTACAATGACAATGAGTTCAAGCATTGCTCTTCTTTCTTCCTTCTCGTTACAAAATGCACCATTTTTTCATCTTCAAATAATGCTCAAAAGAGAAAGGTAGTGATATGCGCAAGCCATCTATTGATCTAACTCTTGTAATGGTTGTGAAGGTCAAGCCTTGCCTCTCTGTGCTCCCAATATCAATTGTGGCTCGTTCTAAAGTCAAACCTTGTTGTGAATAGTAAGGGCCCATGCCATCTTCAGTGGAATTTGCTTACGATTTCCTCTAATAACAGGTGTTATTGGTACATACTTTTGGATTATTTATATCAAATGGAGCACCAATGTACTTATCGAAAAGAATAGTAGTGTACATTGGAAGGAGAGGAGGTTTTGTGCCAGGCATATAGAAAATGTTTTGAATGCAACCTAGTGCACCATTCACTAATCCAGCTTCGACCCACAAGTTACATGTCAACATGACATGCTGACCTGGGCATAAGGGACTTCACAGTCTAATTGATCATCATCGGCAACATCAATTTCCTTGCACCTTGTATGCTCAGCAACACATCGTGCAATTGGAGAATTTAAAGATTTCAACATGATCCTATTATGTAGGGTGACCAAATTATTTGTTGCATACAAATGAATTTCTGAATCAAAATAAACTCCTTTCTGTTGGATCTAACTTGGAATCAACCCGCGACGTAAGAAGATCCCAATCATCAAGAAGCGGTTATGCATTTCTTATGTTAGTTAACAGTCTCCGAAAAGATGTTTGTCTAGGATCATCACCTTTCTGTCGAAATACTGTATCCAAAGTGACAACAATATTGAATCTTTTCCACAAAACTTTCCCCGCTGTATTACCTGCATACAAAGGCTTATCTTTGACAGGAGGCAATTGACAAATGTCACCAACAAGAATGATCGATCTGCCACCAAAAGGAATAGATTTATTCTCAGGAAATGATTCTCACAATCGAGAATCTATCTGCATGATAAACCTTGATCCTATGAAGCTCATTTCATCAATCAAAATGTAACGAATATCCCTCATTTCTTCTTGAAATATTGCTAGAGATTGGCCTTGTAGTGCTTTCATATCTTTGATAGGGATTTTTAAAGCTGAGTGTATTGTCTTTGCATGAATATTAAAAGCAGCTACTCCTGTTGGAGCAAGCAAAAGCAATGGACTTTTTCCAGTAGATGTCGAAGTAGAAAGAGCATGAGAAATACAATGAATAAGGTAAGACTTTCCAGTGCCAGCAGTTCCTTGAATAATCATTTGGAGAGGTTCACAATTTCCATATTCAACTGAATGCTGTAAAATTATGTCAAAAGCAAGTCTTTGTTTTGCTGAGAGGGGAGAGGGAGAGGAAAATGTATTATCTTAACGGTCACCAACAATACCCCTTGATTGAGCATTCCTTATAAATTCCATGAACTCTTCTACAATAGGATTTGAAATTGTTATTTCCTCCCAATTAAAAGACAAATCAAAGTCCCTTCTGCCAAGAGTTTGAAGGTCAAAATCCTCGACATTGTTTGGAGGAACCAATCGAGATAAAATCTACCATTCTTCAAATTCATCATCATCATTGACTTCTTTCCCATGGGAATCCTCTTCTTCTTCTTGTTCAACATGATCAGATGGAAAAGGGGTGCCGATTAACATGCCATGCTCGATATCAAAAATTCCTCCAATTTTCAATGACCATTTCAGTTGAAGCACCTATATCTGTGGAGATGTTGCGGAACGGCTTGTACAAAAGTAACTCAGTGAAGCAGAAGTTTTCAAACTCATATAAATCCTCACTGGGAGTGGAGTTAAATCTTGGCCAAACTCGAACAATGGCATGCACATCCCTAGGTTTCCACTGATCATTCTTACGTTGGGCATCAAAAGACCAAGATCTTGTTGTTTCTATCATTGACAAATGTTCAAGAAAATTTGGTCGTTCTTGATATATATGAACAAATGTGTTCTGAGATGAACACTAAAGACCATATGTAGAAATTTTCTAGAATACCTTCTTACCAACAGGTAAGGAAAAAAACTTTCGACTACAAATCACAAGAGGTAGCTTTAGCAACATATCAATGGCATGTTTCTTGAGCTCCAATGTCACGCTCAACAATCGTCTCACCAAGGAATCTTCTGTATGCACACAAAGCTGGATCTTCAGAGACAGATGAATCTGTAATTCTTGTCAACATGTCTTGATAACTTTCAGACCTATTTTCTGACTTCGAAGCATATTTACCAATATAGTTCGTTATAGCATGTGTACAAAGCACAGGTTGACAATCAACATTAGCACGCCACACTACAAGAAGATCAACATTATGAACATTAGCCCTTTCATCATTACGTGCAGGCTCATATTTTTTTTGACCTTTCTCATCTATGAATAATCTAGATTCATTGCGAACCTCCCATGGGGCATTGTAGCGACAGGTGAGTATAGAGCCTTTTTTTCTCAAACAAGAATCTAAACTGCACTTTGTATGTCGTTGGACACGATTCAATAAGTGCTCGTAATCATCTGAAGGATTGGAAGAGAGAATTTGTCTCGTGTTCAACAAGCTAGGATCATCATTTATGCTTCGAGGAACGAATATGTTCCTTTGGTGAGCATCACGTGGATTCCATGCAGTTACATATCTATCGAAGAAAATCTTCGCATCATCCACAGCAGACGGGTTCGACCAATCTAACAAATCCATGTTAGGTGCCCCTTCCAGCCATAGGAAACCATGCACGTGGGCCGAGCCTCTATGCTTCCATTCATACCTAAACAAAGAAAATATAAAGTAAATATATTTGAAATGGTGCTTTTAATTTCAAGTCGATTTATATAAGATAAAAGTAACAAAACAGACCTGTACCAGAAATCTTTTGCTCCAATATGTTTTTGGATGACTTCTTCACGAAAGATAGTAAACCTTTGGTGCATAAACATTGCCACAATATGGGGGTATTGGATAAAATTTTGAATTCTTCTATGGTGTTCATTTAAGGAAGCAGAGTGTGTGTTTATTGGCATCAAATTATGTAATTCAGGCCACTTTGTGTCAGCCGCACTCAAAGTAAAAAACAATGTTGGAAAACCCAACTGAGTGATCATATCAGTGAGTTCAGAACGACACTTTGTCCAATACGACCTTGTACCTCTGAGGGTAGAACCAAAACGCATGAGATGCTCAGCCAACTTATTGTTTGGCAAATCATTTAGTTTTTTACGCAAGTCATGAATTGTTATAGGTGCATTGTCATCTATATTCTTATGTACAAATACTGCAGCAGTTGCTTGGCTACAATGACGCATAATCATGTTTAGCAAGAAATAACGGAAGTGTGGATGGCTTCCAAATCTTTGATCAAAGTATCTGAGTAGATGCAATCCATATTCATGGAGGTGAATGTCGCAAACCCGTGGATGCAACCAATCAGCATCACCATTTGGGTACAAAGTAGGGAATGCCATGTCAAATAAACCCTCTGTATTGTATTCATTAACTGGAGACAAACCAATATCTGGCCAGTCTAATGGCTGCGGAGGTCCTGAATTATCATTTTCAATAAATGCTCTTATTTCCTCAACTTCTGTTCGTGCATTTGGTTGTTGAACAGCAAATGAAGAAGGATGAGATTGTAAATGAACAGTGTCGAACCCTTGAATGTCCTCATCATTATTGGCAATTTCTTCAATTTCACTATCAACAAATCGAATCTTGTCGGACACATCAGTTGGTCTTTCAGGAAGAGAAGCAACTGATTCCATGTCGATTTCAACATCCCTATAGTATTTTTCCATTGCAATTTTGTACTGCAATGCATCCATCACACGTGATTTATTCACATAACAGTCATAATAGTTACCTTTTGCATTATGTCTCCTCAAAATTATGATATCAAGGTCTTCAACATGTCGTGGAAGCCTTTTTGCAATAGTTGAAATATCTTGTGGAAAGCTAATAGTGTGGCCACTATATTTATATTGCCCACCATGAGCATGTGTCACTTGCAATATTGGATTAACTCGTGCTATTAACATTTCTTATACTTGGGTAAGTACTCTTAGAACATGAGGTTGTTCACCCGGATCAATGTTATTCCAATGAGAGAAACGATGGGAACCTTGTTCACCCTTACACATATTACAAATAGGACCATCAGATTGTCTGCTAACTTGTATTCTGGGATAAGATTCACGACAAACATAGCACATTTTCACAGTAGACAAGACATCAATCCTTTGTCGAATTTTTTTATGAACTGCGATCATGTTGCTATCAAAACGACGGAGAACATGTTCATTTTCTCCATGCGTACGAAATCTAGGCATAGTGGCATGCAGAGGAGGAATGGTTGCAGAAGCACGAAAATTTCTTTCTCTAAAACTTGTGGATGGAATTTCTCGAAGTTGATTGCACTGTATGGTCTCCTGGAAACGCAATACAATAAGAGTCATGAATGGAAAAATTAAAAGTGTACATAATAATAAGTAGAAACGTAAAAAAAATATGAAATATTGTTCATATAAAATTTACATTTTCTTACCAATTCGAGGGTCCAAGTTGAAGTGGAGGAAAGTAATATGATGGTCCTGGTTCACTTGGAACATTCATTGTTCGATGACATTGCACTCCATCATTAACTGAATTACATTCAACAGTTCCCTGCTTGCAAGGATAAATTAGAAAAGGTAAGAAATTTTAGCAAATCGTTAAGAATGATCAAGTATTTCAATAATATTGAATATGGATGTTGTGTTTAATACCTTTGTCGTTCCGAGCGAAATAGTATGAGGGATAACCGATGTAGTTCGTTGGAGAACAACATGTTCATCTCGAGTTTGCAGTGGAGGACGGTAATAAGATGGTCCTGGTTCACTTCGAACATTCATTGTTCGATGAGATTGCACTCCATCATTAACTGAATTACATTGAATAGTTCCCTGCTTGCAATGATAAATCAGGAAAGGCACAATTTTCTAGCAAATTGTTAACAATGATCAACTATTTCAATAATATTCAATATGGATGTTGTGTTTAATACCTTTGTCTTTCCAAGCAAAATAGTATGAGGGATAGCTGATTCAGTTCATTGGAGAACAACATGTTCATCTCAAGCTTGAAAAATACCGTTCGTATCTCCAAGCATATTGATATCACCCACAACTGGAGATGGAGATATTTGCTAAGGAACATCAATATGTTCAATGTGCATGTTTTGCAACACATGTACATGCTCACATGCATCATTCGCAACGATGGAAGAGTGAGAAATATGGTTTGTATCTACATTATGTGAACGATCATCTTCCAGAACACGAGATGTTTCATGGAGAAAAATGTTGTTGTTAGGAGATTGTGGAAGAATAGGAATAGGAAATGTTATTTGCATTATATGAGCTAAACTCTAATACTTACGGCTATTGGGAAATTCATTTTCAATTGTAACACCATCCCTACTTCTACGATATTGAGCCCTTCGACGTTCATTTATTGCGTCTTTATTTTGATGATACCATAAACGCTGACGTTCATTTGCTCTTTCACGTGACGTTGGAGACAGAGTGCGTTTGCTATTACGTTTACTTGTCCCTTCAGATGACATTTCTACATATCAAGAGAGGAACAAATATTATATGATAATGTGAAGATGACCATAAAATAAAACTTTATGAATGTATTTCATACTAATTTGTAGAAATCCAATTAGACACACGTTAAAGAAAAGCATAGATGAAAAGGCATCGGAAACACATTTCAAAATGTGATTTGAAAATATAGATGCATATGAGAAAATTGGGAGAATAGAACAAACATATTGGCAAGCACACAGTGAATGGAGAATATATTTTATTCCATAAAACAAAATGTGTATAAATGGTTATTACATGTAAAAAATAGTTGACCACTTGAATGTGGTCTACCATCCTAAGTTATGATATCTTCACCCAATGGTGGAATTTTCTCAATAGAATCTGTGTTCAGAACAAGTGGAAAAATACTTCCATTTTCAATGAAATCATTGAAGTTGTCAAGCAATGGGAAGGGAGAGCCAAAAATCTCCAGCATTGATACATTATAAATACTTATTGGGATACAGAGGTAACTTGTCCGATGATATAATAGGAAGGGAAGTTGTGCATTCTTTCCAAAAAGAACTACCCCATTCACTGTTTGTAATGGAAGATAGCCAAAGCATTTGATATTTATATCCATAGAAATGTGACGCAACAGGTTCCATCTGAATCCCCAATCATCCTCAAAATTTTCCTCTATCCATTGAGAACATGGTTGACCGAATTGAAAATTTTCTACTTCTTGAATAGTCCAAACTGATGTTGAATCATTAAAGAGAATGAATATAATTTGATTGTTGTATGTCGCAAGTGACATACATTGTATGTCAGTGATTGGAACAAATGAAAAACCCCAATCATTTTGAAATACATCCAACCATTAGATAGTGTATCCATATTTAGTGTACTCTTCATATTCCGTGTCTATATACAACCAGTAGAATTTATTTTCGTAGAACACTGCATGCTTAGGTGGTGTAACGCCACCATAAGGAATATTTGTCCTCCTCCAGCAAGTGTCAAGGCTGCTACATATGTAAAACTTAGATGGAACTCTGTGAGAAATATGTTTTAGAACAATCCATTCATATTTTTGAGAACCTATTTTTTCCACCAAGGTGAAGAAACCTCCATCGCCAACCCATATAGATCCTAGTTTCTTAAATTTCCTTGTAAATGGATTCACAACAAAATATGTTTTTGAAAATGAGCATCCAGTCGGTGAAGAAAACAAACTCATGGATCCAATTGTGCAATCAATTTCGTATCTTGATTTTATAAATGGAAGAATAATACGAGATATGCAACCTTTTTCACTTAGGTAGGCAACATTGAACTGATTTTCTCCATAGTTGAACACGGGAACCATAAATCCAAATTTATTCTCTAAGAACTGATTGCATGTCGATAGAAAAGAAGGGTTCCGGAGAAGAACATCCCAATGCTTAGAAACAAGTCTAAACCGAACCAAGATGGAGAAAGGAATCTATTGAAATACCATCTCTATTATTTCAGAGGGAAGCTTAGACCAAATAAATGGATCCATATCGAAGAACAGAATTGCCTACCACAAAAAAAAACAGAAATCATCAATGGAAACAATAAATATTTTAAATGTTGTAATGTCAATATGTTCATGTAAATATATTACAATTTAAATATGAAAATTTTGTAATACATATTAAATGTTATAATGTCAACGGATCTTATCATTTACACAAAATTAAATTAATAAAAACTCTGCAACCATATATTTATTGTCTGATTAGTAAACAATAATTTAATTACAGACAAAAATATGATCCCATTAATAAGCATTGAATAAGTGAAGAACAGTCACATAAATCAAACTTAGATCAACCGCGAAGGGGAATCTCATATGCAGAGTCAATGCCTGGGATCAGCATGAAAAATTTCCATCAAGAATGAAGTCACTACAAGTATGGTCTTTGGGCATGGAAATACGATTTTGTTCAGACATTGTCAAGTCATCAACTCCAACAAGTGTTGTCATTTGACTTGTCAAATCATAATACAACAAAGGTATCTGGGCAAAGTTGCACATAAGTACAATGTTCCCAATTGTATGGAATGGAAGATATCCATTGCACTTCTTATTTATATCTGTAGTGAGGTCTTTGAGGAGTGTCCAGTTCATTTCACAACCATCTTCCCAATATTCATTCGACAGTGTAGGAGGTCGCATACCATGTTCAAAATCGGGAATTATATCACCAGACCACACAAGAGTGAAACGATGATGTACAATCCACAACAATCGATTTTGATGAAGCGCAAGACACATAGATCCCTTACCAAATTCACGATGGACAAAATGGATAACCCACTTATTTTTCTCTATATCAAGGGAATATAGCTTGTTTTTTATTCTTGGGCTTCCATCAGATATAAACATCTCAACATGCAACCAGTATATTTTTCCCTTATAAAATATGCCATCCCTAGGAGGTATGGGCTCTGCATTAGATAAGTCTATATCTTTCCAGGTCCTGTTAACACTGTTGCACATACTATACTTTGACCCCTATCTCTCAAAAGCATGTTTTATGTGTATCCAATCATATTTTGCTTCACCAATGTTTCTGAAGATGGTGAAGAAACCCCAATCGCCAATTTCAATAGAGCTTATAAAGGTGCATAATTTGGTGAAAGGGTTCAATACATAATATTGTTTACAAACAGGATTTGGATCAGGGATAGATAACAGAAGAAGGCAACCACATGAACCTTCAAGGGTATATAATGTGCTTGGGAATGGGATACTAAGACGTGATATTACACCTTTGTTATTAATGTACGGACACATAGCTTCAGCTCGATATAGATTGCATTCCTCAATGAAGAAACCAATCTCTTCCCTATGTTTCATGTGCCATCTCCCAAGAAGATCATTGTTGCATATAGATTCATTCCACATCTTAGATATTGATTTGAAGCGAAATAATGTAGACAGTGGAAGCCATAAAAATATCATTTGAAGTATCTCAACCGGTAGAAAGCTCCATGTAGAAGGATCCATTGCAGTATCCATTGTACTACAGATTAGGAAAAACCAACAAATACAAAAAAAGTCAATAACAGCCATATATTTAATATTCGAAGTAGTAATTGTATATAACAAAATACAGAAAAAAATGTATGTAGAAAAGAAATTTGTATGAATGTTTATGTCCTAATGTTGATAATGTTTACCGATTATCGTAATGTTTATTATTTAATGGTTATCTTAATGTTTATCACTTAATGTATTTTTCCTAATGTTAAATTTTATATATGTTTACAATGCACTTATGTATTTTATAAAAAGTTACATATATGTTAACCTAATGTTTAACCTAATCTTAAACCTAATATAAAAATATGTTAAATTATCAGATATATGGTTTAGGATATTGAAGCTTAATATGTAAACCTAATATTGAAACTTAATATGTAAACCTAATATTTAAAACTAAATTTTATTAATACTAACATATAAGTTTAATGTTTAATATTAATGTTAAACATTAATATCTATCTATTAATGTGTATCTAGCAAGTTGTATATATTAAGCCATATGTATTATTACTGTATATATTATTAATGTGTATATATAAAGCCATATTAATACATACATATGTGTATTAATAGACATTAGGTTTAAATATTAGGTTTAAATATTAGTTTTAATAATGTATAAATGTTTAAATATTAGGTTTAATAATGTATAAATGTTTATGTCATAATGTTTATAATGTTCAATGTATTATTGTTTATAATGTAAAAGTTTATAATGAAATGTATTATTGTTTATTACTTAATAAAATATATTATTGTTTAAAGTATTAATGTTTAGTACTAATTTGAGTTTCAGGTATTAGTATTTAATATCAATGTTTATTATTAATGTTCAACCCAATGTTTAGTATTATTATTCAACATAATGTTTAATATTAGTATTGAGTATTAATGTTCAACCTAATGTTTAGTATTGATGTAAGGTACTATTGTTTAAATATAAATATAAATATTGTAATATTGTTTAAATGTAAATATTAATATTGTATTATTGTTTAAATGTAAATATTAATATTGTATTATTGTTTAAATGTAAATATTAATATTGATATTGTACATAAGCCTAATGTAAATATTAATAGTAACCAAATAGAACCTAATATTAATATTAACTTTATGTTTAATATTAATATTAAGCTAATATTAGGTTTAATAGGTTTAAATATAAGGTTTAATAATGTATAAATGTTTAAACATTAGGTTTAATAATGTATAAATGTTTATGTCATATTGTTTGCTTATAATGCAAAAGTTTATAATTAAATGTGTTATTGTTTATTACTTAATATTAATTTAATGTTTTAATGTTTATAATTTAAGGTAGTAATGTTTAGTACTAATTTGAGTTTGAGGTATTAGTATTTAGTATAAATCTTTATTATTAATGTTCAACCTAATTTTTAGTATTAATGTTCAATCTAAATGTTTAAATGTAAATATTAATATTGTACCATTGTTTAAATGGAAATATTAATATTAATATTGTACATCAACCTAATGTAAATATTAATATTAACCAAATATAACCTAATATTAATATTAATATTAATATGAATGATAATCTTAATATTAATGGTAATATTAAGATTATCATAATCTTAACTTGTCATCATATTAATGATAATCTTATATTAATATTAATGGTAATATTAATATAATCTTATATTAATATTAATGGTAATATTAATATAACCTAATACCTATAACCTAAAGTTCATGTAAATCTAATATTAATGATAATCTTAACTTGTCTAAATCTAATGTTTAAACAATGTATAAAACTATAAAACCAATCAATACAACAATATTTATAATTTAAGGTATTAATGTTTAGTACTAATTTGAGTTTGAGGTATTAGTATTTAGTATAAATCTTTATTATTAATGTTCAACCTAATTTTTAGTATTAATGTAAGGTACCATTGTTTAAATGTAAATATTAATATTAATATTGTACATCAACCTAATCTAATATTAATATTAACCAAACATAACCTAATATCAATATTAACTTAATTTTTAATATTAATACTAAGCTAATACCTATAACCTAAAGTTCATGTAAATCTAATATTAATGGTAATCTTAACTTGTCTAAATCTAATGTTTAAACAATGTATAAAACTATAAAACCAATCAATACAACAATGTATAAATCAATAGAATTATAAAACCAATCAATATGGCAATGTATAAAACTATAAAACCAATCAATATGGCAATGTATAAATCTATAAAACCAATCAATATGCCACTGTACAAAGCTATATTTAACTATTCAAAAAATCTTGATATGAATATTATCTTGAAACAAAAGCTCTTCTTGAAGAGTAATCTACCCAATCTAATATGGCAATGTATAAATCTATAAAACCAATCAATATGCCACTATACAAAGCTATATTTAACTATTCAAACAATCTTGATATGAACATTATCTTGAAACAAAAGCTCTTCTTGAAGAGTAATCTACCCAATCTGCCCAATGTCCCTGCCCAATATATATATAATTCAATTAAATTGTTTAGTGGAAACTTAAACCTAATCTACATTTTGTTTTTGAAAATGTTCTAGAGGCATAGAAATAGAGTTATTAAGAATCATAATTCTAAACATCAAAAGCAATCAATATGTCAATGTATAAAACTATTCAAAAAATCTTGATATGAACATTACCTTGAAATAAAAGCTCTTCTTGAAGAGTAATATACCGAATATGCCCAAAGCTCTTCTTGAAATAAAAGCTTTTCTTGAAGAGTAATGTACCCAATCTCCAATCAGGCAATATCCTGAATCTGCCAACATATATAGAATTGGGTTAAATTGTTTAGTGGAAACTTAAAGTAATTACAATTCTTTACATATATGTGTTTCAAGGAGGTAAATGCTATCACCTAATGTAAACCTAGTGTTAATCTACCCAATCTACCCAATGTCCCTGCCCAATATATATATAATTCAGTTAAATTGTTTAGTGGAAACTTAAACCTAATCTACATTTTGTTTTTGAGAATGTTCTAGAGGCATAGAAATAGACTTAT
This sequence comes from Larix kaempferi, assembly GCA_027924585.1. Classification (NCBI taxonomy): domain Eukaryota; kingdom Viridiplantae; phylum Streptophyta; class Pinopsida; order Pinales; family Pinaceae; genus Larix; species Larix kaempferi. Next base: position 16,865 of record BSBM01001068.1, read on the forward strand.
TAAGAATCATAATTCTAAACATCAAAAGCAATCAATATGGCAATGTATAAAACTATTCAAAAATCTTGATATGAACATTACCTTGAAATAAAAGCTCTTCTTGAAAAGTAATCTACCCAATCTGCCCAAAGCTCTTCTTGAAGAGCAATGTACCCAATCTCCCTTTATGGCCAATCTACCAATATCCAGAATCTGCCAACATATATATAATTGGGTTAAGTTGTTTAGTGGAAACTTAAACCTAATCTACATTTTTTTTCTAAGAATTTTCTATAGGCATACAAATAGAGTTATCAAGAATCACAATTCTTTACATATATGTGTCTCAAGGAGGTAAATGCTTTGTTTGACAAAATTTATCTTGACTGCTGGGATGGAACCTTCTTCAATCTGCTATGTTGAATAGTAGCACCATCTACCTTTATGTCATAGAAATAGCATCCATAATTAGGAAAACTCAAAAATATTTGTAAGTGTCTTCAAAGTATGTAATCTACCAAAAAGTATTTGATTTTTTTTTTTTTTGCAAAACAATCATATTTACATAGCAAGAACAATGATCCATGTAATCCAAACTTATGGAAAAACCAATTCAAGTTTCAAAGCATGCATTTGCATAAATACAATTTTACAAATGAAAAAGGTCCAGTTTGGGAAGATAGATGCTAGACCCCTACATCCTATGTCTTTTGTCACATGTGCTTTTGTTTTTTCTCTCAACGATAAAAACAAATATCATACACGCTACATTTTTGTATTGAAATGATAAGTTAAAAAAAAACTTTACACATCTGTCTAATTCTTTAGTACTGTTTTTAGAGTATAGCTTATAAAAAAATACAGGCAATTATAGGGGTTAATGGTGTGGGTATGCTTGAAATGGTGAAATTCAATAAAAAGTTCAAAATGAAAAGTTACGCACGGTTTGGACAGGGTACGCGGTTTTGTGAAGACAATAAAAGAAAAATAGCATAACCTACAGTACAACAACATCATGTCCATCAAGGTTTATATAAACCCTTGCAGTATCCGAGCCATAAACCCTGGCAGTATCCGATCCCTGCAAACGCATTTATCATAAAAAGAACCCACTCGGCATTCAACGCCTTTATGGGGTTCCGGCCCAGAATCATTTAGGTTATGATATGACGGTTTAAAAAAAAGATCAATCACCAGACAGTTTGCTAAATGCCAATACTACAGATCTGGAAGTTCATCACAATTACAGTAATGATAATAAGGCCAACTATTGGCATGGAAACCTTATCGATCAGGAATGAAACAATTAAAATATAGAACTCATTTAAATTAATACTTAATATTCGATTTCGTTCCTTTCCATGGACATAACACTAAAATACTAAGAAAAGAAATTATAATATGGTAATGACTATACTGCAATTCTGAATTTAGAAGACAAGAAAGGTTAAGAAATTGGATCGGAACGCACGAAGCAAACATACGACCATTGGAGTCCAGGAGACATTCATTAAATAAAACAAAGGTTAAAATGAAACACAGTATCCACTACTTGCCGTGTGGGTATCTATGACTTAAAGAAAGACAAGGGCTTCGTTGACACCTGCGTTGTTAATTACTTGGAAATGAAAAAAGATAGGGCAGCACAAAATATTCGACGGTGGAGTGATCTCCAATTCAACATGCCATGCGTCCAAACCCAATAAATAAATTCCCAAGGGAAAAATTGTATCGTGTGTGTAGATTTGGATTGCATTCGAATTTTAATGACCAAAAACACACATTGATAATGTAAAACGAGTCCATGAAACTATTTCCCAATAGGATAATCGGAAAGCTAAGATCGGTCTGATCAGTATTTATTCAAATGTATTACAAACTGAAAGCAAGAATCAATCTCCATGACTATGAGGCAGTTACAAGATCTGCAGATTGAACTGATCTTCAGATCTCGATTGCATGAATCTCGAACTAAAGGATAAGTCGACTTCCAGAAATTCTATATATAAAACAGTATGAATTAAAAGACATATATCGAACTCTGTAACCGTGGAACGGTCACATGATCGGAAGGTTAAGTCGACTCTCAATTTCTTATAAAAGTAATGTGAATAGCCAATTAAATCGATCTCTATAATCTCAATCAAGGATTGTTCTGAGTGTAAGCATTCAACACTGGAAAACAGTCTTGGGCTTCGAACTCTATGCAGGTGATTCGAGCACTATAATGGTAAATACAGTGTCGGTCTGGGAAAAACTCAACATTGGAAGATGAGTGCGAAGCTGATTAGGGATACATCTTTCACCTGGTATACATTCGAAGTTTGACAGTTATTAGAGGCAGGGTTCGGATTCGTCAGGATGCATTCGCGTCTTGGTAATGAACCATTTCATTGTAACTAAGAGCATGATAAAAACAAAATCGATCATCTGAATAATGTCAGTTGCAATACAGGAAATTCAACACCAGAAAGCATTCTGCGTAATTCCGGGAAATGCATTTCAAATTTCGAACAACCACACAGGTCTGTGATCACAAAAAGCAATGGTCTCTCGGTCCGATCCGTACCTGTTTTTGCTTGTTTTTGCTGGTGGTTGTTGCTGAAGATGCACGCTCGGTCCGGTCCCTTCTGCTAGTGGTTGTTGTTTAAGATGCACGCTCGCTCTTCTTCTGCACGCTCGCTCTTCTGCACGATCGTCTGGGGTGACTGATTCTGCGGTGCTGCAGGAAATATAATAGCCCAGTATTTCCATTTGAGCGTTACAATTGGGGTGTTGAGCGGGCATACAGCGCGAAGTGGAGGTGAGGGACGGTTTAATTCCAGCAGTGGGAAGTGGCGGGCATACAGCGCGTACAGGATTGTGGCTGAGTGGAGGTGAGGGACGGTCAAATTCCAGCGGCACTTGGCATTTGTAAATATTTTAATAAATTATTTCAAAGAGTATGGGTCGTTTGAATTTAAAGCTGTGCGTGAGTTAACACAGCAAATTTGGGTGCTTCATCAATGCACCAAATGCTTCATCAATGCACCAAATGAAGCATATTCTTCTATCATTAAAATCTAACCATTAAATATTAAAAATACAATAAATCACCCACCCCAAACACACCCCCAAAAGTTGAAAAAATACGCCTATCGGCGTAATAAATTTATAAATTTAAATGGTCTTTTATTTATTGCAATGAGAGTAGATTTCTACAATCCAGGTTCTCATTAAAATGAAATAAAAATACAAATAATGTGAACTTGAATAAAAAAAAAATTATTATATTAATTTTCGGCATCAATAATAATCAAATATAAATAAACAAAATTAGGCCTTAATCTCTTGATTCTTGATAAATTGTGATTTATGATAAATCTATATTTATAAATTAAATTTAAACAATATATCTTTAATAATTTATTTTAACAAAAAAATTACTTTAAATTAAAATTTAATATTACAATTTTATTAATTTAAATTGATTCTTCAAAAATTTAAACTAAAAATTTAATTTTTCATACTATTATAATTATAAAAAACAATTATTATTATATTTAAACTATTATTTATCACTTTTTCGATACATAAAACTTTTTAAATAAAAAATATTCTTGTTATTAAAAAAACTAATCTAAAAATAACGTTTATAATCTTTGTATCTTCAAAAAAATTTCACCATATACAACTGAGCATAAAACTTTCTAGCTTGATCCAAACTAATAACCATCAAAATCTTTTGAAAACTCCTTTATATTTAATGATATTTAAATGTATTTAAATAAAAATTAACTAACATAAAAATCTTAATTATGAAATTTAATTAATTATTACAATACTCCATAATCCTTAATGTCAAACAAAAAAAACAGATATACAAATCAGACCTAGAACGAACCTAAAAAACCAAATCTACAAACCAGACCTAGAAAGAACCTTTTTGTTGATCCTGAATTTCTTCAAAGAACAAAAAAACCTACACTTAACCAAGATAAGTTTAAGTTTTCAAGAAAGATAAGTTTTCTGGAATTTTCCTTGATTCTCATTAAGTTTTTAATCTCTTTTTCTAATAATCCACTATACATAAAACTTTAATATATATTGATGAATGAAGCTTAAAATAAGTATAATTAAATAAATTATGTTCCTTTTTAATAGTTGTTTTGATTTATGTGGTATAAAAAATAATTTATTTTATTGATTTGAGATTTTTTATTATATTGATAGATGTTTATATCTTAGAATTTGGGGTGCACTATTATTTATGTTTTTTTGTAAATTGAAGGAAGATAGGGCAAATGTATTATCTAAATTAATTTTATGGTAATAGTTCAAAATTCGAAATAAACAATTATATATATATATGACTAACTTGTACTCATGTATAAATAACAAGTAGTCAAAGACAACCCATTTCATTAAATAAATAACATGCAATTAAAGCTAGATAATAGTAATTACAATTAAACATGAAAAACAAGTATCATATAACGTATTCATGTTACTTAACTTGTTAACCATCAATATTCACCAACAAAAAGTTAAATAACTATACTAATTTAGATATTAATCCAAAACTTGAACCTTTCTATGGTGAGAAAAATACCAATTGCTCCCGGATGATGCCATCAAATCCCTTCTCACTACACGGTTAACATTAACAACTTGGATTTCGAAGTTCGAGTTAGTGAAGATGGTCGAGTTGGTTGTTGATGTAGACGTGTTGGTCGAGACGCATGCTTTATCAATTCGACTAATAGAAAAGCAAAGATCATATTGATCCTAGTTAGCTTGAGCGATCTCATCCTATAGATCATTTTAGTGATCTAATCTAGAGAGGAGAGGATTATGCGTGCACTGTGACTTCATATTTAAGTTCAACCGTTGTGCATTGTGAATTCGAATTCAAATTAAAAGCTGGTGGGAGGTGTAAGGTTTCATTTTTTATTTTTTCTAGGATCATGTCTATATTCTAAATTCATGTTTTTTTTATCATGTGTATTGTGTAATGTGTATTGTGTATTTAATGTATATTTCTATTTAAATTCAAAGGTTGGTTGTAAGTGTAAAGTTTTATTTTAATTTTGGTTTTGAGAAATTATAATTAAATTCAAGGGTAGGTTATAAGTGTAAGGTTTTATTTTAATTTTGTTTCTTAATTTTGGTTCTTGTAAATTGTAATAGGGGAAGTTTTAAATTAATAATTCTTGCTTTATGCATGGTGATAATTATGGACAAAGAATAATGTCCCAATACCATTAATGGAATGACATGTCAAAGTTTGATGAAGTTATAACACATTTTTTTTATGTTTAATAACGAGGGAATAAATCAAAAGCTTCTATTTATAAGACCTTATGCTTGGTAAACCTCAAGTACATGATACTATTTTATTCTCGTAATGTAGGACAATTTGTGATTTCTCTGTGTGAGTCTCTCTAAAAAAGAAGTTACCAATTTAAGTAGGCATAGAGCGATTCTCCGCAAAAGTAAAATACATAGTCAATAGATTCACCAAATTCAATGTAGGTTATTTTGTCTCCAACTTGAATTGCTAGTTATAGCTTTGATATATGCTTATGCCTTAGTGAGCATCTTTGTCCTAAATCTAATGACCTATATCTCGATTATTGTCTTAGAATATTTGGACCATACAACAATACCACTTATCACTTCATTCTACTAGAGCATTACATCGTGTAACAACCCCAAAATACTATAATTTTAGAAGAAGAAAAAAATTCTCATACTTTGGTATTATTTGAAAGACATAACTTTTTTCCATAATATATATATATTAAGATGTAACTCTACAATATGTAGGCATGAATGGTTTCCCAAATTTCAACAAAACTCAAAGACACCAAAAACATATAATTATAACCCCAATTGTATTACAATACTTTAATTTCTTATATATATATAAACCATACAGCAAAGTTATCACATGCATCTATATATATAATTTTATAATCATTTCTTTTTTAATACTACTCTAACATCTGTAACCATGCATTCATACTTCAATACGATCCATATATACAATGCCTTCTATAAAGATATGTATAAAATATATAAGTCTGTAAATAAGTTCCTTTCAATGTAATCCAATATATGCATCATAGATCAACACATATGTATTACCCTTTTTCTCATTGTGAAGAGGTCCCATTAGTAACAAAAATAAATCTTATGTGTTCACAAGTTTTTATACCTGAAGTAATTCTAATATTTATTTCAATTTACCAAAATACATGAATGCTACTCACAATTCTTCCATAAAATATATATAAGTCTGTAAATAAGTTCCTTTCAATGTAATCCAATATATGCATCATAGATCAACACATATGTATTACCCTTTTTCTCATTGTGAAGAGGTCCCATTAGTAACAAAAATAAATCTTATGTGTTCACAAGTTTTTATACCTGAAGTAATTCTAATATTTATTTCAATTTACCAAAATACATGAATGCTACTCACAATTCTTCCCACATTTATATTCATTCAGGCATCTATGTTAAACCCTTCTTATTCCAATCCATGGGTTATATTCTTGTTTGTAACTTTTTAATTCAATGTGTGATTACATACAATAGAACTAACATGCACTTTATATTACACCAATTGTATATACAATTTCCATACATCGATATTTACGACAAAATAAAAAACTTCTACTCGTATATCAATTTTTACCATATAAAGAAATTTGCTTCCAACTAATTTATACTTTAACTCTTACCCATCTTTCACCTTAAGAGTTAGTATCCATTTATTCATGCATTAACTATTTCCCATTAACTATTTCCCACGCATGTCTTATTTAAACTTTCCCCCACACACACCGACACACACATATATTCCTTAATACAAACTCTTATTACTTATAACCCATAATTTCGAAACTTCGAATTATTCACTCTGAGATATCCTAAGCCATTTCTCTGTACCAAAATCCTGAATTTAATAATATGAACAGATCGTGAATCATAAAATAAGAAATATTTTAACGCTGGTCTTAAAATCTAAACCTTACACCAACCTTACACCTTTTCAATCTAAACCACACCCACTGGTTTCGACAAGAACAAAGGTGGAAGCTGCAATTTTGACAGTACGTAAGTTAAGGAGATTAACTAACAGTCTCAACTAATTTTTTGGTTGTAATCATTCCGAATTAAGAGGAGAAGCGCCATACATATTTATGTTGTGTCTTCAAAAAGATGGATCTACCGAGACAAATCTCCTTAGAGATGTCGAGTATGGAAACATGGTCTTTAACAGAAGAAAAAGGATATGCAGAATCAATGCACACACAAGTATCGATATTAACACCAACGATCTGACCTTAACAGACAATGGAAAAAACAAGTAACCACGAGATAAAACGATCTGTTGTATAGCAGTGTCACTGATACAAGATTGAGACAGAATTCACATGGATGGCAGCGTTGCCAAGTATGGAGACACGGTCACCAAAATATACAAAACTAATTGTTCATCTTTTATTTTGACTCAGTAACAGTAGAAAATAATATTATTTACTCGACTTCCATAGAACGCATGTCATACCCAAACACAGGTTTGACAAGACATTCGCAGATCATTTTCCCAAAGATAAAAACACCATTTTAACCATACAAATAGTGGATCAAGGAAAAAATATAAACACAGTTCTATCACAACATCCAAAGTAGAGATATTCAGTCACAACCATATCACAGTTCGACGTCAATCATGACTTTCACATCTGTGGATCGCAGATGAAATGAGTCAACACACAATCCACATTACACATGTTTAAAATATAAACTTTTCCAACACAAAGCTAACACGTCACTTCACTCTCAGGAAAATATGGGAAATAACTATATGCGAAGAAAATTGTAATTCCTTATGATAAGAACAAGACGAGGAATAGCCCCAAGAGTTAGCTTGATCGGTTGCTTGATTGGTTGAGTTCTCGGAAGTTAGGCCTCCCAGTATGCGAGGTCGCCGGATCCATCTTCATAGACCCTCTTGGAGTTAAGCATGCATGTAACCCTCGGCTAAGCCGATTAAAATTAACCACATGGAAAAAAAAAAGAAAAAAGAAAAAAAAAGACAAAGAAATCCATAGTGGCGAAATTCACAGCATCGTAATGGGCGAGTAAGGGAGATAGTACAAAAAAAAATAGTTAAACAGACTCGACATATATAACTAATTACGGGAATCCACACAAGATGTTTGCTTACTACACCGATCTCTCTCTCTATATATATATCCAACGTTTGAGTATACTGGATTGTCTTGTTCGAAAAAGTTCACAGTTTTGCATCCCACAATTACTAAAATTTCGTTGGTAGTGGGGAAGAACTTAATCGTCGTTTAAAATTGTGTTTATTTTATTTACTAGACAGATAATCCGTAGGATTATCACTTATCAAGTTTTAAGAGAATAATAACTCTTTACAGAATCATAGAAGTAGCATTAATCCTACAGAACCTTAATAAAATAACATGAACTGTATAATCTATAGATTCAATGCCAACCCATGTTTAAAAATACTTACTCTGAGTATAGGTTTGAATTATATGATAGAAAAATGGATAAATATATATATCGACTCTGTAAAAATCAGAGAGAACTACCGTTTTAAATTCCGCACATGTCAAAGAAAAAGAGACGACAATATCATTTCCCTTACAGTATTTAAGTAACATACATAGATCTGAACTCTGTGATAAAAAAAATTAATATAAATATATATGTTCATAAACTATTTACAATCGCTTAATTACAAATTTGACTTTAGTATATATAAAGAAAAAGGGAGGGCTGGTGCAAAGTAATGATACCCACTTATGACAAGTTAGAGATGAAACGTAGAAAAACGGATTACCTTCCGTAATATATAACTTTTATTTATGTAAAAGTGGTATAATCCCCCGAAAATGTCATTATTTTAAGATCGGTACGTTATTTTTTCTCTAAAACATAATGTATATGTTTTTGTTGGTCCACCGGGGCTATTTTTCCAAAATTTTAAAAGTTAATTTTATATATTTTTTAAATTATGAAAGTCAATGAAGCCTTAAAACGACATGGTAGAGTGTTGGCCCACCATATCATGGTTTGAACATAATCAAAACCTTTTTTTTTAGCTTGTAGGTATTCTTATAATCGTGGGCGGGTTCTTTTCCGTTCTCGAAATGGGTAAGCCAATCAAAAGTTATAGGCTAAATAAACGACCTATGTTTTTTACAATTTTTACATGAGTGCAGTTAAAAATAAATTAAAAATAGAAAAAAATAACAGATCTATTCAAAAAATATATAGTTAGAATCTGCATAAAGATCTCGACAAGTGTGTGCAATTTCATCGATAATGCACAAGTGGAGCATATGCAGAACTAACCGTTAAAAACCTAAAGTTGCAGAAATTGGTGTGTTCTGCCATAAATCAGACCGAGCCTCAAGGTTTGGCAATCCGAAGCTAATACCAAAGTTGCAAGGGCACCAAAAATAATTTGAATCCAGACATGCGTACTCACAAACACGCGCACATGTTTCTTTGTGCGCACATGTAGATGCGCACACGCATTATAGCATGCAGATGCTTTTTTTACACCTTAATTTTTATCTATCTCTTCCTAAACTCCCCCCTGCCCTCTATAACCCCACCCCCCTTCTCTTCATATCCACCCAATCCCCCCCTCCTCTTCCACTCTACCCAATCCCTCCTCCCTCCCTCACCCCTCTCTTCTCTCCTTCACCGCTAGGGTTAGGACATATATTATTACACAAAATCACTAACTCTCACTATCCTCATGTACATATAAATCTTCATCCTTTTAACCATAAATCCATGACCCCCATATCTCAATCCCCAAACCCTTAACCATTATGCCCTATCTACTGCAACCCCTAGTCCCCAGTACAACTAACCATCATAACTCTTGGCCCACTATAATCCTAAACTAGTATAGCCCCTAAAACTCCTAAATACTAACACATAATGATATATATCCCTTAACCCCTATAACCATAACCACATAATCCTAACCTCTAAAGTGTCTAGTCAAATAAAAATTAACCAGGGCTAACCCTTATAACCTATAATTCTCATCAACCCTAAACTCTATCATCAAACACCCAACCCTTAAAACCTATAACCCATGGCCAGTTTAGAGAGAGTCAAAGAGAGAGAGACCTAAACCTTGGGCCCTAAAGAAATATTCTATCCAGAAGGAGCTATGATGATTTCCTCCACTAACCACACATCACCTCTTAATGGTATCAATGGTATATGATCAAGAATGTCGATACCATGAAGTGGTTTTGAGCAATATGAATGTGCCTAATCAAGGCTTTTGGAATGATGTTTTATGGAAGAATATCGTGCCTTTGGCCATAAAGAAACCATTTAGACATTCAAGTCCATGAACAATGTCTAAAAGCACCAAATAAGACTTTACAAGGGTATCCATTGTGCTATATGTAACCAAGTCTTGGGGACTTAGGGAATTGAACATGGTCAAGGGAGGAGACCTAAGACTCGGGGCTTAAAGGAATCTTATATCCATCTAGGGATAAGAAGGTTACCTCCACCAACTACACATGGCCTCTTGAGGTATCATTGTCATGTGATTGATGATGGAAGTTCCATTATGTGGTTTTGAACTTAGTATATAGCCATCAAAGGATAAGAAGTAATCTTAGGGCCTTGGAAATTGTTTTCCAAGGAAGAAGTAATCTAGCCATCAAAGGATAAGAAGGTTTTCTCAACCAAGGCCCATCATGTTGTGATCATCATCATCATCATATTCATCATCATCATCATCATCATCATCATCATCATCATCGTTTTCGTATCCATCACCACCACCACCACCATCATCATCATCATCTTCATCATCATCATCATCATCTTCATAATCATCATCTTCATCATCATCGTTGTTGTCGTCATCACCATCATCTTCATGGTCTTCATCATCATCTTCATCTTCATCATCATCATCATCATATTCGTCATCATCATCATCATCATCATCATCATCATCATCGTCCTCATGTTAATCATCATCATCATCCTCGTCATCATCATCTTAGTCATCATCATAATCATCTTCATCATCATCATCATCGTCATCATCATCATCATCATCATCTTCATTATCATCATCATCATCGTCATCATCATCATTGTCTTCTTCATCATCATCATCATCATCATCATCGTCGTCGTCTTCTTCTTCTTCTTCTTCTTCATCATCATCGTCGTCTTCTTCTTCTTCATCATCATCATCATCTTCATCATCACCATCATCATCATCATCATCATCATCATCATCATCATCTTCTTCTTCTTCTTCTTCTTCTTCTTCTTCTTCATTTTCATCATCATCATCATCATCCTCATCTCCATCTTTCTCATGAACATCATCATCATCTTCATCGTCATCATCATCATCTTCATCAAATTCATCATCATCGTCATCATCATCATCATTATCGTCATCACCCTCATCATCATCATCATCATCATCATCATCATCCTCATCGCCGTCGCTGTCATCGTCATCAACGACGGCGATGAGGATGATGATGATGATGATACTGATGATGATGATGAATTTTATGAAGATGATGATGAATATGGCGATGATGATGATGATGGTGATGAATATGATGATGAAGATGAGGATGAGGATGATGATGATGAGGATGATGATGATGGTGATGGTGATGAAGATGATAAAGATGATGAGGATGATGAGGATGAGGATGATGATGATGGTGATGGTGATGAAGATGATAAAGATGATGATGATGATGATGATGAATACGATGATGATGATGATGATGATGAATACGATGATGATGATGATGATTGTCATCATCATCATCATCATCATCATCATCGTCGTCGTCGTCTTCTTCTTCATCATCATCATCATCATATTCATCACCATCACCATCATCTTCATCTTAATCATCGTCATCTTCATCTTCATCATCATCATCATCATATTCATCACCATCATCATCATCACCATCATCATCATCCTCAACATCATCATCGTCCTCATCTTCATCATCATCATCATCATCATCATTATCGTCGTCGTCGTCTCCATCATCATCGTTATCCTCATCACCCTCTTCCTCATCGTCATCCTCATCACCCTCTTCATCATCATCATATTCATCGTCTTCATCATCATCATCATCATCATCATCATCTCCATCACCATCTTCATCATCATCTTCATCGTCATTAACAGTAGGTAACTTGTATGGATATTCTTCAAATCCATTTACTATGATAACACTATGATCCTCATATAAAAACCTATTTCCCACTTGAATTTCTGGAGTAAAATGTAGGTACTTCTTATTATCTGGTAGCATTCTGGGGGGTGAGCTTCCATGGATTAAACTGTAAGCCACACTCATTACCTTATTTGTGAATTCAGAAAAAAATTGAGTTGCCTGCTCTCCTTAATAGTAGGTCAGTCCATTCATAAACTAGGTTCCGAATACCTTGATCATCTATGGATTTTAGACCCAAATTCTTGGAATTCTCAAATTTTTGATAGAAGAAAAGGAAAAACATGTATGAAGGGAACCTAAAATACTCAAATGCAGGAAATTCCTTGAATTGCTCATGATTTTTGTTAGCTAGGTAGGTGCAAAGGTGAAAATGAGGTTGGATTCTACCAGGCTTTGTGGTTAATTTAAAAATAAAATCCTAGGATAACCTCACCTACATATTTATCATCTTATAGGACAACAATAGTGCAAATGATTGATATCACTTTCCTGGAGTTCTAAGAAAAAAGGTTGTAGCATAAGGAGGCGGAATTTTTGGTATTGCCATTCTAGGTTCTAAATGATTAGACAAGAATTGATGATGTTCAAAGGGACCAAGGCCATTAAATGAAGTGGCTAGGGCCTTTTCATTGAAATTGTATGGGGCTAAGGATTCTAGTATACAAAACATGTTTCTCAGAGCTACTGGGGTAATGAAACACAGGTTTTTGGACATATCAGCGTATAAAATTACCCTTTTCAAGGGGGACTAATGCTTTGAACACCAGGTGGTGAATTCAAGGAAAAATACTGATCTAGGGTACATTGAACGAGCAAAATTGGAGTTCTAGAGGTTAAATATGTCTTGGCCGTTGAAGGCAAGGGATTTAGCTTCTCTGATAGTATCAATCAGGTCTGAACTGGTTATAATGGTATCGAAGACATTGACCTCATGGTCATATACGTGCTCTTCCCTTGAGAAACGAGGATTCGAAAGGGTGACTTTGGGTTTGGGTGCCATTTTACTCGTTGGTTCAAAGTATTACATTCAAATTAGGTGGTGAATTATGTTAAATTAGGGCTATCTGGGGAAACTAGGGCTTCATTGAAATGATGAAAGAAACTAGGACTATAGTGAAAGAATTGTATAAAGTGGCAGATCAATGCCTGTATGATACCTGGAGGTTGAGTCGAGCTGACTAGTGCTGACTTGGACTGGTATGGTTCATGCAATGTCAAACTGGTATGTTGGTTGATGGGGGAGCACGCTTCTTGGAGATAAAAATATAATAAACTATTAAAGTAGGTTAAAAACCTTTTTACCTCTTGGGAAATGGCGTAATTTACACATCGGAATCTTAGGTGGAGGACAAATCAATGGTAATGGGGCCATGATACAGGTGGTAGATCAATAAGGGGTAATATAATGGTGGGACCATGTGTAACATCCCTCAAATTCAACTCCTATTAGTATTACTCTGGTAAATGTAATGATGAATTTTGAAAATATCCATGGTGAGGAGCTCAAGGCCAAGGCCCCACCAGTGGACCTCGAGCTAAGTATGATGCTTATAAGTCTTTGTTTAAGCCTAGAAAATTAAGGTTGGTAATGAGACTATATAAAGACTCTACATACCTACCTATGAAGAATTTATAATACTACGTTGGCCTTTTTAAAAGGTTTTATATATATATATGAACGCCCTCCTATGAGAGAAGGAGGTAGAGTAATGATTAGATGACTTTTATTAAAAGTATATATATATATATATAAGATAATGAAGAAACCATCTAATCTATTAAATACACACTCCTATAAGACATAAAGAAAGTAAACTAAAAGATTTCCCTTATGAATTATTTTAATCATACCCCTTTGTGAGGTTGGTAGAAAAGACCCGTAAAGTTGAAGGAAGCTTATTAACATACTTAATGGGCATGTTATTTAATAGTTATGTATAAAACATTCTTAAAAGAAATTTTAAAGTTCATTATATTATTTAAAGTATAAATTGACTAGGAACTCACAAAAAGATGATGACGGGTACCTTGGTGGAAGATATAATGAAGTGCATAATTGTTAGTCGTTACCACCTTATAGTTTATTAAAATGAAGAACCATTAATTATATTCACTCATGACCTAAAAGAAGAACTTTATAACAAGGTTGAGCATGCTTGTATGCTGGAAAAAAGACTTATTAAAATGAAGAACCATTAATTATATTCACTCATGACCTAAAAGAAGAACTTTATAACAAGGTTGAGCATGCTTGTATGCTGGAAAAAAGACCATTTAGATAAATTTTATTCTTTGTACCAATGGGTAGATATAATTATTTAAAAAGAACATTATTGTGAGGAAGTGTGGAGGTTAAGTAACCTTATTTGTAGTAGTTATTATATGCTACAATGTAAAACCTTGGTATAAGATATTTTATAGTCTAAAAGTTAATTTTAGACGTTTTTATTAATGTTAACTTAATATGTTATAGAATCTTAGGATAAGAGAATATTATAGGTAATAAATCATAGGCGAAGTTGGGAACTAAAAAGGATTTAATGTTAAATACACAAACCTTTAGAATAAGGAGGTATTTTATAAAGAAACCCCCCTGAAAATAATTGTATTTTTAGTACTCTTGATGATAGAGGCTAAGAAAGCAAAAAGATAGTGGTTGCAACAATCATGTTGCTTGATGTAATCTCCTTCTTTGATTTAATTAATATGACCAACCTTTTGTGGACATAGCCCAAGATACAAGTGAGCCACATCAAAATGTTATTTGGTATGATTGCCTTATGTGTATATCTCTCTGGTTAATCGCGGTTGTATTTGTGCGTCTCTTTTGTGTATTCCCTTGATAATGTGTCTCAATTATTTCTTCAGTTTTAATTTGTGTACCATAGGCAATTTATTAATATGATGGTTGTTATTTATATCTTTGTTTGTTGTTCACATGTAATTAAAGTTTGATTATAAGTGTACTTCGTGAATCGCTTGATCAAATAAATAAATATATATTGTTGGAGGCTTATATAAATAAATTATTTCAGGTTTTGATGAGTAACTGTATTTCAAAATTTGTAATATTCAAGGGTGAATAAATATGAATATGTTAGATAGAATGTCTTTGTGATGACTAAGGAAAGTTTTGGTGCAATGTATTGTTCATTTTAATGTTTAAGTTAGTAGAAGAAATTGGTTAAGGTGGGACAAGTAATGGTACATTGTTAAATTATGCTATTAGAATAAGATATCTTATAAAACGTTGTATATTTTATAGTTGGGGTTGACGGTGAGAATATAAGAAGAATATAAGAAGACCTTGTGTCGACAAGAAAAGCTTTATTAATGTTCACATTTAAATATTAACAGTTGTGAGATATTACAATGACGCTTATATTAAAACAATAAATATAGATGTTGTGTTTACATTTTATCTTCCACATTGGTATTTAATGATGTTTGGACGCTTAGAAAAATTTTAAATTTTTACGAAAATTTGGGTACGTGACAATTGGTATCAGAGCACTAGGTTTAAACACTTGGGCCTGATGGGCTCAACATGAAATAAATAAGTATGAAGGTTACTAATCAAGTTGTTTTTGTTTCATTTTTGAATGCATGGACTGGAATGGACGAGGGGGTAATTTTAATCAAGTTCCCCAAACGGAGTAAAGATGAGTATTTCAACATTTCTTTTCCTTACAAAATTATGAGTCAGGTATGTTTTCCTATTATCACGAGTTTTCCCTTGCTAGTTACAAGAAACAAATAATCACATTTTTTGTATGGTATGGAATGTGGTATCTTATTGAAATGATTTAAGTATATGTAAAAAGGGTTATGAATTTTACATAAAGCATGAATTATTCATAGATAGTTGGTTTTACTTAATGATACAGGTATGTGAGTGACGTATCTCCATTTGAAATTTATAATAGGGAATGCATATGTAATTGGTTTGCTATACAAGGATGTTAGCACGTAAAGCACATCCTAGGACATCTTCATAAGGATAAAATTATTTGATTGATTAACTTTGTTAAAAAAAAAAAGGAAACATCATAATCTTTTATGTAGGATTGTTGATTCATAATTCTATTGTCCTTTGGAAAAATACTAGTCTAGAAGAAATAGATAAATATATGGAAAACTTTGGTGAAACGTGTTATTACCTTGACAAAACAAAGGATTGTGAAAAATGTTGCGAACATGCCGATTAACTTAAATTCAAAATTTCGTAGAAGTATCATTTAAATTCCGCATTCTATTTTTCTATCAAAGATTACTAAGTGTATTACCTATGAGCATCACTAAGTTAAAAGTATAGTTTTCACTTGAAACACCTTCAATGATAATAAATACATTTTTGGTATTGCATAGTTGTTACGATAACTATATATAATGCTATTTCAGAAAAATATTGTATTCTATAGATATTATATGATTGAGTAAAATACTTATTATAGTTACGTCTTAATAAGTGCTAAAGAGTTGGTCCTCAAGTATAAAAGATAGAATGTACATCTTTTACTTGGGTTTTGATAGTATACTTATTACAAAATATAAGTTGACTTGTTTTCATTCTCTTTTGTGGAACCAATAGTAGGAAGTCCATAGCCTAAGTAATTGTTACCCTTGAGTAATGATAACGAGAATGAATTTGACATACCCTTAGTTCATAGGTTACAAGTTATAGTGAAAATGTGAATGAATTTATGTGGAAAATGACTAATGTAAATGAATAATATTTGGTTTATGATAAATCATTGTCTCGTTAAAGGTTAAGATTTTATTACTTAACACAAATCATATTTCATTATAAAAGATAAAGCTTCTTATTGTAATTGAATTTTTACATTAAGCCTAAAGAAATTGCAAGCAATCTTCCTAAGGGTTTAAATAATCTTATCCTAGAAATGCATTATGATTTCTGAATTATTCCGGTAGGGTCGTTATATCTTCTAAAGATTAATGTGTATCAAGTTAAAGGATTTTGTTAATAGTTGATTTTAGGAAAGGAAGAATCCTAAACTTTGTTATGATTAAATTATATCATGGTATCTTCGAAACAAAGAGTATCAAAAGATTATTGATGACGAGTCTCAATTTGAAATGAATCTATAGGAAACTAAATGTTTAAACTATGATGCTAACATGTTTGTTTATTAGCAGAATTGACCTCATACTCAGGATATTGAAGAGTTTACATCGGGATGAATTGAAGCTCGGATGCACAAGTAAATTGAATGAGCATGCATGTAATGTTATGCTACTAATGTGTTCAATTGTTGAGAAATTGAAGCAAATAAATTTTTTTCTTTATACTAACATTTCAGGAAGTGAGCTTAACTACGACTGATGTCATGATCAGAGAGGAACATTGATTTTAAAAACACTTCTATAGATAAGCTGAGCTAAATCCCTGAAGAGTAAGTAATGATTTACTTTACATTTTATTTATAGGATTTTATGAATCACGATGGTAGTAAGACTTATGGTTGATGATGTGTAATCATGAAAATGCAAAGAATATGATAAGTATATAGGTGAATGTATTTTAATATTTTGCTACTATCATGTTGTATGATTGTTACTAAGTAAAATTCTTGGACTCAAACAAGAAGGTTTGAGGGGAAAAGAATGATTTCCTAGACTCACGCAAAGGGGCTGCATCTTGCACTCACTTACTAGTTGTTGTTATGGGACAACTTCCCCAAATTGTGGTCATGTTCCCCATGGAAGTGGAATAGAGTAGGTGGAGTGCTCATTGAATGTTATACTGACCCAAAAGACCTAGCCAATCTTTATATCCATCGAATTGAGCAGAGGAAGGGCTCACAATTTTTTTTCCTTGTGTTGTTAGAATTGAGCACACAAGAGGTTCTCTGAGGAGACTAAACGTTTTCCTTGTGGTGTTAGAATTGAGCCCACAAGAAGATTCGATGAGGGGAAGATATGTAATGAGTTGCAGAGTAAGACTGTCATATTCCCACTGTATGCAGATGGTATTCTGCCAAGTTTTGACAAAGGACTCGTGTTTTGTATGCAAGTCCCCATGATTGCTGAGATACAAAAGAGCATTTTGTACGCAAGTCTCCATGATTGCTAAAGTACAAAGAGTTTGATGACAAAACAAAGTTCTGTTGAAAGAATTGTTTTATGATATCAACGAGTGGTAATGATTGTCTTGTAGCTAGACTATCACATGTATTTATGTGTGAGTGTTATGAATGCTGGAATAAGTAAAATATTTCCTCAAGGAAGAGGAAGAATGATGAATATTTACTATTTTGGAATTTTGTATACTCATGATATACTAAAGAACGTTGGAAGATCTTGTATGATCTGTATAATGTTCAGGATATAAGTGATAAGGGCTTGTGGAAAATCGCAAAAATGTGAAGACGACCAAAGCATAAGAACAAAAGTAAGCAAAAGATGGGAATGGATGCAAAAGACAAACTGTTGAACACCGAGGATGGTGTTATCTTCAAGGGGTGGAGTGTGTAACATCCCTCAAATTCAACTCTTATTATTATTACTCTGGTAAATGTAATTATGAATTTTGCAAATGTCCATGGTGAGGAGCTCAAGGCCAAGGCCCCACCAGTGGACCTAGAGCTAAGTATGATGCTTATAAGTCTTCGTTTAAGCCTAAAGATTAAGGCTAGTAATGTGACTAAACAAAGACTTTACATACCTACCTATGAATAATTTCTACTACTACGCTGGCCTTTTTAAAAGGTTATTTATATATATATATATGAACGCCCTTCTATGAGAGAAGGAGGTAGAGTAATGATTAGATGACCTCTCTCTCTTCTCTCTCTCTCTCTCTCTCTCTCTCTCTCTGATAATGAAGAAACCATCTAATCTATTAAAACACACATTCCTAAAGTCCTCTCTCTCTCTCTCTATATAAGATAATGAAGATATAAAATATTAAATACACACTAATCTATTAGTATATTTAATACCATCTGATCTATTAAATACACACTCCTATAAGATATAAAGAAAGTAAACTAAAAGATTTCCCTTATGAATTATTTTAATCATACCCCTTCAAGAGGTTAGTAGAAAAGACCCCCTAAAGTTGAAGGAAGCTTAACATACTTAATGGGTATGTTATTTAATAGTTGTATAAAACATTCTTAAAGGAATTTTAAAGTTCGTTATATTATTTAAAGTATAAATTGACTAGGAACTCACAAAAAGGTGATGACGGGTACCTTGGTGGAAGATATAATGAAGTGCATAATTGTTAGTCCTTACCACCTTATAGTTTATTAAAATGAAGAACCATTAATTATATTCACTCATGACCTAAAAGAAGAACTTTATACCAAGGTTGAACATGCTTGTATGCTGGAAAAAAGACCATTTAGATAAATTTTATTCTTTGTACCAATGGGTGGATATAATTATTTAAATGGATATAATTATTTAAAAAGAACATTATTGTGAGGAAGTGTGGAGGTTAAGTAACCTTATTTGTAGTAGTTATTATATGCTACAATGTAAAACCTTGGTATAAGATATTTTATAGTCTAAAAGTTAATTTTAGACATGTTATTAATGTTAACTTAATATGTTATAGAATCTTAGGATAAGAGAATATTATAGGTAATAAATCATAGGTGAAGTTGGGAACTAAAAAGGCTTTAATGTTAAATACATAAACCTTTAGAATAAGGAGGTATTTTATAAAGAAACCCCCCTGAAAATAATTGTATTTTTAGTACTTTTGATGATAGAGGCTAAGAAAGTAAAAAGATAGTGGTTGCAACAACCATGTTGCTTGATGTAATCTCCTTCCTTGATTTAATTAATATGACCAACCTTTTGTGGACGTAGCCCAAGATATGGGTGAACCACATCAAAATGTTCTTTGGTATGATTGCCTTATGTGTATATCTCTTTGGTTAATCGCGGTCGTATTTGTGCATCTCTTTTGTGTATTCCCTTGATAATGTGTCTCAATTATTTCTTCAGTTTTAATTTGTGTACCTTAGGCAATTTATTAATATGATGGTTGTTATTTATATCTTTGTTTGTTGTTCACATGTAATTAAAGTTTTGATTATAAGTATACTTCATGAATCGCTTGATCAAATAAATAAATATATATATTGTTGGAGGCTTATATAAATAAATTATTTCAGGTTTTGACGAGTAACTGTATTTCAAAATTTGTAATCTTCAAGGGTGAATAAATATGAATATGTTAGATAGAATGTCTTTGTGATGACTAAGGAAAGTTTTGGTGCGATGTATTGTTCATTTTAATGTTTAAGTTAGTAGAAGAAATTGGTTAAGGTGGGACAAGTAATGGTACATTGTTAAATTATTCTATTAGAATAAGATATCTTATAAAACGTTGTATATTTTATAGTTGGGGTTGACGGTGAGAATATAAGAAGACCTTGTGTTGACAAGCAAAGCTTTATTAATGTGCTCATTTAAATATTAACAGTTGTAAGATATTACAATGATGCTTATATTAAAACACTAAATATAGATGTTGTGTTTACATTTTATCTTCCGCAGTGGTATTTAATGACATTTGGATGCTTAGAAAAATTTTAAATTTTTACGAAAAATTTGGGTACGTGACACCATGACATGTGGCAGATGGGAATGTGAGGTGGTCTAACTAGTGCTGACTCAGACTGGTATGGTTCATCAATGTCGACTTGGTATGTTGGTTGTTGGGGGAGCACGCTTCTTGGAGATAAAAAGATAATAAAATATTAAACTAGGTTAAAAACCCTTTTTACCTCTTGGGAAATGGTGTAATTTACACATCAGAATCTGAGGTGGAGGACAAATCAATGGTAATGGGGCCATGATACAGGTGGTAGATCAATGAGGGGTAATATAATGGTGGGACCATGACATGTGGAAGATGGGAATGTAAGGTGGTCTGGCGAGTGGAAGTAATGGGACCCATATGATAGGTGGTAGGCAGGAATAGGGGGTGATCTATCAGAAAAGATGAGTTGTAAATCACTTTTTTTACAAATGTTGAGCGGATACTATGTCCTGTTTTCCCAGAGTGGTAATGCGACGATGTTTGGTAGTTTAGGAATACTTCCTTTAAGGAGGTGCAACCAGTCACTGGGGGGCATGTGTCCTTGACGGTTTTGAGGACAATGCACGTCTGAGGCCGTTTTATTGGGGGCACATCTTATTGACGCGCTTTTAATTTGGGTCTTCGATCTTGCTCAAGATCTGATGGACTTGCACGTGCGATCCTTTACCTTTTCTCACTTGCACTTTATGGACGCGCTTGATCTCTGGGTCATCGATCTTGATCAAGATCCAACGATTGGACACCCTTTACATCTTAGCTTCTATTATTTCTCCCACGGTCTTTAGCTATTAGTTATTTTAACCTCCACTGCTACTTTTTGAGTTGGTCAGCTCTCGAGAGCTAAAAACTAATCATAGGTGACCTTCAAAACAACTTCACATGATATTTTTTATGCCAAAAAATTCAGGTACTAACAAGACCTCAGAGGATAGGCACATACAATGCCCTTTAGATCTTCACTTTCGCTCAAATTACTTATACATGAGATATAACCAAATCCACCACACTTGATAACATCATTTGTCTCTCATACTTGATCCTACACCCTTGCCCAAAGGTCTCACACAGTCTCCTTTTCCAAAACCAACACCATCTCACTAAAGATATCACCAATGTATTACATCAAAACACACCTGCACATTCACAAAACACATACAAATCATATTCACTCTTCATAGCATCAATTGCCTTTTATTTTTGAGTCTGCACCCTCACACAAATATATCACATGATTTCTTTTCTCAAACCAAGACCCACACTTCATTTTAAGTCATTTGAATTCACATACATACACACACACACACACACACGTGTGTGTGTGTGTGTGTGTGTGTAATCCTCTTTCACACTTTGAGACAACTTGTTTGATTTTTCTTTGGTTCTAGTTTTAAGGCCGACCTTTACTCGATATACTTAAATGATCAAACTTGTATGTGCTACCTTTACATAGTGCCATCAATCTAGATTAGAGTATAGAAAATATCTCAATCATGCTCTCGATTGTGCATCCTCTCAATCATGCTCTCAATTGTGCATACTATATGTGCATATTATCCACAACCATTGTACATCATCACTTTGAATATCCATTTGTTGGTTGAATGATTTTAAGACCACTTAATATATCAGCATAGAGGTTGATAGTTCCTTTATTTGTTGCTTGTCTTAGCATTGATTATCATTGTTATCACTTAGAGATTTCTTTCCGATGTATCAAAGTATTTCCAAGGTAACCACAAACCAATCAATAGGACTTAAATCTATCCCTTTCAATCCAAAGGGGGATCCCTTTATGAATCTACTATCCTAAGGACACTTGACAATAGTTCATGTACTTAAACAATGGCTAGATATTTGGTAATGCGAATGAGGTTTTCATTTTTTGTTGGTTGAATCAATGATGATAGCGTTGGGCATGGAGTCAATTGAGAGTTTCTTTCAAGCCACTTAGAGGCTGGTGGTTGAAAATATCATTAACAGAGGCAAGATAGGTATCACTTTTGCAGAGTTTTCTCCCTTGACCATGTTTAAAACCCAAATACCATGCATACCTAGTGCTAAGAAAGTTTGTATTTTTCCCATATCCCATTTGAAGGCCATAAATGCACTCAAGAAGTCATCTATGGTGGTTCAAGGCATCATTCCAGGACCTTGAGCCCTATAGTGGTCTTTATAAGAGCATAATGCTCGATATTCCATCACCAACCATGGTTAACACCCTCACACCCATACCTAGTGCTCACAAAATGATAATGGTACCCATATCCACCCTCACAGGTCAAGGATACACTCAAAAGATGATGTGTGGTGGTTACTGGTGACATTCTAAGACCTAGATTCCTAGAAGCTTCTTTTAGGACCTAAGGTCTGAATTTATCCTGAATTGGTTTGAGGAATCGATCTTGAGCCTATATTTCTATCATCTTCATTAGAGCATTAGGCCTGAATTTTCTCCCTCGACCATGTCTAGGACCCTCAGACCTATACCTAGTGATCATACATTCCTAATATCATTAGTATCGCTACTCATAGCGAAGGGTATTCTTGATAGGTCATGTGTAGTAGACTGAGGTATTGTTCTTGAACTTGGATTATTACATTCTTATTTTAGGTCATAAATCCAAGGTTTCGTCCCTCAACCATGTATAGGGCCCAAACACCCATACCTAGAATCCAAGACCTTAGAATGGGCACACCCATATTCATACTTGGAATCAAGGCTAGCATTGAGAGATCCTATGTCATGGATGTAGGTTTTATTCAGGGAAATGGATGAATAAATCTCCTAACCCTTGTGGTTAAGGAGAGATGGGGTGAGGTTAGGATTAGGGATTGGGAAGAGAGGAAGAGAGAGGGGGGATTGGGTGGATAGGAAGAGAGAGGGGAGGTGGGGTTATAGAGAGGGAGGGAGAGTGGGGTTATATATATGGAGGGGGAGTGAGGTTATAGAGAGGGAGGGGGGTTTAGGGAGAAGAAGAGAAAAAAAATGAGGGTATAAAATAGTGCGTGTGTGCATTGCGTGTGCGTGCAACTACGTGCACACGCTATTTATGTGTGCGTTCCTTTAAATTCCTTTTTTTGGTGCCCTTGCAAGTTTGGTACTGGGTTTGGATTCCCAAACCTTGAGGCTTAGTCTGAGTTATAGAAAAACACACCAAATTCTATAACTTCATGTTTTTCACCCTTCGTTCTGCATATGCACCACTTGCACACTACTAATAAAACTACACACAATTGTTGTGCTCTGTGTGCAGATTCTAACTCTATATTTTTTGAATAAATATATGTTATTGTTTTATGTTTTTAATTCATTTTTAATTGCACTCTTGTCAAATTTGTATAAAACACATGTCATTTATTTCGGCTATAACTTTTGACTGGCTCACCTATTTGGGAAACATAAAAGAACTCAAATAAGAGTACAAGCATATATACAAACTAAAAAAAAAGTTGATTGATTATGTTAAGACCATGGTAGGGTGGAACAACGCTCGACCATGTCATTTTAGGGCTCTACTGATTTCATCAATTTAAAAATATATATATAATTAACTTTTTTTTTTTAAAATAGCCGTACACAAGATCCTCCTGTTACCTACGACTCTACATATTTTTTGCCACAAAATTTGGCAATTTACATACCAAACCAATGGACCAATGCAAACAGATGCATTATGTTTTAGAGAAAAATAACATACCAATCTTAGAAGAACGACATTCTTGGGTAGTTATACCTATTTTCCATAAATGAAAGTTATATATTCCGGAAGGTAATCCGATTTTATATGTTTCATCTTTTTACACCTAATTCTAAAAAAAATTGTAGGTACCTCTAATAATTCATTTTAATGATCATATTTATGTTTTCCCAGCATGCCATTGTAACTTACACATCATAAGTGGGTATCATTACCTTGCACCAGCCCAAGAATGAGTCTAGGAGAAGTGAACTAGGTGATGGGGTCCATTTAATTGGCCTCTTTCTCAGTTCTTATTAATGGCTCTCCCTCCTCTTCCTTCTAAGCCTCTCATGGTTTGCACTAGGGATTTCCATTGTCATCCTTTTTATTCCTCCTAATTGTTGATGCTCTAAGTAAACTCATAGGAGCTGGTAGAGCCTTTGGTGAACTTAAGAGATTAAAATTTACAGAGTAGGACATCTAGTCCCACATTCTTTTTGTGGATGAATTTCTTCTCTTTGGTGAGGGTACCCTTCATGAAATCTGAGCGATTAACAGAATTTTGGCTCTATTTTGCTCGGCAATGAGAATGGTCATTAACAAAGACAAGTCTTGTCTTTTCTTTAACTATTTTTTAAGAGCGCTTTGTGTTAGTGCAGAGACTTTGCTTTCTTATCCTGTAAAATAATTGACAGAAGGTTTTAAATATCTTGGCTCCCACCTTAAAAAAATGCATACTAATATTAATATTGGTTATGGTTGTTTAGGAAAGTAGATGCTCGCATATCAATCTGGGTCAACAACTTCCTCTCGAGGGGGTAGACTTGTCCTCCTCAAATATGCTATAGAAAGTATTCCAATTTTCTAGGCATCCATATCTCATATCCCTAAAGGAATCTTAATGAAGATTTGTAAACAAAGTTATAGTTTTTTGTCGATGGGAAGTCAAAATGGGGAAGGTGTCCCCTTATTAAAATGGTCTAAAATATCTATGTCTAAAATTTTAGGGGACTGGGGGATTAAGAACATTTATCTCTTCTCTCAATCTCTAGCAGCTCAGAGTCTTTGAATATTGTCCCATAACTTCTCCCTATAGGGAAATATAATGAACTCAAAGTATTTAAATGGATTGTTTATGGAGGAATGGTACTGGACTCCTTGTAAATCCTCTCAGAAGGGTTCTAATGTTTGGAAGGCTTTGGTGTCTCCCTTTGAACAAATTGGCTAATGGACTACCTAGAAAATAGGTGATGGGAATAAATCAAGGTTGAGAGAGGAACCTCGGATAAGCTCTGAAGGTCATTTTCGTCTATCTCCTAACCTCTTACAATGCCTTCATGTGCAACACATTCACTTTCTAGTCAATGTCAAGGTGCGAGTACCTCAACCAATTAGGTAATCATGTTGGAAATATGCCTCCGATATTGGCATCTAAGACAACGAAGATTTGGAATGGAAGGAATATGTCTCCCTTTTGGTGTCTAGTTTTGCGATTTTAGCAAACAAAGTGGAAGATTCTCTGGCCTGGTCGAAAAATCCTAACTTGGCTTAATTCAATGCTAAAATTATATATAAGGAAATGTATAAGCTTCATTTTCATAACATCAAGGAATGGTGGTGGGAATGCATAAAGAAGTTTCCCGACCCTTTAAAATGCAAAATAGTCTTCTGGTTGGCTTAAAATAAAAAAAAACTCCTTCTATGGGAAAATGGCCTAAAAAGAGGCTGGATTGGTTCTAATAGATGTTCTCTTTGCAAAGTAAATTATGAATCCTTCTTACACCTCTTCGTCTCTTTCCCCTATGCAACTTAGGTATGGGAATTGGTTGCAGAATTTTTAAAGCTCAAAATACAATGGACGTGGCCGTTGTTGGAAAGCAATGTCCAGATTTGGTATTAAGATTTGACTACCACAAGTTTCAAATCCTTTCGCGACATTTTTGTATATGACATCTGGTGGAACCATAACTCTAGCATCTTTCATAATTGTGATGTTTTTGTGGCCTCTACTATAGGCTTGATTTTAAATCTTTCAAGAGAATTCCAGGTGGAGCTGAAAGACCCCAAACCACAGATTCCAGTCGTGCTTCAACTAGATTTGTTAACTCCATGGGGTTTCTTCAATGGGGCCATTCGACAATATGTGAAATTGGGGTGGCCCTTTTCCTAAACTATTCACACCATTT
The DNA here is from genome assembly GCA_027924585.1 of Larix kaempferi. Taxonomy (NCBI): domain Eukaryota; kingdom Viridiplantae; phylum Streptophyta; class Pinopsida; order Pinales; family Pinaceae; genus Larix; species Larix kaempferi. Next base: position 43,602 of record BSBM01001068.1, read on the forward strand.
TCATATTCGTTATAATGCCCCGGGCAGGGGTACAAATATGAAGGTGGAATTTGCGTCTTTATGGACTCTTCTTCATTTCACAACTATGAAAAAAGTTAACCAGCTTCAAGTCATGGGTAACTCGAAAGTTGTGATAGATAGGGCAAAAAAAAAATTTGAAATTGAAAATGTTAGTCTCCAACATATTCTCCATCAAATCCAAGATTCTCTACAATATTTCTAGAGGACTCAATAGGAAGTTCGATGAACTCTCAAAGGAGGCCCTTATCCTGCATGTGGATTTTTCTGCTTCTCTCAATTTGTTGATGATGAAGAAGTGGATTCCATGGCGTTCCACTTCTAATATGTTGGAAAAAGTTGATGGTTTTTTTTTCCATTTGATTTGATTGTTTTTATCTACAAGGAAGACTGTAATGATATTTTGTGTTCTGAAGCCTGAAAAAATACTATCAAGAATACTGTACTATTGTAGTCGACAAAGACGATGAATCCTCTTTTGTTTTTTGCTACTCATTTTTTAATCGTCCATTGAATTGTCAATTATATATTATCCTTTAAATATAAAGAGTTAACCATCTATAAAGATTTAATAAACAAAAAAATTAAAATTATTTTAATAAAATTTTAAAATTACATTATTCCAATTTTATCTTTGATAAAATTTAAAGTAAAGTATCTCTACCTGTTTATCTTATAACAAAATACCCTTTACATCTTAAAAAAATTACTTTACTTTGACAAATTTTTAAAACTACCTTATATTGATATCGTTAAAATGAACGAATAAGATAAATTTCGAAATAGCAAAATATTTTTCAAAGTTCAAAAACCATTATTAATTAACTATTAGAAGTGGTCATGACATATAAGGATAACTCACATATTAAATTTGAAGTGACAATAGGTCACACATTAAGGTTAAGGTTTGTAAGGGGAAAAATGAAGAAACTATGTTGCAAATTTAATAGAGGGAAATGTCAATTTTTTAAAAATGGTTAAAATTTTGATAGTGTTAATTGTAAAGTTTAGTTATGAAGATGGTTTTGAGTTTTGAGATGTTTTTTAATGTCTTTTAGAGTGTTTTTTTTTAATGTTTATAACTTAAATAAGATGAGGTTTTATTGCTTTTATGGTAGCAATGTGTTAATAGAAATGTTGGTACAATTTGAACTATTAGCAATTAAGTGAGTATAGTTGAGTTTATTAGTAATTAAATTAAGTTTTGGGTATGGTTAAGTTTTTAAGGGATTAGCAAGTTTTGAGTATGTTTGAGTTGATTAGCAATTAAATTAAGTTTTGGGTATGGTTAAGCTTTTAAGGGACTAGCTTTAGGGCTATGTAAATTTTTGCAGTAATATATTTTATTTTTTCATTTGAATAAATAAGTTTTTTATTTTTAAAAGAAAATCAAGTTTGCAAAGTTTTTTCAATGGGTTGTTAGTCCAGGTTTTTTACTTTTAAAACAAAATCAAGTTTGCAAAGTTTTTTCAATGGGTTGTTAAATGGGTTGTTAGTCTCAGTGTTGAAACTATTGTTTTCACCTTTTTCTATTATTTTTATAACAAGTATATTTAATTTTTCAAAATCTGTAAAGTACAAATAATGTTTTAGTTATTTTTTATATTATTTTAATTTTTTTCGATTTTTTAAAGACTAATTGATGCCATACCATAAAAATAGAAATTAAATAAAGAAAGTTTATGTTTTTTCTTCTTTTTCCATAATTTTGTTCCATATTACTATATGATCTACAATAAAGCTTGCACATTCCTTGCGTTTTGAGAGGATACCATACTTCCTATTGTAAACATCTACCAACAGTAAAACTAAAAACATAGACCTATGAACATAGTGACCATGAGGCTGAACAGAGCTGAGTTTCCTTCAAGAAAAGAGGTGGTGGAGTATATGTTGAATCTAGATTCACAAATGTGGAGCATGAGCCTCAGTAATGCAAATTGTTTGTGCATAATGACTATTCTCTCTGGACTGATAGCAATTGGCAAATGGTTTGATCAAATATGTTACTAGAAAAATCCTATGGTATCGAGAATTGGTACTGTGGCCCAGTCCTCCACCTCACCTTATATATATACTCGTCTCTCTCATGCAGAGGCAGTGCAACACTCGAGAATCTGAAAATCTGGGCCGTTTGAAGGAATGGATCCTTTCAAGGCACATTGATACCCTTGATCTAACAGATGTTTTGTCCAACTTTCCAGATATTTCAATGGTAAGAACTTGTTTGGTGCTTATTGGTGCTTATCCAGTTGTTGGTTTGGTCGAAAATATTATGTAAGGTACATTTCAAAAATATTTGATTTTATTCAGGGTGCTTTAAACCGATCTTCATGTATGTAGTCTATATCAACTCTTATACAAATTAACTATACACTACAAAGTCCACAAATCTAGTTTATCAAGAAATCTAGCTATTTTCTGTATCCCTCCTGCAAACTTTAGATTGAATCAGAGTATTTATTCCATTTTCTTGTGTCGATACAAACCCAATCACACTATTAGGTTCTAGCATTTTTGTTTCTCCTAAACCGATTGCTTCCTTATCCGGTTGCTTACTTATCCACGAGTAATTTTCTCCTCTACATTCTCTACTAAATTGTGTTGGAAATATCTAATTAAATGAGCTGATCATGTATTTACCGTGCTGGCTCTGTCAGTCACCTTGTCAATAAAGATTGTGTCAGCACGTAGTGTCAGTATGTCAGTTAGTTCGTAGCCAATCTGGCGCACGTTATGTTTTCATTAAATGAAACCGCGTTAATAGTTCGCAAGTCAAGAAAACTTAGGATAGAATTTATTACAGTGTTTAATGCAATCCTGTAGCTTCAATGAGAAGCATTTCGAAGTCGGTTGATAGAAAACTCTATAAATAGAAGCTCATAGTTAAAACTCAGAGAGGTGTCTAAGGAGAGTGAAAGGAGAAGAAGCTCCTGTGAATTATATCAAGATCCCAAGCTCTGTGAATGTAAAAGTCCGCAGTGAAACTCACTTCCATGAATTGAGGAGCTGGGCAGTTTACCTTGGTAAATATATAAGTTTATGTTTTATATTTCATTTTCAAGAATGTTGTATTTTGCAAGTCGCACATCATCTCCAGTTTTACTTGAGTGAATGTTGTTTACATTTACTCGCTGTAAAAGGAATCAAGATTTCCAAATAGTTCACTACAGTGAATGTTCTAAATTTAACAAAGAGTAACTTCGCGTTAGATGATTTTAGTTAAAGATATATATTTTATGATAAAGTTTGGTTAAGCTTGTCGCAAAGTGTTGGTGAAGTCAGCGAAGTGAAGTATTGTGGCAAAGATAACTTCGCATCACTGTGAAGTTCACAATGCAGTGAAAAGTCGAAATCGCGCAGTTAATCCCGCGCAGTTAACCACCGTGAAGTTAAAAGTTGTACTGCGAAGTGAACCCTACGCAGTAAAAGTTAGTTGTTGCGCAACTAATACTGCGAAGTTAATTCTTAGTGAAGGAAGGGTTCTACGAATAGAAATTTGTGATTCCTGCTAGAACGTGCGAAGTTCCAATCTAAAGAAAAGAAGATATTGAGCTACTACGCAGTTAAATCCTATCTACTGCACGGTGCTCTCCCTTTTCCCTTCATCTGGTATCAGAGCCTAGTTTACGGAAAGAAGGAATTCAATTCATAAGGGAAAAGCGGTTACGGATGGCTTCCACTTTGGGTAATTTGCAAACCCCAATATTTACTGATAAAAATTATGAATATTGGTCTCTAACTATGAAAGCTTTGTTTAGAGGTCAAGATGTATGGGACATAGTCCATACTGGTTATGCAGAACCAGGAGATGCAGCAGCATACAACAATCTCACACAAGCTGAGAAGGATGTTCTGAGGGAACAAAGGAAGAAAGATGGAAAGGCACTATTCCACATACATCAAGCGACACATGAATCCATACTCCCAAGAGTAATAGCAGTGCAGTCAGCAAAGGAAGCGTGGGACACGCTAGAAAAAGCATATCAAGGTTTCAACAAGGTAAAGATTGCGAAACTTCAAATTCTTAGAAGAAAGTTTGAATCTCTATCAATGAAAAATACAGAGTCAGTAGACTCATTCTATACTCGTGTAATTGGTCTAGTGAATCAAATAAAGTCTCATGGAGAAACACTAACTGACCAAAGAATTGTTGAAAAATTTCTTAGAGTTCTTCCAAAGAAATTTGAATCTTTAGTTGTGACTCTAGAGGAAAACAAAGATCTGTCCATATTTACTATTGATGAGTTGCAAGCCTCATTACTTAATCATGAACATAGAATCAGCGGTTCAGACACATCGCTAGAAGGTGCGTTCGCAGCACAATCATCAATAAGTCGTGATAGAGGTAGAGGAAGATCAAACTCTAGAGGCAAAGGATGAAGTTCGTTCAGAGGAGGTCGCAGCAACAGTCCTGCACATGTCGCAGGAAGAGGCCAGGATCATAACCCCAATCAGCCAAGTGGACAAAGGTATGATAAATCAAAGATTCAGTGTCATTACTGTAAGAGGTATGGACACTTCGCATATGAATGCAAGAAGAAGCAGTATGACCAAGGAAAGCAAGGCGAAGCACAATCAAGTAGCAACAGCACTACGAACAGTTCACTCTTCTTGGCATGCACATCATTGCTGGAATGCAATGTCGTCCAAGAAAGTCCAAATGACATATGGTTTTTAGACTTATGTTGTAGCAATCATATGACTAGTCATTTAAGTTTGTTTTCCAGTCTAGATAAATCAGTTCAAACTGATGTCACACTTGGAAACAATATCCAAGTCACTATTTTGGGTAAGGGTACTGTTGATATTCTAACAAAACAGGGGGAGCATAAATTTATGCCTGATGTGTATTATGTTCAAGGTTTGAAGCATAATCTGATGAGCATTGGACAGATGATGGAAAAAGGTTACAGAGTTCATATGATAGGGAAGCGATGTGTGATCAAAGATGTATACCCAAGCAATCAGTTAATAGTCGAAGTGCAGATGACAAGCAATCGCTTGTTTCCTTTGAGGATAACACCAATCATCAAAGGTAAAAATACTCATGTTGTTCATGAAAGTAAGAAAGAAAATTCTGAAGCTGCGTTCAAGACAGAAAGCAAAGGAGGAGAAATTTGTAGCAACGAGGAAGAAAAAGGCAGCGCCATGCAAGCTGCATTTCAAACAGAAAAGAAGGATGAATCCTGGTTATGGCATTTCAGATTTGGACATCTGAATTTTGGTGGGTTGAAGCTACTATACATGAAGGATATGGTGAAAGGATTGCCATTGATTGAAAAGCCAGAGAGAATTTGTGAAGGCTGTATCTTTGGAAAGCAGCATAGAGAGATTTTTTCAGTCGAAAAGTCATACAAGGCTCGCGCACCACTTGAAATTGTGCACTCCGATATCTGTGGACCAATGCAAACACCATCCATGGGAGGATGCACATATCTTCTCACATTCATTGATGATTTCAAAAGAAAAACCTAGTTCTATTTTCTAAAGCATAAATCTGATGCATTTGACTGTTTTCAGCAGTTCAAGGCACTTGTGGAGAAGCAAAGTGGTTACAGTATCAAGATATTAAGAACAGACAGAGGTGGTGAGTATGTCTCAAATGATTTCTTAATGTTTTGCAAAAAACATGGCATACAGAAATAATTCACTACGCGGTATACACCGCAGCAGAATGGTATCTCGGAGAGAAAGAACAGAACCATCATGGAGATGGCGCGCAGTATGTTGGCAGCCGCGCATCTGTCAAATGAATACTGGGCTGAAGTAGTGGAAACCGCAGTATATATCATGAATTGATGTCCGACGAAGAGCATGAAGAACAAGGTTCCACAGGAAGCATGGACATGTATGAAACATAGTGTTTCGCATTTAAAACTTTTTGGTTGTGTAGCATACGCACATGTTCTAGATAAGCTAAGAAGAAAATTAGACAATAAAGGACAGAAATGTATCTTTATTGGATATTCTGAAGACACAAAAGCATACAAGTTGTATGATCCTGTCGCAAGAAAAGTTATTATCAGCCGCTATGTTTAGTTTGTGGAAAATGAAGCATGGGATAGAACTGTTGAGAAGAATGTGAAAATTGTGTTACATGATGAGCATGATGACATCGCAGAAGACGTGGTTGAGACTCCGCATGAGAATCAGAACTTCGTAGCACCACCTACTCTAAGGACTATGCAGCATGGTTCAGCACAAACAACTCCGACACAAGTTGCAACAACTCCGACAAGCACTCCAAGTGCGCAGCAAACTCCATCAAGCAGTTCACGCAGTTCGACACCAGCAACTCCGCCAAGGACAAGAAGTCTGCGTGAGATATATGAGGCTGGTACACCTAATTCTTTCTCTTGTTTTGCATTATTTTCTCAAGTTAATGATCCACTAACATATGAAGAAACAGTTAAAGATGAAGTCTGGGCACAAGCCATGAATGAAGAAATAGAATGCATAGAGAAGAATCAAACAAGGGAACTAGTTGATGTTCCTAAGGACAAGGATGTAATAAGCGTGAAATGGATTTATAAGACCAAGCAAGATGCTGAAGGAAACGTGCAGAAGCACAAGGCAAGATTAGTAGCAAGAGGGTTCACTCAGCAACCTGGCATAGACTTCAATGAAACTTTTGCACTTGTAGCACGCATGGACACTATTAAAACAGTTTTGGCCATCGCAGCACAAAAGAAATGGCCTGTTTATCAAATGGATGTTAAGTCCACGTTTCTAAATGGATATTTAGAAGAAGAAGTATATGTGGAACAACCACAAGTCTTTGAAATTCCAGGACAAGGACATAGAGTATACAGACTGAAGAAGGCGCTCTATGGTTTGAAGCAAGCTCCTAGAGCTTGGTATAGTCGGATTGACTCATACCTCATTCAGAATGGATTTCACAGAAGTGAATGTGAGCCAACATTGTACACAAAAATCAACCAGCACGGTAATAAATTAATTGTCTGCCTGTATGTAGATGATTTAATATTTACTGGTGATTTTGGCATAGAAGAATTTAGAACAGTCATGGAAAGTGAATTTGAAATGACAAATTTGGGCCTTATGAAGTACTTTCTGGGCATTGAAGTCCAACAGTCTCAAAATGGGATATTTATATCTTAGTCAAAGTATGCAAGTGATGTATTGAACAGGTTTAAGATGATAAATAGAAAAACAGCTCCAACACTAGTGATAACAGGTTTGAAATTGAGCAAGGATGATGATGGATCCAATGTAGATCCTACGTTGTTTAAAAGGCTCGTTGGCAGCCTTATGTATCTTACAGCAACAAGACCAGACATCATGTATGGAGTCAGCTTAATCTCAAGATACATGGAATCACCAAAAGAATCACATTGGCAAGTAGGTAAAAGAATTATAAGGTATGTAAGTGGAACAAGAGACTTTGGTATTCTGTATTCTACCTCAGAAAATTTCAAACCCATTGTATACACTGACAGTGACAATGGAGGCAACATAGATGATAGAAAAAGCACATTTGGGAATACATTTCATGTAGGAACGGGTGTTGTATCATGGGCGTCAAAGAAACAACCCATAGTAACTCTTTCTTCAGCAGAAGTAGAATATGTTGCAGCTACAAGCGCTACATGTCAAGCCGTTTGGATGCGCAGGATTTTAAGTGATCTGTCGCAGCAATAGCAAGAAACCCCAATCATTTACTGTGACAACAATTCAGCTATCGCACTGTCAAAGAATCGTGTCTATCACAAAAGAACCAATCACATTGACACAAGGTATTACTTCATTAGAGAATTGATAAACAACAAAGAAATTTGTTTAGAATTTTGTAGGTCTGAAGATCAGGTAGCAGACATCTTTACCAAACCATTGGCAGAAGACCCATTTCAGTATCTGCGAAGTTGTTTGGGAATGACAAGTTCTGCGCAGTGAACTATGTAATGAATAGAGAATGTTTTAGCTCTGAAATATTTTGTAATATTTTAATTTTGTTTGATGATCCCCATCTGCTCATAATTAAGGGGGAGTGTTGGAAATATCTAATTAAATGAGCTAATCACGTATTTACTGCGCCAGCTCTGTCAGTCACCCTGTCAGTAAAGCTCATAGTTAAAAATCAGAGAGGTGTGTAAGGAGAGTGAAAAGAGAAGAAGCTCCCGTGAATTATATCAAGAGCCCAAGCTCTGTGAATGTAAAAGTCCACAATGAAACTCACTTCCATGAATTGAGGAGCTACCCAGTTTACCTTGGTAAATATATAAGTTTATGTTTTATATTTCATTCTCAAGAATGTTGTATTTTGCAAGTCGCATATCATCTCCAATTTTACTTGAGTGAATGTTTTTTACATTTACTCGCTATAAAAGGAATCAAGATTTCCAAATAGTTCACTGTAGTGAATGTTCTAAATTTAACAAAGTGATAAAGTTTGGTTAAGCTTGCCTGGTGAAGTCAGCGAAGTGAAGTATTGTGGCAAAGATAACTTCGCATCACTGTGAAGTTCGCCGCACATCAAAAAGTCGAAATCACACAGTTAATCCCACATAGTTAACCGCGGCAAAGTTAAAAGTTGTACTGCGAAGTTAACCCTGCCCAGTAAAAGTTAGTTGCCGCACAACTAATACTGTGAAGTTAATTCTTAGTGAAGGAAGGGTTCCACGAATAGAAATTTGGGATTCCTCGAAGTTCCAATCTAAAGAAAAGAAGATATTGAGCTACTGCGCAGTTAAATCCTATTTACTGCGGGGTGCTCTCCCTTTTCCCTTCAAATTGGTGGAAAACGTGGTGTCTTTTTGCCAAATTCGACCGTATTGTGCTGATGAATTTGAAAATTTGTGAATTCGGTTCGATTCGATGATAAATTAGCTATTTCCGATTAGGTACCACTACAAGAAAAAGGGCATTTTAGCCTCACATTAGCACCACTATTTGTAAAAGATTTGGGAAATCCTCAATTTTCAAATAGTGGTGCAAAAGTGGTGATAATGTGGGGATATGCAAGTGGTGCTAAGATTTATGGTGCAAAAGTGGTGTTTGTAAAAAAGTTGTTTTTGGTGTTAAATGAATATGTGGCATTCCATGGTGTATGGTGCAAACCACCAAAACCAATCTTGAGTGGATTGAATTTTTGTGGTACAAAACACCAAAACCAATCCAACATGGATTGAGACTTTTTAGTGCAAAACACCGAAACTATCATTATTGTTATTATTATTATTATTTAATATACACAAAGTTATATATGGTGCAAAACACCATAAAATAACAAGTGGTGCAAAGCACCATAAAATAGTAAATGATGCAAAAAAAAATATAAATCACATATTATTTTATATATAATATGTGATTTATATTATTTTGCACCCCACACACATATATATACTTCTTAAGAAGGATATAAAATGTATATTAAAATATTTTTTTAAAGTTTATTTCATTTTAATCCATCATTAACAAAATCAATTATTCAGTACATTAAATAGACACAAGTGAAAAGCTACAGAATGGCCATTTCCCTGCAAGGCATGAGGTGAATCTTCTTCTTCATTATATGTATTATGTGTTTTATCATATTCTTAACATAAGGGAAATCAAACTTTCTTGAAGGGAGAGATTTTCCAATTTTTTTAATAAAAATCCAAATTCCAAAAAATTAAAGCATTTCTAACAATGTCATTTGTACCCATCCATTACCTTATGTGACAAAGGGCTTTGTTATTCCAATTTTAATTCTTCTTTCACCCTGGCAGGGAGGAATGATGCCAAGCTTGATGGGTTACTAAGAGTCTACTAGCTCTGTCGTGGAGGAAATGAGAGTCCGTTAGTAAAATTTTATGTAAAGACGGTACCATAGAAGTGTTTTATTTTAATTATTTATTTATTTGCAAAAAGGAGTGTCCTTTCTATCAAAATCAATCTTGAATTCAAGGACTAACCGCAACTTCCTATCAATTTGCGGAGAAAGGAAGAGGTAGTCTGATATTTTTTGGTTTGGGTTCTTTTTTGCAAATGCCATATTATTTGTGGTTTCTATATTTGATATTGGAGTAGGGATTGCAAAAGATGAAGTATTATAATTGAAAGAAAAGGTAGTCACCCTTCTTTAGGGTGAAACATGTGGATTGCATGAGCTGCCCATTATTAAACACAATTTGGATTAATTGAAACATCCTCCAAAATGAAAACAAGACAATGCCGAAAAGTGGTGAAACCTAGAATGTGATATGTTCAGCCTTGAAATCTGAACCATCCACAGACACAGTTGGAGTGAAAAATGTTCCTTCATTCGTGCGTGCGTGATCATTCAAGTGATAACAGTATTGTTGGCGTCAGTGCCACTCAGAAATATGTATGGCTTATCTACATAAATTTTCACCTTCTCACTGATCACATTTAAGGGAAGAACATTTCAGTTTCTCATTACACCCAGAAAAGTGAATTAATACATTTGAGTTTGTGGTTATTTTTTGGAACTGCTTCAATGGCGCTCTGGATTGTTGTGTAGTTGCCTTTACCTTTTTCCTTGGCTACGATCAGAACACCAGCCTCGTCTAAATCCGTACAAGCATTTTTCCATTTATTGTTGAGCTTCCATGTTTCCCTGAAATCTTCCCAAATCATTGTCTCTCACAGCATGGCTTTCAGATATTCTGCCCATAGAATAAGCATGATGCATAAATAAAACATGAAGTGCTGACAGAAACAAACAGTTCAGAAACGATCTTTTATATTAGGCAGAAACAATTTTTTGCAGTTAGCCATGGATATTACAACCACAATCAAGGAAATATATGCAATAAAGAAACTAGATATTCCAGCAACAACCCGAAAACAAACATGTAAGTACCAAACATACACCTAGAACTCACAAACAAATAATAGTTGCAATTTACACTTATGAATCTACTATACCTGAGTTGATGGTTTACCTGCGTCTACAGTCTTCTTCTTTTGGAGTAGCAACAATCTGCAAACTTGCTTCTGTAGGAGTCTTACACTTCAATCTCTACAATGATCTGCAACATTCTCTGCAGAAACTTCATGGAATTCTAGTCTTCAATCCAATGCACAATGGTCTTGAGATTGCATCTCACAAGCAACAATGGTTTGCTGGCAGTTTTGTATGCAATCGTTTCACCATAGCGATCTGAGCAAACACCACTTGCAATCGTTTCGTGCTCTGACACCACTTGATGGAAATCGAAACATTCTACTTGTGGTTTGTGGGCCCACGAATTTCATGATTCCATCCATCTTTTAAAATGAAGGTTTATTTCTCTATTACCAGGTGTTTGATGGAATATGAAACCTATCATTTCACCATCTATACTTTAAAACTTAGAATTTTGAATACTTACCAATCCTCATGTCTTCACACAGAGCTAGTTGTTCCGCTGTAGTTCATATCTATTCAAATCGATACCATAAGGTTAAGATTCTTGTAATTGGAGCTAAGTGCCATCATAACAAGAAGGCGTTCAGATGTGACAAGAACTTGCTTTCCGGTGGCTAGCTTCCCAATTCCTTCGACCACTCAGAATCTTCACGATTTCAACTGGTTTCTGATTCATACTCCCGCAATTCATTGTTCTAGGATTCAATTCGACTTGCAATTTCTCACTTGGCTTAAATATCCCTTCCATATATAACACTCCTTACTTAATTCACTCATCAGTTGCGGAAAGACTTCAATTCAATCTCTTGGCATCTTTTTGTGCTTCGATTCCTTCTTCGGCGTGTCCTTCTATAAACCAAAGGTCTCCGCTCCAATTCATTATCCATTCATTCACATTAACACATATTATCAAAGAGTCATTCATACATAGTTTGGAGGCATAAACATAATGCTTTATTAAAATAAACTTTGTACATGAATTATGAAAACTTGGAATTACCTCATATCCCTCTATTGGCTTGATTACAGAATTTTTGGTGTTGCTTTGCCCTGGCCTCTCCTTTGATCTTGGCCACAGGCTTACATAAATACATTGGAAGATGAATTATAGATTACTTCAGATCCCAAATATTCTCCATAAAATCCATAACTAATTACTCAGAATAGAAACCCTTAGTGACTTAGTTGTATCCACTATCCACTCATTGACTAAATCGACCTTCTAGACAATTGCTTATATGTGTACACAAGGATCTCATCCTCTTACAAATATTTCACCTTCTAGAGGATTGAATTAAAAGATGATTTGACGAGGACATTGCAAGGGTATGAAATTGAAGTATATTATCACCTGCATTAGTTGTTCTAGAAGTATATTACAATGATGACATTGCAAGGGTATGAAATTGAATTGTTATTTATTTGTTTGTTAAAATGATTAAATTTCCAAGAAGGAGAAACACGCATGGTGATTGGAATGACTCAGCTCTTTACACATTTTTCATTTTGAAGGCTTAAGCTTGCATTTTCTTCTTCTTTTTTTTAAGGCAAGACATGAAGGCATTCCTCACTCAAAAAGTCTAATGTACGTGGACGATCAAGGTATACACTCGAGAGACATCAATACAATACAAATGGAACTCATGATAACGAGTATTGTAATCAAATCTCCAAACATTATTTTAAAGAATTGCTAATGCGTTTGTACAAATTTAGTTTCCAATTGAGTATAATATCAAGCCACAAAAGCATGCACGACCTCCATACATCACTGCGCAAAAAAAATCTATCAAAATGTTGGAGGAGACAGAGACCTGTCACGACCTTACCAAATATAAAACTGCATGGAATGGGGCTCCAAATTCGCCATCTACTATAATGTGATCACTGGCTCTCGCTGATTGTCCGAAACTAATATGGTCTTGTTTTGTAGGGATTCCCACAGCTTTTAGACTAATCACGGTTTTTTTCTTTGAAATTATTGCACATGTAAAATCTTTGTTCTCTATTGCTTGGCCCACTTCACTCAACTTGTGGATCGCTTCTGGACATAAGCTACCTCATGCTTCAAGGCATTGATTTTATTTTACTGCCCAATCCTTTTAAGTTTTTCTCATGCAAGAATATTCTCTTCAAATGTGTATATAAGAGCAGAAAGTGCAATGAAATTACACTAAGTACATCCAAATGCAGAGGGAATTCAATGCTTCCATGCAGAGGTAGGGAATCGACCATGGACAAACAATCACTTTGCAGGGTAAGCAAGCTTGCTTTCTGATAAAAAATTTGACATAGGGAGAAGGCCTCCAGGAAACAACTCTAAACTTCCTAGAACTCGTAAAAAGAGACAAAAAGCATGTAAACTTCTTAGAACTCATAAAAAAGACAAAAAGCATGTAAACTTCCTAGAACTCGTAAAAAAAGACAGAAAGCTCCAACCTAAACAGTAATTGCAGCATGAAAGCTAACAAATGGACAAATTTACAGAATGTAGAAGTTTCTAATGATGATAAACGTCTCCCTCAAAGCAAGGATCTGGATCACGGCTGAATGCCTCTGATTGCTAACATTCTAATACAATTTCAAGTTTTTCCTGGACTTTTCACACAAATGATACTTAGTTTGGCTTTTTCTTTTCTAATCTATGATTTTTTATGTGAAATAGTCTACGATATGAAGTATATAAATGTAAATACGTAATGACAGGAACAACTGTATATTTTGATTGTTTTGATATCGTCAATATTGTTTTCCTCTGTCCCCATAACTGGTTCATTTTTTTTTCCTTTTTTTTTCATAATCAGTTGAAATCAACACAGCAGAGTAGATCACTGGGGTCGACTATAGGAATATACACAGCCTAGTACACCGCCTAATCATACTAATATGAATCTGTGCTGTAATAAAACCATAACTAAACCTTTGCAATATCCTTAAAAATCGTATTTGTGAATGCATCCATACTGAACACGGCGGGTTTGTTCGGTAAACAAGCAGTGGATTCTTGAACATGGTGAGGTTGTTTGATAAACACGCAAAAGATTCTTGGTTTTCTATGTTTTCTCATTTCATTTCTCCGCTCCACTTTACCTTAAATTTAAGTCGTCAAATCTACAAAAAATTTCCTCCTTTCTGGTCAAAATTGGCGCAAAATTGGTCGAACCCTTGCACAATTCTCAGGCTTCAATATTAAAATAAACAGTTAACGGAACCCTTGTAAACAAATTTAGTACGACTAAGGCTCGACAGTTTGAAACAGTTTCCCATCCTTTCTATTGGGAAAATTGAATAAACTTATATACCTAAAACCAAAAAAACTGCAAAAAATACCTTAAATCAATTATACTCGACCCTAAGGGACATTGATGAATGCAAAACGTTTTATATATCCTGGGAAGAGCCGCTTGAGGGCTTCCAAAAATATTTACATACAAAAAAACCCAGGGTTTATGGCAATAATATTTTATCTTGGAATCTCTATGAATGATAGCCGGGCAAGTGCCGCTAAGTTTTGGGCGTTAGCTCTTAGGGTTTCAATTTTTTTTACCTTACCAAAAAACTCCAAGGAAGAAAACCCAGATCGAGCCTAGGGGTATAAATTTGTACCTAGAAGGGCAAGCAACATTTCGTATCTGTGGCCACCAGGTTCGCCGAGTACCCATGTAGAGAACTAAAAGACTCTTGTAGTTACATAACCCAGGAGCTCTGAAACAAAATAAAAAAAACCTGAAGAAAATAGCATAAGTAAACTTTGAAAATGTCTTTAGTCAGGACTCGGAACCCTTGCGAATGAATATGGAGTCAAGATTAATAAGTATAAAAAGAAACTTGGAGAAAATACTTTTATCTTACCATGGTTGCCTGGACTGGACTGATCACTTCTTCACCAGGTCCCAAATATAAAACATCGTTGCAAATAAGACCACCTAGAACAAGCTCAAGAAAAACCAGAGTAGGGAGAAACAGTTCCTCATGAACCCACCTGGTTCACCTGCTACCTCATGTAAAGTCCACTGAGGAGAGCCAAACACAAATTTCCCAATGCTACAGAGATTTCGGACAAGGTTCGAAGACCCACACTTAGGCTCATGAATTGGCGCCATCTAAAAAAACCCCAAAATTAATGTACCACCACGTGATTAAGAAGTGAATCCTAGCCTATGTTTATGGGTTGAACCCTTATGGAGTAATGACACGGAACCATATGGAGATCCTTTGGGGGCACTAGTTACCCAAGCACATAGACCGTATTTAACTATTTTAAACAAATTATAAGGTGGGAACAAGGTTAATAATGCATAGGGAGTACTACAATATAAATAACCACTAATGGCTTCATAAACAAAGATGTTTCTTGATTAAGTTGAGAGCAATATTGAATAGAATTAAGAGGTCATAAGAGAGACTCATGATAATGGTGAAAAGATTTAAAAACAATTTGTCAAAAATTTTAGATGTGTTGCAAATATATTAAATAGACATAATAAAAACTATAATGTTGTTTCAACAATATTTATAATTATAAAAAAATTATTTCCATAATATTAATATAATGGAAGACTATATATGTTTTGAAATTTGATTTTTAATGAAAAATGAGAGAGAGAAAACTATTTATTCATTTGAAGTTACATGTATTGTTCATCCCAAATAGTTTTATCAAACTCCTACATTATGGAGAGTTTGTTTGTTTGTAGTGGACTAGGTCCACTTATTATTTTGGCCTCACTCACATTTCATATAAATAAAGGGAGGAGATATTCATTTGTATCATTCATTCTTGTTCACTCATGTATTGACATACTTGTGTTAAAGATGTGATAGCCAGAGCCAACTATACTCTTTGTACTTCTTCTTCAATGTGTTTTCTCTCAATCTTAAGCACCGTTGTCCTATTGAACTAAACAAAACACTCTTAAGAAGAGATTAGCAAGCTATGCCAAGATACATTTGTTGGAAAGTCTAATCGAATATCGCCATAAACAAAGTTATCTTTGAGACAAAATTTCAACTACCCAGAGTCACAACAGTCAAAGCAAGAAGTCCGATGGTCAGGGCTATTAAAGCTAGGGGACTCCAAATTTGTAATGCCAATCTCATGTATCAAGAAGAGAGAGATTGGATCAAAGATATATTAATTAAAGAGGAATAATCCCCTTCCTAATCGGATCATGAGCTCCCATCCAAAGCAAAAATCTAGCTGGAAGCTTCGATTTCAGGATTAAAAAATGAGAATTTCTCCTCTTTGACAGTTCCATAGGAACCTACCATAGGCTACAAGGTAATGAATCCTTGCCTCCTGCAGGATTTCCAAGAAAAAAGGTGATCCTTGCCATCTGTGGGCTTGCGATCTAGAGGCAATTGTTTCCCTAGCCTAAGTAACTCAACTGTAGAGCTCTAATGGGATATGGTGTTGAATGATGATGCGCACCCTTCCTAACACCATAGTAGCTCGTGCACACTTAAATATAATGTTTTGATGAGATGCATTTCCAAACCCATGAAACTCACCTAACCCACGTACATAAATGACACACCTAACCCACACACATAAATGATCCACGTAATCCACACACGTAAATGATGCATTGATGTTTCTTAAGGAATTAACCATGGCTAGGGGGGAAACCCATGCTTTAGGCCCTAAAGGAATCTTTGATGGCTTGAGGATAATGGAAGGACACCATAAACTACCACACTCGACCTCCCTTATGGATCTTTGGTGTCAAAGTGGGGACACAAATTACACCATCAAGAGTTGGAGCACTAAGGTTGGGCCTAGAAACCTTGACCATGATGAGGGGAGGAAACTTCAACCTATTGCTATCATTTGGAAAAATAACCACAAGGCATAATGAGATAGCCCTTACCTAGCATAAGCATCTAAAATGGCATTTCATACAATGACATCTTGTTGAGGCTTATAAAAAGTGGTTGGCTAGTTATTATTTATTATGGATGTAATTTATAAACAAAGGTTTTACACATGAAAGGAAGGATATTTTAAAGTTCTAGCAACAATTATTATAATATTCCATAAAATGGTCAATGTTTTAACACTCTCACACCCACATGTTACATAGAAGAGAGAGGAGAAATCCAAGCAAGTAAGCATAATTACATTGAAGTGGATCAAGTATTATGTTAGTTGGAGGGACATTGCATATATGGACATCTATTTTGGCATAAGGATCAAGGTATATTATCACTTATATATTACCACAAATTAGTGCTCATGACCAAGAAGGAATGACACTGAAACTAATGTCAAAAAGACACAATACTAATATACGATACCTAAACCGTATGCCTAACACGTGAACCTAACCTAGACACATAGTGCACCCACCTATCCCACACACATAAGGAACACACCTTACCCATGCATCAAGCCCCTAACTCGTACCTATACCCTAGTGCAGAAACATCCTCAACTTTTCGTGGCACTTATTAGTAACTTTATGTGAAACATCAAACCCACCCCAACTAAACAATGACTTATCCAAAGCCAAAGATAATCCACAGGGAATGACATCAAAATGGACACCAACTGGCCACTAATCCTCTACCCTTGAATCCTCTCCTAACCCCAAATCCATTACCCACGAACCCCAAACCACCTATTCGGCAACACATTGACCCCTTAACCCATAGTGCCCTAAAGCCAACTTCTACATTGGAAAATATTTAGGGGTATGTAATGAACCATGCACATAAACCACACAGGTAAGTAAGCATGCAATTAACCCCATGCACTTAACCTATGCACCTATACCATGCACATAACATTTGTCTCGTGAACCTAATACGCATGCATAAATGACACAAAAACCTCACCATGTGGCCCATCAACACTACAAGCATAGGATAATGAGTAGGTCATTCATTTATGGCCTCGAACAGTCTATTAACATGCGTTGCATTACAATGAAAATCTCCATCATAACAACCAACTTACCTACAAAAAACGGTTGCCATAAATGAATAATTGGTATCCACCCTCTTTATTCTTAAAAAGGAATCGATGATGATTTAACCAACATGAGGTTATCCCTTGATCGAAGAGAGGGGAAGCCTGTAATTGTAAATTGATTGGATATGAAGTGTCATATTGACTAAGGAATGGATTGCCTGCAAATACGAGCTTTATTTGACTACACCCATGGCGATGGCATGAAGATTGGTCTTGATCCGATGAAAAATTGTTTGGATCTTCCTTCTTCTAATATATTGCTTTCCATTGAAACCATCAATCCATTCAAATAAGATGCTTAATAGTTGTATGTGTAATAGCTTAAGATTTTTAAGCGAACATGCTCATGACTATTTAATATTTCATTCCCCAAAATGGTATTGCAAGGTTAACATTGTATATTTATCGTAATATTGTATTGTTTTAAAAGGTTAGACTATTAAATGAGTATTCTATGTGGCTTAGGCTCTACATATAATGTACAAGTCTTAGAAGTAATTGTTAGCATGTGGTTCATTGGTTTATGACTCTAAATTATGGTTCAGATTAAGTTGTACCTATCTATATTGTGCCTAGAGATTCAAATCAGTCATATACCTTGCAGTGACTAAGGAATACTTCTATAGCAATGATTAATTGTTGTGTCCCTCACAATTCCTTATATAGAAACCAGTCATTATTTTTGGCCCCATGCATAGCTCATGAGTCATGATCCTTAAAAGAAATGGATACCATGCAATTTCATAGTTTCTAATCCCAAACCATCCTTTGAGATATAACAATTTAGTCATAGGAAATATGAGGTGATTTAGGGCCTTCTACATGGCCCATTAGCCATGGAGAGGCATATTTTAGGGCCTACAACCTTAGTTTATGTTCCAAAAACATGAGAAAGAACTTGAGAACAATACACTTCAGACAAATCATAGTAATGCCTCCTATATGGCACATGTAGGCCAACATCATTGATCCTTACCAACATCACCGTCATCACCTGCTGATAGTGCGCCAAGGTCATCCGTGGTCGGTTGAGGTATACATGTGGGCCTAAGGTTGAGGTCTCCTCCCTTGACCATGTCCAATGCGCCAAGTCCCAATGACTTGGATGCATAGCACCATGGATACTCTGCGAAGCCATATGTGGTGATTTGTGGCATTCTTAATGGATTTGGATGCCTAAATGGTTTCTTTGGGTTCAAAGACATGGTCTTATTCTATATAATGTCATTCTTAAGGCCCCAAGATATGCGTGTATTTCTCAAAACCACCTAATGGCATCAACATCCCCAATCATAGACCATTGATACCCTTAAGATGCCATGTGTGGTTGGTGGAGGTAAACTTCTTAGCCATGGATGGATATAAGCTTCCTTTAGGGCCCTATGTCCAGGTCTCTTCCACTGACCATGTTAAGGCCCAGATGCCACAAGACCTAAATACATAGAGCCATGGATACCCCTGCAAATTCATGTGTGGTTATTCGAGGCATTGTTCATGGATCTAGATGCCTTGGAGGTTCAAGTCTCCTCCCTTAACCATGTCCAATGCCCCAAGGCCCCAAGACATGGACACATAGTGGCATGGATATCCATGTAAGGTCGTGCATGGTGATATAGGAATTTTGCATCACTCCATATGCCCCAATTGTTTCTTTAGGGCCAAAGACATAGTTTTTTTCCCTAAAACGTCATTCCCAAGGCCCTGAGACATGTAGATATTGCTCAAAACCACATAGTGGAAATGACATAATCAATCATAGGCCAATGATACCATCAGGAAGCCATGTGTTTTTAGTGGAGGAAATATTCTTATCCTTAGATGGATAGAAGAATCGTTTAGAGCTTGAGATTGAGGTCACCTCCACTAATCATGTGTAAGTCCCTAAGTCCACAAGACCTATATACATAGTGCCATATATAACCTTGCGAAGTAATAAATAGTTATTTTAGGTAGTGTTCATGGATCTAGATGCCTCAAAAATTTCTTTAAGGCCAAAAACATGGTGTTCTTCCATGGAACATAATTGCCAAGGTATTAAGACATGTACATACTACTTAGCACCACGCAATGGTAACAACGTCCTCAATCATAGGCCAATTATACAAATTAAGAGGTTGTCTGTGGTTGGTGGAGGCAAACTTGTGACCCCTAGATGGCTACAAGATTCCTTTAGGGAAAAGGTTCAGGTATCTTTCAAAGGTCATTTGCGGTGGGTTGAGGTGTTGTTCTTGTCCCTTTATGCATAAAAGTTTCTTTTAGGGTGTAAAGCCAATATTTTATTCGTAGATCATGTTCATAATCCTAACACCCATATCTACTATTCAAATCCTTCTAATGTAATTAATTTCCCCAATAAGAGATGAAATATTCCCTCAATGGGTCATGTGTGGTGATTCAAGCCATTCATATGGGCCTTAGGTGTATAGAATGTTCCTTTAGGGCTACGGCCTAAGTTTCCTCCATTGACCATGTCAAAGGCATCGAAACCCATGTCTATTCCTCAGTTCCTTCAAATGGAATTGGTATCTCAACTCATTTGTCAAGGATACCCTCAAATTGTCTTCTATAGTCATTTGAAGTGTCTTTCTTTACCATAGATTCCTAGATAGTTCCTTTAGGATCTAAAGTTCAAGTTTCCACCCTTGTCCATGTCTAGGGCCCCAAGACCCATACCTAGTCCTTGAAACCTTGCAAATTCCACCCATATCCCTATTCTAAGGCCAAGGATCCCCTTGAGAAGTCACGTTGTGTGGTCGGAGGTGTCGAAATATCTATTATCCTTGAATCCCTAAAAGCATAATTTAGTGCCTAAGGCTTGGTTTCCTTCCCTAACCATGTAAATGACTCCTAGTCCCATCTGTACTTATCAAAATTTCGTAATAGTATTGATATCCACAAACATGGGCTAAGAATACCCTTACAAATCCATGTATAGTGGTTTGAGGTGCTTTTATTGGCCATATATGTTTAGATGATTCCACAAAGGTTCCTTTGTGGCTTTGGGGCCTTGGACATGGTCAACGGAGGAGACCTTCTGGTCTAAGAAACCATGACCCATGACTCAAACCCAGGGGCATCTACGCCGCCAAAATAACCCAGGTATTGCACCTAGTTTGGGCCACACCAACACTTAGCATGGCTTGATTTTTAGGTGTATCCTCCCACTACCATGGAGTTTCAAACCTTGGGACACCTAACAAATAGAACCCTTAGAAACCAATCACATTAGTAGGTCATGATTTGTTGGAGGAATTTTTCTTATCCCTATATGGATAGAATATTCCTTTAGGCCCAAGGTTCAATTCTCCTCTGTTGACAATGTCCAAGGTGCCAAGTCCCCAAGACTTAAATGATAACACCCTGGATACCCTTGTGATGCTATGTACGGTGCTTTGAGGCATTATTTATGGATCTGAGTTCCTCAAGGGTTCCTTTAGGATGAGAGACATTGACGTCTTCCATAGAATATCATTCCCAAGGCCCTAAGACACATACATACTACTCAAAACCACCTAATGGTATTAACATCCTCAACCATAGGCGAACGATACCCTTAGGAGGTTGTGGGTTGTTGGTGGAGGAAACATTCTTAGCCATGGATGGCTAGAATATTCCTTTAAGGACCAAGGCACAAATATCCTCCACTAACCATGTTGAAGGCCCCAAGGACATAAGACCTAGATACATACTAGCATGGATTCCCATAAGGAGTCATGTGTGGTGCTTCAAGGCATTGTTAATGGATTTCGATGTCTCAACAATTTCTTGAGGGATAAAGGAATGGTAATCTCCCTAAAATATCATTCTGAAATTCCTAAGACATGTAGATACTACTCAAAACCACCGAATGGCATCAACATTCTCAATCATAAGCTAATTGTACTCTCAAGAGTCCATATGTAGTTGGTGGAGGAAACCTTTTATATATTTATGGATAGAATATTCCCTTAGGGACTATGATTCAAGTCTTCTCCACTAGCCATGTCTAGGATTAAGGCCAAAATGCCTAGATACATAGCACCATGGGTATCCGAGAAGGTCATTCATAGTCTTTCAAGGAATTGCTCATAGATTTGGATGATTCAATGGTTTCTTTAAGGTCAAATACATGGTCTTCTTCCCTCTAATGTTATTCCCAAGTCCCTAAGACACCTATATAATCCTCCTTCCTTCCTCTTATGACTCCAGTTATGGCCTTAAGACCCATCCCACTATTGAAGAAATCTCGATTGTGCCCATATCCAACTTTTATGCCAAAGGTCCAATTTAAACATGTATGTTATGGTTCATGGCGTTGAACATTTCCCATTACCCTAATAATATTATGTTAGGGTATAATTCCCTTAATTTCTTCCTGAACCATGGTCCGAAACCCATCCCTAGTGCACAAAACTGAATGCTTCCATCCATATCCAACTTTAAATGTAATGATATCCTATACAATGCATGATCTTCTATGTGATACTTTAATTCATCGTTCTTATCCCTAGATGCATACAAATTTCCTTTATGGACTAAGTCCTGTGATTTCTCTGATGACTATGTCTAAGTTTTAGGACAAATACCCGATGTCACTTATATCAACACTCATCTTCCAAGGATAACATTGGGAGTTCACAGGTGTGTTTCAAAGATTCCATTATGGCCTAAGGCCCATGTTTCTTCCTATAACACTAGCAAAAACCTCATAATGGTGTTGATGTCCTCACTTAGAGGTAGATAATACCCCCAATAGGAAATGTGTAGTGGTTCAAGATGTTTTTTTTGCCTTGGATGCCCACAATATTTTATTAGGCGCTAAGGCATGGAGTTCCTCTCTCAAACATGTCAAGGGTCTTGACACCCATATATAGTATTTAAAACCTCTTAGTGACATTGATACCCCCAATATTAGGCCATGGATACCTTTAAGAGGTCTCATGTGATGTTTTAAGGTATACTTGCTAATTCTTATATGCTTATAGGTTTCCTTGCTTAATCATGTCTATGCCCCAAAGACTTATACATAGTTTTATTTCATCCAATTCCCCACTATATCCTTTTATAATTCCATGTGGTTCCTTTCAAAAGGTTAATTTCATTGGCTCAACACATCATTATTATCGCTACACACCTAGAAGCTTCATTTATCCTAAGACTTAAATTTCTTCTCTTAACTAGATCGAGGGGTACTGAACCCATCACTAGTAATCAAAACCTTAAAATGACATTAATGCCTACACATAGAGACTAAGAATATTTTCAACAAGACATGTGTGTTGACCATATCTATTGGTTCTAGATTCCTAAAATCTTATTTTAGGGCCCCATGTAGAGGTTTACTCCCTCTATCATGTCCAAGGATTTGAGACCCACGCCTTTTGCATAAAACCTAATAATGATACTAATATCTATCAAGAAATTTAATAAAATTAATAAAATTAATTCAATTGAATAATGGAATTTCAATTCAAATCACTTTTATTACTATTTTATAATGATAATAAATAAAAAATGGTTGCATTTAATTATTTTTCAATATTAAGAATCTTAGGTATTTATTTACTTAAATAATATTAAAAATGAATTATTTATAAAATAATTATTTGTGAACTTCTCAGGGTCGATGTGAATTTATTTGCTTAAATAGTTAAAAAAATAAATAATTGAATTTGTGGTGATTATGGTGTAAAACCTATAAATTAATCTTGAGCATTTATTGAATGAAACAAAAATTGAATTAAGTTATTTACAAAATAATTACTTTTTGATGTTGTTGTATTTATGGCACAATTTATCATAATTAAATCCTATTTGTACATGTCCATGCCATAAATAAGCATTTAACACCACTATATGGTACTTCCCAATATGATATTTCTCTAGCTTTATGATTACTCATTAAAACCTTATAATAGTGTCATGCCCACATGTAGAAGCCAAGAATATTCTTAAGAAGATGTGTGGTGACCTTTGAAGTGTCTTTTTTGGTCCTAGATTCATGAAAGCTTCTTTTAGGGACAAACCTAGAGGTTTTCCCCCTTTGAACATGTCTATAGATATGAGATCCATGCTTTGTGCTAAGAACTAATAATGACACTAATGTCTATCAATAAATTTCATGAGTTCATTGCATTTTTTCTCATGTCCATCAATCAATTTCATGAGTTCAATGCATTTTGTTTTCAATTTAATAATAAATTATCAATTCAAATAAATTTTATTACTACTTTATAATAGTAATAAGTTAAAAATTGTTGTTTTATTATTATTTCTCAATATTAAGAATCTTATGTATTTATTTATGTAAATAACATTAAAATTTAATAATGGAATTGAATTATTTAGAAAATTGTGATGCAAAACCTCATCAATAAATCTTGTGAATTTATTTGTTTAAATAGCAAAAAAAACAAATGAATTTGTTGTGATTGTAGTGTAAAAGCTCATAAATTAATCTTGATCACTTATTTGAATGAATAATAAAATAATTTAATTAAGCTATTTATAAAACAATTATGTTTTATGGTGCAAATCCTCATAATCAAATCCTACATGGACATGTCCATGAGACAAATATTAACGTAGCGCCATTTATGGTACTTGCCAACATGTCATTTTTCTTATGGAGAAACTCAATTTCTAATAATATTAACAAATATTAACACCATTTTAACACCACAAATTAGAAGTGGTGCTAATACCACCGTCTTAACACCACAACATGTAAGTGATGCTAATATCACCGCTTTAACACCACAAAATTGTAATTGGTGCTAATAACACCACCTTAACACCATAAAATATAAGTGGTACTAATTTGTGGTGCTAAAACATGGCTTTTCTTGTTGTGTACGTTGCTTAACCTATAATTGTTTGCAAAAATAAAGCTAAAATCATAATCTTTTGGGTTGATCTTTCCTAGGTTCAGTTTTCATTTCGATCTGAAGTTTCTCCGTTTGTGTGTTTCTCCATTTGCGTTTGCAGTCGCTAGTCTATTTAAGAGAATTTGACTACATTGCCTCAAGGGGTTTTGTAGAAATACGTATTAAAATTTATTGCAAAGGCGCCATATGAACACCAAGTATCAGTCATGACTATCAACGGCCTCAGATTCTTCGTAGCGATGTTGTATTCAATGGAGTGAGCCCAGCAGTCGAGGGTGAGCGCTTCATCGTTTGGATCGTCTCTGCAACGGCCATTTGGGAGGCGCAGTTGCGAAGGGCCGAAGTCCGTTCGATCGAACATGACCACTGTATTTTTGAAAGTTGTGGTCATATGCATCGCGGAGACACCTCCATTTCCAACCACAAGCTCCCATGAACCAGGCTTCACAGCTGTCTGGGCGCTAACGCTCGATAGGAGAAAAAGCAAGCCGATGCACAAAGCAACATTGAATTCAACCATTGTAGAATTGAAGCGACGAAGTTATATTATTTTCTCCAAATTCTGAAGTCTCAGCTAACTCTTATAGTTGGGATACGAAGACAGACAGAGATGGGAGAAGGTTTATATGTGAGATAATTTATAGATGCAGAACAATAAAGTAGTAAAGGTCACGTAATCAGATGGCCTACCGAAAGGGAAGAGAATATAAGTCCAGAGTGACATACGTAATCCAACATGTGACCCAAATATACATGCCCGAGACTCAATCACATTGAATTTACATAGGATTCTTTACTTCGACAACTGTAATGAAGATTTTGACGGCAACTGATTGAAGATAGCATGTCATCCCACGGCGAGCCTTATTGAACAGACAGAATCGCCTTTAAGGCGAGCCTGTCAGATGTGAGAACCATCCATCATCCATGGCTTGAGTAGGGAATCCATCAATCCATGGAAATTCCGGTAACCGGAAGCTCGGCTGCGTTGGAAATCTCACCCGGCAAAATCCGTAAACATCACTTCAAAAGTTGTCCTTCTATAAGCCAATGCTTCCCAGCTGTCAACGCCATGCGCCCATGGATTAGATTACTTAACCATCCATCTACCATGCGATGCGCCCATGGATTGGATTGAGCCATATGACTTGAAATTTGAATTCCATAAAAAGGCGGGGTCGCCCATGGATTGGATTGAGCCATATGACTTGAAATTTGAATTCCATAAAAAGGCGGGGTTGAAATTTGAACTTGCTAAAGAGGCGGGCTTTATTTGAAATTGAATTGAAAGATCTGGTTTTACACAATTTGGGAAAATAATTTGTTTTAAGTCGTTGAACACTTCTGAGTGACTGGTTCAACAAGTAAGCAGTATATAGGAATTTATAGTTGCTCGATACAGAAGGAAGGACCATTTCAAACCACAACCCGCCAAAGCCACGAGTGAATCAGTGGATGCCAAGAGCAGTTCGACAAGATTGGATTCGATCTTTTCTATTGAGTATGGAACAACGAAGAATTGCAAGATTTTCAAAGGAGAGCAAGGAAGTCCAGATAAATCCGACAGGTTTGGATTCGAAGTATTCGATTGGTGAGAAAAATGTTATATCCAAGAGGAAAATGCATGTGCAATACGTAGTGAGACAATTCAGAACCAGAGAAGAGACCAAATTGGATAAGACTAGTTGAGTTAGATGTGTAAAGGATTATGCATACAAAGAGGTTTTAATAGTATAAATGATTATGCATACAAATAGCTGCAACCTCTTTGTAGTTGTTGGTTTTGTCGAGTAGTATCTGATGACTGAGACGCATGTGAATGGTTAGATGGCATTTGATTTCTAGTGAGGGCACTAATATGCCACTGCATCATGGAGTTTGTAACTCTGATAGAATTTCTAAATTCCAGCATATGGAAAATTTCTCCCAATCTAAAGATTCATGTGAGGAAATGAAGATGGAGAGAAAACTTGGATGAAAGGAGTTCAAACATAGTTACCAAATTCAGCCAAATATGTTAGAAAATTCATTCAATTCGGCCAAATTGTTTTGTGAAACTCGATTGGATTCGCGTGCAAAGAAAAAGGATTGAATCCGCGAGATTGATGCCTCCATCGGATGCGGGTTTGGACTCATTGGAGGGTTTAAGGTTATTTTAAGGCTCCAATCAGATGACAGAGCTCTCCGCTCTTCGGTGAATCAAGCTCAGTCCCAAATCGGATGAGAGAGATCTCCTCTCTCTTGAGATTGCCTTCTTTTTCTACGAACATTCTTTTGTGTCTTGATAACCAACATGCTGGTAGCAAAAACGTAGTGTGATTGAAAATGAACAATGATATTGCCTTACTATCATTTGTGAAGGTAGGAATGGCTTCCAATCGGTGCTTCCGTCATATGCTTCCTGATTACAATCATGAAGGTAGGAATGGCTTTTGGTCGGTCTCTCTAGCTTAAGTGGGTTTGGAGGGTTCACGGCTTTTTAGGTTTCAATATGTTTTTTGTCACGCTACTTTCTATCATGCTTGCTTGTCATTTTGGGTAGCTTTAAGAATATATATTATACTATATTTTGTTGAATTTGTCTATTGTTTTCCGTTTTTTTTCCAAATTGTAAATAATGTGTAAGAACTATTTTCTTATCCTATCGAATTCGAACTAAAACTTAGTACCTATGGTTCAAGACGGCATGTCTATCGTGAGTACCATCAGTCTCCCAATTGTTATGTTATTAGATGCGATGTTTCCTAATCACATAAAAAATGGCAAATCTTTATGTTGTTGAGTACACGACTCTGAATTCGAATCGTGTCACTCACTTTTGTTCATTATTATTGTTTTGTGAGATTTCAAGTATATATATATATATATTGTACATTATTATTGTGAGATTTCAAGTATATATATATTGTATGTTATTATTGTTGTGTGAGATTTTAAGTATTTATATGTTATATATATATATATATATATATATTTTGTTAAAGCCTTGTACTATAAGAATAATGAAGAGTGTAAACTTCAGATTTGGTATTGGTTAATAAGTTATTTATCCGTGAAAACTTCATATCGTGTAGGTTAAAAATATATTTTCCATCATCCAATTCTTTTTAGTTTTTTTCTTTTGTTATGAATATGAAAAGCATATGGCACAAAGTGAAATAGAAAGTGTGGCATCAATGCATTGGTAATACAATTTAACTTCTAAACTTAAACTTATTTTGAATTGAATTGAATTTAACTTCTAAACTTAAGCTTATTTTAAATTGAATTTAGGTAAATTATCCTTATTGTAAAGGAAGAGAGAAATGTATTAAATTAGAAGGGAGAAATGTGTTGAGAGCATTAACCATAAATTTAAATTTAGAAGTAAAATTAGAATGATAACCAAAATTAAGTTGAAGAAAGAGAGACAATGTAGATATTCCAATTTTCATATCAAAACTTAAATTTATTTTAAATTGAGGTAAATTATCCCTGTTTTAAAGGAAGAGAGAAATGTATTAAATTAGAGGAGATAAATGTTTTGAGAACACTAACCATAATCAAATTTAAATTAGAAATAAAATTAGAATGATAACCAAAATCAAGTTGAACAAAGAGAGACAATGTAGATATTCCAATTTTCATATGAGGCATTTTGTTTTCCTCGTCCATTATATGTTATATATAGAATATTTTCAAAAGATTTTATAAAGTCCAATTCCTTGTCCTAAATCTGCATTTTTTGGGGTTTTGATTGGTAACTCGAATATAATAATAATAATAATAATAACAATAATAATTGTATATGATGTATTAATGTTGTATTTATTTTACTTGCTACATTACTTCAATGAAGAAATCATGAAAATATTAAGATTAAGGAAATGAATTCTACTTTTTATTTTCAATTATGATATACAATCTATATACCCAACAAATATGTATATACAACTTAATGGAATGAACTAGTTAAAATTGATTTATTATTTTATTTTTTTAATTAAATTTGAATTTATAATATATTATTTTTTTTTTTCAGAATATCAATAAATTATTTAAATGATAAAACTAAGATGGAATATTTTATTCAAAATTGTGATATCATACCTATTAAAAAATAAAATTTTTATAAAATAATAAAATTATATTAATTAGGTTTTTATTTTTATTTTTTATGAGAATACAAGAATTAAACCTAGATGGAGAGGCTAACACTCATTCCTCCCAACCACCCAAAATTATTAGGTTTAATAAACTATATT
This sequence comes from Larix kaempferi, assembly GCA_027924585.1. Classification (NCBI taxonomy): domain Eukaryota; kingdom Viridiplantae; phylum Streptophyta; class Pinopsida; order Pinales; family Pinaceae; genus Larix; species Larix kaempferi. The sequence goes on from BSBM01001068.1 coordinate 72,582, forward strand.
ACCATATTATTAAAAAATAAATTATAATAAAAATAATAAATGCATTACAAATATAATAGTAAAAAAGATACCATTCATTCCTCCCAACTACCCAAAATTATTAGGTTTAATAAACTATATTACCATATTATTAAAAAATAAATTATAATAAAAATAATAAATACATTACAAATATAATAGTAAAAAAGATACTTATAATGAGTTATAAAATTTCATTTTTCAAACCTTAAATAAGATTTACAAACCCATGTTTACAAAAATATTTCTATTGAATGAAAATATAATTGATTATAGATATATTATATATGATTTCACATATTTTATATATATATATATAGAGGATACTCTATAGGATTCATAACATTGTAATGTATTTAGGATTGAAGAAATTTAAAATAAATAATATAATTTTTTTTTATAAATATATATTTATTTTAATTTTAAATTTATTAAATATTAGAATCTTAAATTGTAATTTTTTAGAATTTAAAAGATTTAAAATATATTTATATTAGTTTACCATGGTTTTAGTTTTTAACAATTTATTTTATTTTATTAGTATTATTTTGATATGTATAAACAAAAGTTGGATGTTATCTTTTATTAAGAGGCATATTTTAGGGGTGAAAGTTTGTCTTGTTAGAAAGCTAATTATTTTAAGTGTATGGTAGCATTTGTGAATAGAAAACCATGGGAATTAGTGATGGCTAATGATGGCTACTATCATCATTGTCTCTAGATGTAGAAATGCATTTGTAAAATGTTAATAGTATAATTCCTAATTCTTATATTTGTATCTTGTGTATGAAAAATAGTTTTAACTTATGAATTGAATCTCTAGATGTAAAAATGCATTTGTAAAATGTTAATAGTATAATTCGTAATTCATATATTTGTATCTTGTGTATGAAAATCAGTTTTAACTTATGCATTGAATGATTAATGTACTTTTTAAAGCATCTATTGACATATATTAAATGGAGTTGAAGAATGTTTAAACGACATTCCTATTAATCCATAAATTTGATATTGTTGTTAGTGGGAACAATTTAAAGTAATATTGAATAAAGTTTAATTAAGTAATCAAGATTATTGAGCATTGTGGTTGGATAGCCTTTATAAATGGATAACTAGTGTGTTGTGGATGAGATTAATGAAGATAAAAGCCTTTATAGATGGATAACATTCTATGTGTGGATTCACCCAGAGAAAAAAAAAAAAAAAAAAAAAAAAAAAAGAAAAAAAGAAAAAAAGAAAAAAGAAGAAGATTTATTTCCAAATTCTTTTTAGAATTTTATGTAACATATATAAGTTTTAATTCCATGACTTGAAAAATCAAATTTTACCTATGGATTATTTTTCCATCATCCATTAAAATTGGACTCCATCATTTTAATGGTTTTTTCATTATTTGTTTCATCAAATTCATAATTATATTTTAAATTAACTATATATAATAAATCATACATCTATTATATATATGTTACATAATGTTAATAGTGATTAATATTTGACTTGTCATGATTAAATATATAATTTAATGGATGTAAACTTTGGAATGGTCAAGTTGTAACACTGCATAAATATTTGCTCCGGTTCTTTTTATAGATCAAGTAAAGTTTGTGTATCTATCCATTAAAGTTGGACTTTGTCTCCATCTACAACTAAGTGAAGCATAAGTTTTCGAAATGCAATCTTCATCAACTTATTAGTTGGTTGAAAGTTAAGTGATTAACATGACCTATATGTATTTTTTTCACTAATAAATTATATTATTATTTGCATATAAACTCAACTAATTAAATATTTAATAAAAATATAATTATTTTTTATGAAAAAAAATTAATAAAAATATAATTATTTTTTATGAAAAAAAGTTATCCTTTACTCTAACCTTGGAAAAAAGATAGCCCAAATAACTTTTTGAGAAGTCCTCGTGTATTTATTTTATTTAAATTTAGTTTTTATTTGATTTTTCTATGACATATTAGCAAACCATTTATAAAAAAAGGATAATAATTTTATAATATAATTTAAAATTATACAATAAATTTATTATTATTTAAAATGGCATTATTGTTTAATTTAAATTTAAATGTGATATAATTAATTTATTATTATTTAAAATGGCATTATTGTTTAATTTAAATTTAAATGTGATATAATTAATTTAATTGTATAATTTAACATGATAAATATTTAAAGTAATTAATTTATATACATCTAATTAAGTTGTTAATTTAAAATTAATTGCATTGTAATTTTATTTTTAATTTTCACTTAAACTATAATTCAAATGTTAATTTTGATTTTAATTTTAACTTGATTTCAATTTATATTTAGTTTTAATTTTAACTTGATTTCAATTTAGATTTAGTTTTAATTTTAACTTAATTTTTATTTAGTATCTATTTTCATTTGTTTTCAATTACATGTAATTAATTTTAACTTCATTTTTAAACTATAATTATGATTTTAACTTTAACATTCACTAATTTAATTTTAATTTTAATTTTCACTTCAACTTAAGTTTCTATCCTAATCTAACTTCAACTTGACTCATTTCAACTCCAACTTAAAGCATAACCTTAATTTTAACATTAACTCTAGGGCTGATGCACAATCATGGACTCCTTTAAAGACACTTTAGATGCCACATTATATTGAAAAAACCCAGAACCTCTGACTTTAGGTGACAATTAGGGGTACTTCCTTAATGGATTTGAAGATGAAGTAAAAATACAAAAGATAGGTAATTGAATATGCTTTCATAATATATAACATTTATCTATAAAAAAATTGTGTAAATGATTATAAAATTAGTTTCCGTTAAATTGAGTTTTCAAATTTTATTGAGGTCAATGATGTCCATTTTGGATAAAATTGTGTAGACATATAAAGGACATATGGGCCTAGTGCAACGCTATTTTTTCAAAAAATTTCATGAATTATTTATTATTATTAATAATTATTGAAGTCAGAAAACCTTGAAATGAAAACGTTATGTGCGGGTGCAACACTTTAGGCGCAAAATTTAATAAAATCCTTGATTTCTATATATAAGATTGTAGAGCTCAGTCTCCTCTAGTGCACCATATAGTTTTCTTGGGAAATGGTGAAGGTAATCAAAAGTTATATAAAAACCAATCGATGTATGTATTTTCGAAAACTGGGGTGTGTCATTTAGAAAAAAAATAATAAATAAATAAAACATACATTTTTATGAAAAAAATTACATATTCAGAATCGTTAGATCGTACTCTACAATATTCTATATTTTCATAAAAAAATATTTTGTTTGTCATAGAAAAACACGCCATTGAAACTAAGCATATTGATAGAGTTCTAAAATACAGGCAATAGCCCTGATTTGATTGTTCTAGCCAATAGGTTTGGTAGTCCGAAGCTATTTCCGAACATCATGCCAAGCCTTGTTCCCGCCGAGTTTTTAAATTTTAAAAGAACACATATGCGTTTTTATCCTTGTTCATATCACATATGCGTTATAACGCATATGCATTTCATATTGCATATGTGTTATAACGCATATGCGTTTCATATCGCATATCTGATTCATTTCGCATATTCAATTCATATCGCACAGGCGATATAACGCATATGCGTTTAAGCTTTAGTAGCTTGGTAGGAGAGTAAAAAGGAGTTTACCAAGTTATTGGATAGGCTTTGGGAGAAACCCCATCTAAAAGAAAAAGATCATGGTAACTATTGGCCCCTCCAAAGATGTTTAGTGTAAGTGTGGCAAAAGGAGTATGCTTAGCCTAAACTTTGTGAATGGTTGTGGATAATGAGGTCAGATTATTGGAGGTTCAAGGGATAGTCCAAAGGAGGTATTAGGATGATGAGGTTACCAAGTTAGGATGCCTTTCTTGTTGCCTCTGCATGATCAACCTCAATGGGAGGAACAGGGCAAACAACAACTGTAGGCTCTGTATATGGTTATTTATCAATTTAAAAAAAAAATACATATACATTGGTCTTGGAATAGTATACACTTTCTCCCTTTATAACCAACCTCCCCCCCTTTGTCTATCTAACACATCCACATACCCTCTCTCCATCCCTCTTTATCTAACCATCGTTATTTCCCTCCTTCACCACCCCCTCTACCTCTATAACCATCCCTCATCCCTCTCTCTCTCCCTCTTCCCTCTCTCTCCCTTCCCTCTCTCTTCCTTCTCGCTTCTCCCCTCCCTCCCTCTCCTTCTACCTCCATGTGTTCCATCCTCTCACTCACTCCATACCTCACTTTCTCCCCCTACCTTCTCTCTCCCCCCATAATTCCTTCTCTCTCTTCCTCTCTCACCCTCTCTGTCTAAATCCCCCCTCTTTCCTTATCTAGCCACTCCCCCTCGAACAAACTTACACACCTCTTGGTCTTGAAAAAAAACACACCCTCTCCCTGTATAACCAACCTCCCCCCTTTTGTCACTCTCACACACATCCACACACCCTCTCTCCATCACTATCTCTGCCTCTATAACCGTCCCTCAACCCTCTCTCTCTCCCCTTTTCCTCCCTCTCTCTATCTCTCCCCCTCTTTGCCTAAATCCCCCCTCCTTCATAATATCACCACTGCCCCCTCAAACAAACTTATACACCTCTTGGTCTTGGAACACCACACCCCCTCTCCCTCTATAACCAATCTTCCCCCTTTCTCTCTCTCACACACATCCACCCTCCTGCCAAAACCCTTTCTCTCTTCCCCCTTTCTCTCTCTCACACACATCCACCCTCCTGCCAAAACCCTTTCTCTCTTCCCCCCCTCCCTCCCACCAAAACCCTTTCTCTCTCACACACACATCCACACACCCTCTAAAACAATTCCTTTGTTGCCCCTCCCCTCCCACCAAAACCCTTTCTCTCTTCCTCCCTCCCTCCCACCCACCCAACAAAACCCTCCCTCCCTCCCTCCCTCCCTCTCCTTCTACCTCCATGTGTTCCATCCTATCACTCACTCCATCCCTCACTTTCTCCCCCCTACCTCCTCTCTCCACCTTCAAGCCTTCATCCCTCATTCATCTCTCCATTCCTTAATATCCATCTCTCTCTCTCTCTCTCTCTCTCTCTCTCTCTCTCTCTCTCTCACACACACACACACACACAATCCATCATCTCTACCCCTCGATGTAGCCATCCTTGACTATCCTTCATTTCCCTAAATCCCTACTTTGTCATTGTTATTATCCCACTCTCTCACCCTCTAATCATCCCTCCATCCATCATTGCCTATCCCTCCCTCTCTCTCTCTCTCTCTCTCTCTCGCTCTGACTCTCCCTCTCTCACTCACCACCCCCCCAATTGTCTCTCTCACTCACTCACTCTATACCTCTCTCTATATCACCACTCCATCCATCTCTCTCCTTCCCTTTCTATTTCTCCTCCCTTCAGTCCCCCCTCATATCAATTTCAGAGACCCATCCCTCCCTTCCCATTATATTTCTCCTCCCTTCATCCCCCCCATATCTCTCCCCTACCCATCCCTCCCTCCCATGATTCAATCTACACCTTCATCTCCCTCCTTTGACTCCCCCCACCCCTCTTTTAGCTTAATCAATGTAATGTTGGAGCATGAGCCACCCCATAGATCGTCTGGATGGAATATTTGGAGTCTAAATTGTATTATAAGGGGATAAGGGTGCCATTATAGGGTTTTGGATGGGAGGGATGGGTCTCTGGACATTTACCATAGTCATGGAAGAAAAGACAAAGAGTCTCTAAATAAACACACATGCACTATAAATGGAATATTTGGCCTTTAGTGGGATATGGGTGTCATTATATGGTTTTATGCACTAAGTATGGGTCTCAGGGTCTTAACCATGGTAATGGGACAAAAGTGTGACAGAAACAAGTCTTAAACCACTACACATGCCTTTAAAGGGGATATTTAGCCTTACTATGGGATATATGTGCCATTAGAATATTTTATGCATTGAAGATTTTTCTCGAGGCATTGACCATGGTCATATAGGAACCATTATGAATATTTCTAGACAAGACATAGTTCTGAAGACACTACCATGGTCCAAGGATAAATCCAATCTTCTAGGGATTAAACGATGTTTTTATGGTTCATGGACAAATGACAAGGTCCCAGACTACGACAAGCCATGTAGATGGAGTCTAAATGGGATAAGGGTGTCATTATAAGGTTGGGACCTAAATGGAGTCTAAATGGAGTCTAAATGGGATAAGGGTGTCATCATGGTCATGGAAGAAAAGGTAGGGGCTTAGGACCTAAATGATGCTTTTATGGCTCATGAGCTATAAATGAGTCCTTTAATCACCACACATGCCTTCTAGATGGGATATTTGGCCTCTAGGTTGGGTATGGGTTCCATTATGAGGTTATGTGCATTGAGGATAGGTCTCGAGGTATTAACCATGGGTATGGGTTCCATTATAAGGTTAAATGAGGTTTCAATATTTGATATGCACTAAATCGCATGTGGGATATATCGCATATGCGATTTAGTGATCACGTTATACAAAATGGCCGTTAGTAAAAAGCATAGAATTCATATCTCATATGCGATATAATGCATATGCGTTAAAACACACATGCGTCATATCGCATATGAGATATGTGTTTAATAAATAATATTGGGTTGCGGGCCGTGAGCCAATTTTATTGTAGCTAAAGACAAAATTCTTCTGAACCCTCGCAGAGCGTACTGTTCAAACTGCAATTTATTCATTTATTACACAGATCCATAGGTTTTGTACAAGTTTGGGTTGATTTCAATGGGGAATGTACGTTATAGAGGTCGGAAGTCAACGAGGAAGATGCTTACACCTGAAAAAGCTGAAAATAAGAAAGAAAAGAAGAGGGAACATTCAAGAAATTGTTGGCATTCATTAGATGAGCAAATACTTCTCATTCCTGCTCAACAAATACCTGACGTAGAGGCTGAGGAAGATATTGCAACTTTAATGCAAGCTAGTTATAGCCAATATGAAAATCTTGGTCCATTATTAAGCGGACAGCCCCGTGAAGAGTTCAATCATTATGTTTCTGATGAGACTCCACAACAACCATGCCAGGTGGTTTAATCTCCTAATTGAAGTTGTCAGCATGTAGTGGATGTAAATGTCACTCCAACATTTCAAACGACAAGAAATATCGCATCAAAACGAAATAGAACTCCTAAATGCATACAAGTGGACAAGAGCGAATTGACTTCCATGGAAGGTAAGGTGGCTAAACGCACTATCCTTCGTCATTGTTCTCAAATAATGAAACAATATTTTGAACCAAAATCTCAAGTCGGTAAATGCCAATTGTTTTTAGCTTTGATTAAATCTAGAAAGTATGGCAAATGTTAGAAAAAATTTAGGCATAAGAACATCGAAGAATACCGAATCAAGTAATCACATTGTTAAATCTCTTGCTGCTAGCATTCAGTTCGATTGGTAAAAAACTTGTATAAAAGACTGTAATGTGGATCGCTGCGTTCTGGCTTAATCAATTGTATGTAGATCCACAAGACAACGTTGTTTACTTAAATGCACATCACAAATTGTGCCTTTTACATCCAAAGACACTTATTCACCAACAATGTCCATAAATAGAGCTCATGGTTCCACCAACAATGGTCATGGTTCCATAAATAGAGCTCTTGGTTCCATCAATAATGTTCATGGTTCCATAACTAGAGGTCATGGTTCCACCAACAATCCTCATGGTTCCACCAATAATGTTCATGGGTTCCATAACTAGATCTCATAGTTCCATAACTAAAGCTCATGGTTCCCCAACAATTCTCATGGTTCCATAAATAGAGCTCATGGTTCCACCAACAATGCTCATGGTTCCACCAATAATGCTCATGGTTCCATAAATAGAGCTCTGGGTTCTACCTATAATGTTCATGGTTCCATAACTAGATCTCATGGTTCCACCAACAATGTTCATAAATAGAGCTCATGGTTCCACCAACAATGCTCATGGTTCCATAAATAGAGCTCATGGTTCCACCAATAGAGCTCATGGTTCCACCAACAATGCTCATGGTTCCATTAATATAGCTCATGGTTCCATAACTAAAGCTCATTGTTCCCCCAACAATTCTCATGGTTCCATAAATAGAGCTCATGGTTCCACCAACAATGCTCATGGTTCCACCAATAATGCTCATGGTTCCATAATAGAGTTCATGGTTCCATAACTAAAGCTCATGGTTCCACCAATAATGTTCATGGTTCCATAACTAGAGCTCATGGTTCCACCAAAAATGCCAATGGTTCCATAAATAGAGCTCATGGTTCCACCAATAATGTCCATAACTAGAGCTCATGGTTCCACCAACCATGCTCATGGTTCCATAAATAGAGGTCTTGGTTCCACCAATAATGTTTATGGTTCCATAACTAGAGGTCATGGTTCCACCAACAATCCTCATGGTTCCACCAATAATGTTCATGGTTCCATAACTAGAGGTCATGGTTCCACCAACAATCCTCATGGTTCCACCAATAATGTTCATGGTTCCATAACTAGATCTCATGGTTCCATAACTAAAGCTCATGGTTCCCCCAACAATTCTCATGGTTCCATAAATAGAGCTTGTGGTTCCACCAACAATGCTTATGGTTCCACCAAAAATGCTCATGGTTCCATATATAGAGATCATGGTTCCACCAAAAATGCTCATGGTTCCATAAATAGAGCTCATGGTTCCACCAACAATGTCCATAAATAGAGCTCATGGTTCCACCAACAATGCTCATGGTTCCATAAATAGAGCTGTTGGTTCCACCTGTAGTGTTCATGGTTCCATAACTAGAGCTCATGGTTCCACCAACAATGCTCATGGTTCCACCAATAATGTTCATGGAACCAACAATGTCCATAAATAGAGCTCATGGTTCCACCAACAATTATCATGTTTCCATAAATAGAGCTCTTGGTTCCACCTTTAATGTTCATGGTTCCACCAACAATGCTCATGGTTCCACCAATAATGTTCATGGTTCCATAACTAGATCTCATGGTTCCATAACTAAAGCTCATGGTTCCACCAACAATGCTCATGGTTCCATCAAAAGAGCTCATGGTTCCACTAAAGCTCATGGTTCCCCCAACAATTCTCATGGTTCCATAACTAGAGGTCATGGTTCCACCAACAATGCTCATGGTTCCACCAATAATGTTCATGGAACCAACAATGTCCATAAATAGAGCTCATGGTTCCACCAACAATGCTCATGTTTCCATAAATAGAGCTCTTGGTTCCACATGTAATGTTCATGCTTCGACCAACAATGCTCATGGTTCCACCAATAATGTTCATGGTTCCATAACTAGATCTCATGGTTCCATAACTAAAGCTCATGGTTCCACCAACAATGCTCATGGTTCCATCAATAGAGCTCATGGTTCCACTAAAGCTCATGGTTCCATCAATAGAGCTCATGGTTCCACCAATAATGTTTATGGTTCCAGAAGTAGATCTCATGGTTCCATAACTAAATCTCATGGTTCCCCCAACAATTCTCATGGTTCCATAAATAGAGCTCATGGTTCCACCAACAATGCTCATGGTTCCACCAATAATGCTCATGGTTCCACCTCTATTTATGGAACCATGAGCATTGTTGGTGGAACCATGAGCTCTATTTATGGAACCATGAGCACTATTGGTGGAACCATTAGCTTTAGTTATGGAACCATGAGCTTTACTCAACATCGGTATTTAAAGGAGAAACAAAATCCAAACTTGTAGTGTTCAAGTCTCACATGAAAAGATGGAATGTGATAGGATTAATTAGTGTGTAAATATAAGATATTTGTGATAGGGGAGCGCAAGGGAGGGCGGAGGGTAGAGGAGGTAGGGGAGCATGCGGGAGGGGGAGAGGGGTTTGGTGTTGTTGTTTTTTTTTTTAATTAAATTTTTACTATAGTTTACATTTTAATTTTGTTTGAATTTTATATATATATATAGTTTTTTTTTATTATAAAGTTTAAAGTTTTGTTTTTATATATATAGTGGATGTGTTATTGTTTCTTATTTTATCCAATTATGTTTATATCTAGCTAGACAATTGGGGAATGTTCTAGTTTCCCTATGTAAGGCGGAACTCCCCCAGATGGACACTTTTTTAGCTTTTTTGGACTACTACTCAAGAATTTAGATGAGCTTCGAGAATGGTTGACCTAGTTTCCCAAGTGGAAGGTCACCAAGTGGTTTTGTAGTTTATGTATTTCTAGTAATTTAATATAGAATGTTGGATTTAAAAAAACATAAAATTAAGACACGGAGAATTTATACTACACAACAATAAATTTAAATTATAATGATCACAATGGTCATATATTGTAATTAAAAGATGAATGTGTCAATATATTTAAACTATAATAAATTAAAATTAAAATTAAGTTAGGGTTAGAATGGGAGTGAAAGTTAAAACCATGATTGAAGTTAAAAGTGAAAATTTAAACCATGATTGGGAGTGAAAGTTAAAACCATGATTGAATGCTTCACAATATTTTCATAAATTAATTTAACTCTCACCGTGAACGCCTCAAGAAATGGAGATGATTGGGATTCAGGGCTAGTAGGTGGAGCAGTTGGTTGGACAACCTGCTCCGATGCAATCATGGGGGGGGGGAGGGCAGATTTAGTTTTAGGAACTACATATGCAATCACTGTAGATGTATGAATGGAGGTTGGAAGATTAGTTGACACAATAGTGGCAGGAACTGAAGAAGGTAGGGTGGAAGAGGGCATGGTGGTATGGGGTGGATGAGGATGTCGTGGACGATGAAACCATACCTGTTCTAAGATAGAGGGGATTGACCTAGAAGGTATAAATGGGATGTCGAGAGTGGTCCTAAATAGAGGGAGGAGGATGGATCCAAGAGGGGATGTGGAGGAAGGAAAGAGGCTGTATGGAAGGGGGGGCATGGACTAATGGGGAAGACTGGATGGAGGGGGGGCGTGGAAGAATTGGGGAGATTGGATGGAGGGGGGAGGATGGACAGAGGGGGAGGGGGGTATGGACAAAGGGGGGAGTATGGATGAATGGGGGAGGTTGGATGTACGGGCGGGGGGTGAACAGAGGGAGGGGTCTAGATGGAATTGGGGGTGACTCATGGGAGAGGGTGGAAAAACGAGATGGAAGTGGGGAGGTGGAACGGTGGCACCTGTAGCTAATGGTGGCACTTGCACACACATTTGTAATATCATATTTTAGTACACAAAAATAAAAATAAACCATAGTAAGTAATAAAAATTCAAATTAAAAGTGTTCTTTTAACTACACATCATACCTACGTGTACGATGACCTATCAACCCCTAGCGGATATGGCTGGTCATCATAGTCTATACATACCCATGGACACCAGAATGCATGCACGTTATGAACATATTAAACAAGTAATTATTTAGGCAACCACTTGTGGATGAATCTCAAACAAATTTAATGGAAACAACATGTTATACAACATGAATGGCAACAAATCCAAACGATATTTTATTGCTTTTTAAATCAAAGTTGACTAAGGTAAAACCCTTAGCCCCTTTTACATTAACGCATAACTTTGCCATGTTAAACCTTGTGCCTTGGAGCCAAAAATATTTCATCAAGGCCCTTGGAGGAACCTTAACACTTTACATTAATGGGATCACGACCTTTATTCATGGTCTCCCATGTGTTGGTTTATACATTTAAATCATAATGCCCATTTGTTAAGGCGAGGTCAAGATTAAGAGCTAAGAAAACCTTAGTAAAAACTTAACTAAATAAGCGTAAAATGAACAAATAAACATCACTTGTGTTATGACGACGGCATGCCAAAAATTTTGCAAACAAACACCGTGTAACCTATCATTTAGCAATTATAAGAATCATGTAAGCGACTACGCACAGTAACGTCAACTTTTACTTATGCTACGTCAAATTTTACATATTAGAAATATGGTGATGTTCATTGTCACATACCCAAATTATGAACATTTTATGTTGTGAAAAAAACATTTTGTTTTATGTTATTGTCAAGTTTTATGATTATTGACCAAGTAGGGTCAAGGATGACTGTAATTAATTAATTTGAATATTTTATTATTAATAAATAAAAGAGGAGACAAATATCCAAAGGAGGTTGTTGAATGAGTGTTCACTGACCCACTAGGAGGAATGGACTGGGGTGGAGAGTAAACTGACACTTGACAGCATCCTCAATTCACTTCTAGCTGTTGCAGGGGGAAACTTCCCTATTTTTATGGTCATGTTTCCCAAGAAAGTGTAACTGAGTAGGTGGCTCATTAACAAAAGAAACTGACCAAAGGCCTATGCATGCTTTATCTACCCATCAAATTCAACAGGAAGCTGTTCAGTTTTACCTTGTGATAATTTCTGAAAGAGAAAGACAAGAGAGTACCAGAGATTCGATGAGGGGAAGGATAGGAAGGGATTGAGTGAGTTAAGACTGCATTTTTGAACTAGTGCAGCCACATTGCTGAGTTCAATATTGCTAAAGGCAGAAGTATTACTGCTGAGTTGCAAACACGGGGGGTTGACTAGTGAGGAAATATCATATCACGTCCATTCATATTGGGGGTTTGAATACTCTTAGAAACCTCAAAAATATATTGCCTCGTATTAAGGGGTCAAGTGGGGTTTTAATTTGACATAATAATATAAATATTGGGGGTTATTTTATTTGGGTGTGATGAGGAATAACATCCAAATCATGGGATGGATCCATACCTCCAAATCATGGGCTCAATTCATACCCACCTAAAACTTAAGGACCCTCCATTTTTATTTGATTTTGCTTATGATCCTAAGTTTTGCATAAATCCGATAATAGTGTACCAATGATAATATCGATGGGATTGTTGGCCTTGAGAAATCCTCATTTAATATCTTATTTAGGCTTGGTTTGAGTTGATATTATATTGTTTTTCATATTTAAGTTAAGAGATGTAACTAATCGGGAGTTCCGGACTTGAACAATTGTATTGTATTTTTTGTAGGCATTCAAGTAAAAGATTTAACTGTTCATTTTTTAAGTTGGGGTTTAGGTGGGCATTGAGATTCAATTAAACCTTGCTCCACGAAAACCAAGAAGAGTGAGATCAACATTTCTTGTCTCACTGGAACCAAGAAAAGTTAGATCAAATTATGTTTATTGACTAATTATTTCTTTCATCTTTTTTGTATTCTTCTTTAATATGTTCACATCGCCATTTAGGAATAGTTGTTAGATTGCGTTATATTTGGTACATTCATAATTGTAATTTCAATTCTTATATGCAAGGCATCTGTCTTAATATTGTATTGGAATTGACATGAACATAGGTGAAAATATAAATCCTTATTTACATACCCTATGTGTTATCATTACCATGAAATGGTATCATATAAGTTTCACCAACTGTGTATCTTTATACTATATTGCATGCTTGAAACATAACATTGTACTTTTTCCCCTCTCCTATAAAGATACAAATAATTATATATAACCCAAGAAAAGGTAACTAACTATTGTTAATTCCATTGATTGCAAAAATAAATGTAGAGGAAGTGGAGGCAATTCATTAGATCTTGGGAATGACGCAAATCCACGCTATGCACATGATCATATGGTGTTATTGAAAAGTAAAATGAATTTTTCTATGTTCATTTGGGTTCAAACATAAATGATGTTTGTTTTGATAGGAAGGTAGGGTAGTGTATCCACGAAAGGCTTTACATTTTGCATTCTTATGGAGTTTAGTTTATTAAGATTATAGAAAACATGAGCTCTCTATGGCTATATTTGTATTTACATGATATAGAATTAGTAGATTGGCAGGCTGTGGTGTGAAACATATGCAATTCTCATATTTTCTAAGCATTGCACTAACAATTGGACTATTAGTGTTTTACATTCTTTGTTATGTTGATCTTTTGACTAGGTTTCCTTTTATGCATTTTTCCTTCCCCAGTACTATTTTGTTGGGTCTTCCACTATTCAATGCTACAAATTGATCAGTTGTTGTAACATACCCCTATCACCACTTTGTCGTTGTAAGGAACGAGGTGCAAAATATTTCCTCAACATCAACAATCAAGGTATTAGTCATATTATGTACCGGATTATATATGTACTCCAGTCGCAATTAGTATTGTATATAACACTTGTTCAATCATTATCTTTACCTCATTCCATAACACTTTACACATTAAGAACAATTAGCCATATTCGTATAAACATCATTATTAAGCTAGTCTTAACAGATTGGTACATCATAATACCAAAAGGGTAAACCCCGAATAATTCTCATGGTCATTATGCAATCAAAACCTCCACAAGTAACCCATCATTTTACATGTAAACTTACACAATAAATATTTAATATTCTTCATTGAATTTCACTTACCATTTGAGATCACATTTCTCAAGTAAATTTAAACACATCAAGTACACAAGAGGAAGAGACCTGTATACATGGTTCACCCCATGTCTTGGGGATATGTCCACCAAAGATTTGTTGCATCTTTATTCATCAAAATATAGAGGAATACATTCTGCAACACACTGTGTGTGTAATATTTTCCTACTTTCTCGAACCTCTCATAGAGAGCACATTTCCAAAACAATTAGCCTTCTTTCTCAAAGGCATCACATGGATTCTCTCCCATGGATTCTCTCCCAGGATGATCACGACCAAATCATACAAATTCATACATTGAGTTACCCTTCAATCTCGAGGGTTCTACGACGTATATAACATATACAAGTCATATGCATAAGCTATGTGAGTCCTGGTCTAGCATACCTTTATACACACCAATAAATTGCATTCTATATACAAAGGGTTTACCATACCCCAACTAGTATATACCTATAAACTCCATTAGTAATTATTAACTCAGCAAATAACATGACTATAAGTTTGAGCATGTAGATATATAATATTTCATGTGAATGCAAGGTGTGCAAGGATCCTTCAATCCCTATGCAACTAAATCAATACAAACAGTATACAGAGGTATAATGTAGGGAACAATAACATGCAGTGGTTTTTCCCTAAAATTTCCACGCCATAACACAATGGAAACACACACGCAAAATGCCTATATATTGGTAATGTGTGAAACATATATCTTACCGGGAGCAAACTTCCAATGATTGGAAATAGCTGAGTAATGCGAATCTATTGATGTTCATGATATAATATGCTGGAGCATAACTAAATAGAAGAGACCCCCCAATGTCTGCATCAGCCATTACCAATGACACATAATCATGCAAACAAATATTTTATATGAAGCAATAAGTATACAGGGAGCTTTCTCTGCACAATAGGCAAAAGCACATAACGTCCAACAATTAATTCATCAAGCTATCAAAGAAAATGTCCACTGGGTCTTGTCCCCAACCTTGGAGAAAATGACAATCAAGAAGCACTATAGGCATGTGATATGAAATTATATCCTACAGGGGAAATCTCCCACACCTGGGAAATCATAAGATAAATAGAATAATAGCATAAATAAATATTATTATAACATGCTTGGAAAGTATCCAGCATATTTTCATAAGATATATATATATATATATATATATATATATCTTATGAAAATATATGCACAGGGATCGGCTTCATTAAACCATCTTTTACAGTCATCAATGCATTCTGCAATAAAAACATGCAAATTAATATAATGTGCAATGGATAAAAATGCAGAGATACTCTCTAGGCAATACCCAAACCATAACCTGCATGCAAATTAGCATAATGGATAGATAAAGAGGTAAACTCTCCATCTCTGCGCATACCCAAACCATATCATGCGGTTTAACATAATGTGTAATAGATAAATTCAGAGATAAACTCTCCATCTCTGCGCCATACCCAAACCATATCCTGCATGCGATTTAACATAATGTGTAATAAATACAGAGATAAAATCTCCATCTTTGCGCAATATCCAAACCATATCCAGCATGCAATTTAACCTAATGTGTATTGGATAAATGCAAACATAAACTCTCCATCTCTGTGCAATACCCAAACCATAACCTGCATACAATATATATATATATATATATATATATATATATAGATAATGGATGGAAGGGGTACGAAAATCCTTTCTTAACCTCTTTCAACTACAAGAAATTCATGTCCTCCCCCGAGCTTGATGCGCATCAACCCATAAAAAAAACTCCACGCAGCAATGCACACCCAATTAATAAAAGATAAATATATAAATAATAAATAATAAACTATTTCTTACTCTCCATAAGAAGTAACGCACACCCTCAAAGATAAATATATAAATAATAAACTAATAAAAGGTTTCAGGCATTTAGCTTTGGTAAGTAGCCAGGTTAAGGAAATATTTTAACCTCAAAACTAATTTAAAAACTTCAAAGCACGTATCAAGAAATAAAAAGTAAATACCAAGAGAATTAAAAACTTCAACGCCGCAATCAAGGAGAGAATGGTGCTTTAGCAGCCATCCAAGAGAGGGATCTAACCACCAAATAACCCATATCAAAAGAAAAAGAAGCAAAGTGGCTGCAATTTTCTAAATTTAGGCTTTGCAATGCATTACCAAAAACTCTTAATCAAAATACAGATATTTTTATATACTTAATACCATAAACTCTCTATTTAAATAACTTTCTTTTTAATGAGACTAAAACCCTAAAATATAACACTATGCTTTCACTTAACTTTAATTATTTCCATGATTATATTATAGATCTATTTCCAATGGTTTAATATGATAATGTAGAAGCTATTACACAATATAAATATAAATAATATTTCAAAATATATATATATATATATATATATATATATATATATATATATAAAATGATTTACATTTATAAAAATAATTATAAAACATTATCATACATAAAATCCATATAAGCACATCTTCATACATGCAAATATTATTATACTAATAATATTTATTTAGGTACACACTTGTATAAAAAGCATTGTCATGAAATTAATTACATTTTAAAACTATAAATATAATGCTCTACTTTTGTAAACATCATTATAAGTAATATTTCATATATTTATAAGCTCCTCTTTACCATGTATTTACATTAAATAATAATGTAATTGATAATCCTTAATAATGTATTAAAAGTGTATACATACAAAATATTATTATAACTCATAATAATATTTATGAAGGTGATAACAATCATGTATACATATATCAAATCCATATATAAGCAATTATATATGTGTATCTTAGGGTTGTCAAAAAGATGCATTGCATTTATAAAACATTATCGTAATGTTTCATAAAAACATACAATATAATATAAGTATTTATAACTTTGCATTTCTTTATAATGCATTGTAGGTATAATAATTACGAGATATTGTTACAACTAATAATATTTTCCAAGTGATAAATAGCTTAGCTTACTTTAATAATTAGATAGTAGGTTTTTAATGAAGAAAACCCTTGACGCCAGTTGTCGGGGCTAGGATGTCAAGGATATCCAAGTGATTTTCTTAGTTTTACTTAACAGCTTTTAGCAAGGATTAACTTAGTGTTAAGTTTTAGGTCTTAGGATACTTTTACTGCCTCACAGCAGTTAAGGGTAACTTCGGCGTCTCCCTCTAGGACTAACCGAAAACTAAACATCTCAAGTAACCTTTGGTGAATGTTACGTTTGCTCAAGTGTTTGCAACAACAAGATAACATATGTCATCAAGTCATGGCTTCCAAGCCATTTACCTCTTCCTCCTGAGAGGATTCGTGTCGTCACGTTAGGTTGCAACATGAGCCGAGTCTCCTACGTCTAGCATTCACAAATTAAAATACTTAGCTTACAACGTTTACTGGTGGGGCCTTGGCCTTGGGATCCTCACCAGCACATAAGTACAATAACATTTACACCTACAAAAAATAGTAGGGGGGGTAAAAGAGGGATATTACAGTTGCCCCTGTAATCCTAGTAGGATCATTATTAGCATTATATTATTATTCTATTTAGCATTGTGTTTGCTTATACTAATATATGTGTTAGGGCTCTTTTTTGTTACAACTTGATAATATGATATAAAGGGGGTGTTAAAAATGGGTTGATAAAAATGGATACCTACAATATCTAGTGAAACTAGGGGTTTTCTTAATTGGAAAAGAATATTGGGAGGGGGGTTCAAAAATACAATTTTAGGATGTATTTTCCAATATTTGGTGAAATTAGGGATATTCTTTAATATCATGTGAACGATCGTGCTATGTAACAAGTTCATTGAGTGAACCCCCCGTGGTTGCAAAGTAATTTATTCCATTCTCCACACACCATCTTCGTCCTGGTGGTTCAGTGAACAGGCTCGGGGGTCCTAAGGCAAGTGATTTGGCTGTCTTCAGGAGAAGGTTGGGTGGAACGGGATCCTTTGGATGTTTGTCACCCTTTGTTGTTAACAGGTTTTCATTGTGTTATCTTATTTATTTTCTATCATATTAGTTTTTCTGAATGCTTTAATTCTGAACTGTTATCTACTTCAGAAAATTGTCTTTTATTTAACTACTAGATTAGAATGTTGATTTGAAGATTCATTTCTGAATAATGAAATTATGATTGAATGAAATACTTCTCTGCATTTTTCCACACACTGTTTTAAAGTGTCGTACTCTAGTACAAAGAAGTTAAATTATAGATAGATTCCAATAATTGAATATCATAGATAAATATGTTTTATTTTAGTACAACCATTATGTCTTAATTTCAGTAAAACTACTATGTATTGTATGCAGTAAAATATTACTCATCTAATAAACATAATTTTAAATAGTAACACATTACCTAGCATCTTATAGTTTAGTACAGATGTAACAACCTTTGAATCAAATTCTTACTCATAACAAAACCTAAGTTAAAACATAGCATTATTCTTCCATAAGTACCAGTAATCAAATAATTGTTAAAGATTGCAGAATCCTTCTCAACACCAAACCTCTAAGTATTATAAACAATATATATGTATATCGTAAAAACCTAGTAGTATCAAATTCCATGTTACAAGAATTTTATTTTCAATTAAACCAAATCGAAAAATATATAGTTTCATTATACAGAGTCTTTTGTCCATATAGAAGGGTAACCGTATACATACATTTAATTAAACAATAAAAATCTTGTACCATTCCATTTACGTTTATTCATCAAAAATATCTTACACAGAGATCTTTTAATAAACAAATAATCATGCTGAGCTGTAATACGACCTGGAGAAATATTCTTTTCACATTGTATATCAACTATTAAAATATACAAGGAACTTTTAGACAGAACAACCTCAAATAGTTGTAACCTATACCAGGGTCGAAACCCTGTACCTAATAACCGTCGTAAGACTATAGGGTTTTTGCACAAATGCCAAAACTTAAATCATTCATTATATAATATTAAGATTACAGCATGGGGTCGAGGCATTGAAAAGGCATCGCTCAGTTTTAAAGTTATATCACAGATAAAAATGCAACACAGGAATCCTAAGGAAGTAATACAAAACCCGAGTTCGAAGACCCGTGAGGGCTCACCCTTTAGTGACACATTTTATAAGTTGTAAACACAATGCTGCAAGTAATCAAACACATAAATGTTTAGGGTTTGAATTTTCGACTCACCCTACCTACATCTCATTATACAAGTTATCACATTAAGTTTGGGGTTTGAAACCCGTAACAACACAACGATTGAAATATCAACATTTTAAACATACAGGGTTAGGGTTTCAACCCAGCTTTACTTTTGTAGCTAGAAAGACTCGTACCATCCATAACACAATGAATTCGAACATTCATACAAGAGCTATGAGAAAGCTGTAATCCTAGCTTCAAACAGTACAGTAAAAATCCATAAGTCATCTTTATTAAAACCATAAAATTTATTTACAGAATAGTTTTCGAAAGAGCGTTGAGAAACCAACGCGAGCTCAAGGGCTCAAGGGTCAAACCCGCTTAGATATAAAACTATGCCATACGGCTTATAAGTTTACAACAAACTGTAAAATCAAATTACAAGTTTAAAAGAAATCTCAGCGAAACCAAAATCAGACCGACATTAGTACCAAGCTTCACCTTTTCCTTCTGAGTTACAAATAGGATACCCATAGGGAATCACCGAGGCTTACCAGGTCCAAAGAAGCTCTTATCCCACTCTTGCCAACCTTAAACAAATGCCGAGGAATTGACCTGTCAAGGTTATCAACAAGGTAGCTGGTTAAATCATGTTACAAAAGAAGTAACTCAAACACATTATTTTTAAAAACAATGTATCATTAAAACACTCGACGAATCACTTAAGGTTGACTGCTACATTACCTTCAAATTTATCAGCGCGTCTAAGCAAATCCCAAGAAACTTCACCAACGTATGCGATGGTTGTGCTTACAGCATCAAAACCTGTGGTGCTAAGATTCACCATCGAACCCTGTAAGGATTAAAAATTGTTGTAAAAAGACTCTAGTTCATATAGCTTGCAGTTGACAAAGATGCAGGTTATGAGGTCTCGATATTGAAACCCTGGAGGGACTTGCAGCAATTGTTTACAAACCCTAGTTTTTCGAGAGTCGTTCGGCCTCTCCTACCACTATCGATGCCAAATGAATGTTCCCAGTTAAGCCTCGTTGAGGTCAATCAATCCGTAACTAGGTTTATTGCAAAACTTGAGGACCATCACGTGAAGTCAGACCACGGGGCTTCCAACAAGCTTTCCATTAAGACCACAATAATTAACATTTAACGTTACAACTATTGAGTTCCAGTCTTCTGCCAGTAGGGCTCTCCATCGTGGTTACATTTGGACGAACCTCATTGTATATTCAAACCCCTGGCCAATAATAAAAATGTAGGCCAACGATTACACTTCCACATAACCTTTCCACTAAGAATTCCACTTAAGATGCTTTAATGTGCTTTAAATATTAACGTAGACGAGCTTTCAATACTCCTCAATACTCCTGCCAACTTGTTTTCACTACATTTGAATCTGGATTCGTAACTATAGTTTAAGACCTTGCATATTTCCAAGCTTTCACGTTATACGTTTTCATATCCCAAGTTTTTAAACCCTTAGTATGATATAATACTACCATACATCTTTTGATAAATAAAATATAAATGTTTTGCATAGTTCTATGTTAGACAATTTGGTTCATGGCTATAATCGTGGCCATAGGTTTAAGACCTTGCCACTTAATAAATCAATAATGCAATAAGTCTTAAGTACGTATTAGTAAGACTTGGTTAATATCACTTATCATGTTTTAAGCCATAGTTAAAAAAAAACCACGTTATCATAATAATAAAGTAACTAGGGCATGCCTTAAGCTACAAATCCTTTAGCTATTTTACATGATAGGAACGTTATTTCTGACATAATACACTCGGGAGGAGATTAACATACGTTTTGAAATCTCGACCTTTATATACATACAATTTTGGAAGTGCCATTGCTTCCTTGTATGTCTGTAAAGGAATATTAAGATGCGTTAGCTAGCTAGTAGCTAAGTAAGCCTCGGGGTGCCCATAGGAACCCTTCATCAAAAAGGAAAAATAAAATAATTAGTATCTATGAACGAAACAACAAAAAAGTATGAGCTAAGTTAAATGACAATGCTTATACATATAATAAGTAATCATAATAATTTCGGATAACAAAGATAGTATTAAAACAATGTTGTTGTAACATTAATACATGCATTCAATCATTCGCACGGAGTAAAGACATTTATGACCAAATATAAACATAGCATGTAATTGATGTAACGTAATTATAACATTGACGACTAATTGAAGAATGTGTTGTCATATTACATAGTTAGTCGGTGCCTAAATGAATTAAATTATCATTAATGATACTTCCACATAACAAATATAAGCATTTAATGCTAATTAGAAAATTTTAAATTTTTGTGAAATTTGGGGATGTTACATTCACATAATTATGTTGCAGAACTATTAAATGCAAACGATGTAATGACGTTATTTTTATATAGTGATTGGTATATTACACATGAATTTTTTTATTTATTTATGAAATTTTGAAGTATATGACACATAAATACACAATTAATAAAAAATAAAGTTACTTTTAAATTAGAACACAAAGAGTTAAATTTGTGGTTGGAATGCAAAGTTAAAACTAGCGCAACCACTTAAATTGTGGTTGTGAATACAGATAGGTCACAAGCTAAGTGCCACAAATAAGTTACTTGTTCTTTATGCTTCATGTTAGTTACAAGAACTCCCATTATCCATGCATCAGTTACCAGTTATCAATCATAGCTATATATGTGTGTGTGTGTGTGTGTGTTTATTTTGAAACCACAACCATAAAATCAATCTCAACATTACACTTGTCTCATCCTCGTGCAATCTAGAAAAAGCATAGGCTCTAGTCCACCCCAAATTCTAAAATAAAAAACACGTATTGGTATAACTAAAATCAAAAGCATGCATATTTATGCCAGTTGTAATTAAAGGAAAATTAAAAGTAAAACAAATGTTAGAGTTAATGTTTAAATTCAGGTTATACTTTAAGTTGGAGTTGAAATGAGTCAAGTTGAAGTTAGATTAGGATAGAAGCTTAAATTGAAGTGAAAATTAAAATTAAAATTAAATTAGTGAATGTTAAAGTTAAAATCATAATTGAAGTTTAAAAATGAAGTTAAAATTAATTACATGTAATTGAAAACAAATGAAAATACATAGTAAACAAAAATTAAGTTAAAATTAAAACTAAATATAAATTGAAATCAAGTTAAAATTAAAATCAAAATTAACCTTTGCATCGTAGTTTAAGTGAAAATTAGAAATAAAATTACAATGCAATTAATTTTAAATTAACAACTTAATTAGATGTATATCAATTAATTACTTTAAATATTTATCATGTTAAATTATACAATTAAATTAATTATATCACATTTAAATTTAAATTAAACAACAATACCATTTTAAATAATAAATTTATTGTACAATTTGAAATTATATTATAAAATTATTATTCTTTTTTTATAAATGATTTGCTAATATGTCATAGAAAAATAAAATAAAAACTAAATTTAAATCAAACAAATACACGAGGACTTATTTGGGCTATCTTTTTTCCAAGGTCATAGTAAAGGATAACTTTTTTTTCATAAAAAATAATTATACTTTTATTAAATATTTAATTAATTGAGTTTATATGAAAATAATAATATAATTTATTAGTGAAGAAAATACATATATGTCATGCTAATCACTTAGCTTTCAACCAACCAATAAGTCGATGAAGATTGCATTTTGCAAACTTATACTTCACTTAGTTGTAGATGGAGACAAATTTCAACCTTAATGGATGAATACATAGACTTTACTTGATCTATAAAAAGAACAAGAGCAAATATTTATGCATTTCACTTAGTTGTAGATGGAGACAAAGTCCAACCTTAATGGATGAATACATAGACTTTACTTGATCTGTAAAAAGAACAAAAGCAAATATTTATGCAGTGCTACAACTTGACTATTCCAACGTTTACATCCATTAAATCATATATTTAATCATGACAAGTCAAATAGTGATCACCATTAACATTATGTAATATATATATAATAGATGTATGATTTATTATGTATAGTTTATTTAAAATATAATTATGAATTTGATGAAAAAATAATGAAAAAACCATTAAAATGATGGAGTCCAATTTTAATGGATGATGGAAAAATAATCCATAGGTAAAATTTGATTTTCAAGTCATAGAATTAAAATTTATATATGTTACATAAAATTCTAAAAAATTAATCTCATAGAATGTTATCCATCTATAAAGGCTTATCTTCATTAATCTCATCCACAACACACTAGTTATCCATTTATAAAGGCTATCCAACCACAATGCTCAATAATCTTGATTACAATCTTGATTACGTAATTAAACTTCATTCAATATTGCTTTAAATTATTCCTACTAACAACAATATCAAATTTATGGATTAATAGGAATGTCGTTTAAACATTCTTCAACTCCATTTAATATATGTCAATAGATGCTTTAAAAAGTACATTAATCATTCAATTCATAAGTTAAAACTAATTTTCATACACAAGATACAAATATATGAATTAGGAATTATACTATTAACATTTTACTAATGCATTTCTACATCTAGAGATTCAATTCATACGTTAAAACTATTTTTCATACACAAGATATAAATATATGAATTAGGAATTATGCTATTAACATTTTATAAATGCATTTCTACATTTAGAGACAACGATGATGGTAGCCATCATTAGCCATCACTAATTACCATAGTTTGCTATTCACAAATGCCTAGCTTTCTAACGAGACAAACTTTCACCCCTAAAATATGCCTCTTAAAGACAACATATCAAAATAATACTAATTAAATAAAATAAATTATTAAAAACTAAAAACATGATAAACTAATATAAATATATTTTAAATCTTCTAAATTCTAAAAAATTACAATTTAAGATTCTACAAAATATTTAATAAAATTAAAATTAAAATAAATATATATTTATAAAAAAAATTAATATTATTTATTTTAAACTTCTTGAATCCTAAATAAATTACAATTTTATGAATCCTATATAGTATCCAATATATATAAGAAAAATGTGAAATAAGATATAATATATCTAGAATATATATTATAATTTTTT
Source organism: Larix kaempferi (assembly GCA_027924585.1). NCBI lineage: Eukaryota > Viridiplantae > Streptophyta > Pinopsida > Pinales > Pinaceae > Larix > Larix kaempferi. The sequence goes on from BSBM01001068.1 coordinate 97,271, forward strand.
TTTGGTAAACATGGGTTTGTAAATCTTATTTAATGTTTGAAAAATGAAAATTTACAACTAATTATAAGTATTTTTTTTACTATTATATTTGTAATGTGTATTATTTTTATTATAATTTTTTTTAATAATATGGTAATATAGTTTATTAAATCTAATAATTTTGGGTGGTTGGGAGGAATGAGTGTTACCTTCTCCACCTAGGTTTAATTCTTGTATTCACATTAAAAACAAATCTAAAAAAATAAAAAATAAAAAAACAAAAAAAGCCTAATTAATGTAATTTTATTATTTTATAAAATTTAATTTTTTAATAGGTATGATATCACAATTTTGAATAAAATATTCCATCTTATTTTTATCATTTAAATAATTTATTAATATTCTGAAGAAATTTTTTTTATATATTATAAATTCAAATTTAATTAAAAAAAATAAAAAAAAAATCAATTTTAACTAGTTCATTCCATTAAGTTGTATATATATATTTGTTTGGTATATAGATTACATATCATAATTGAAAATAAAAAGTAGAATTTATTTCCTTAATCTTAATATTTTCATGATTTCTTCATTAAAATAATATAGCAAGTAAAATAAATACAACATTAATACATTATATATTATTATTATTATTATTATTATTATATTTGAGTTACTAATCAAAACCCAAAAAAATGCAGGTTTAGGATAAGGAATTGGACTTTATAAAATCTTTTGAAAATATTCTATATATAACATATAATGGATGAGGAAAACAAAATGCCTTATATGAAAATTGGAATATCTACATTGTCTCTCTTTGTTCAACTTGATTTTGGTTATCATTCTAATTTTATTTCTAATTTAAATGTGATTATGGTTAGTGTTCTCAACACCTTTATCTCCTCTAATTTAATACATTTCTCTCTTCCTTTAAAATAGGGATAATTTACCTCAATTTAAAATAAGTTTAAGTTTTGATATGAAAATTGGAATATCTACATTGTCTCTCTTTCTTCAACTTAATTCTGGTTATCATACTCTTAAATTTAAAATTATGGTTAATGCTCTCAACACATTTCTCCCTTCTAATTTAATACATCTCTCTCTTCCTTTACAATAAGGATAATTTACCTCAATTCAATTTAAAATAAGTTTAAGTTTAGAAGTTAAATTCAATTCAATTTAAAATAAGTTTAAGTTTAGAAGTTAAATTGTATTACCAATGCATCGATGCCATATTTTCTATTTCACTTTGTGCCATATACTTTTCATATTCATAACAAAAGAAAAAAGCTAAAAAAAATTGGATGATGGAAAAAATATTTTTAACCTACAGGATATGAAGTTTTTATGGATAAATAACTTATTGAAGTAATACCAAATCTGAAGTTTACACAGTCCATTATTCTTACAGTACAAGACTTTAACAATATATATATATATATAACATATAAATACTTGAAATCTCACAAAAACAATAAAATGTACATAAATGAGTGACACGATTCGAATTCAGAGTCGTGTACTCAACAACATAAAGATTTGCCATTTTGTATGTGATTGGGAAACATCCCATCTAATAATATAACAATTGGGAGACTAATGGTACTCAAGATAGACACACCGTCTTGAACCATAGATACTAAGTTTTAGTTAGAATTTGATAGGATAAGAAAATTGTTCTTATAGGTTTTTTACAATTTGGAAAAAAACTAAAAACAATAGACAAATTCAGCAAAATATAGTATAATATATATTTTTAAAGCTACCGAAAATGACAAGCAAGCATGGTAGAAAGTAGCCTAACAGAAAACATATTGAAACCTAAAAAGCCGTGAACCCTCTAAACCCACTTAAGCTAGAGAGACCGACCAAAAGCCATTCCTACCTTCACGATTGTAATCATGAAGCATATGCTGGAAGCACAGATTGGAAGCCATTCCTATCTTCACAAATGATAGTAAGGCGGCATCATTGTTCATTTTCAATCACATTACGTCTTTGCCGCCAGCCTGTTGGGTATCAAGACACAAAAGAATGTTCGTAGAAAAAGAAGGCAATCTCAATAAGAGCCTGATTCACTGAAGAGCGGAGAGCTCTGTCATCTGATTTGAGCCTTAAAATAACCTTAAACCCTCCAATGAGTCCAAACCTGCGTCCGATGGAGGCATCGACCTCGCGGATTCAATCTTTTTTCTTTGCACGCGAATCAATCGAGTTTCCCCAAACAATTTGGCTGAATCGAACGAATTTTCTAATATATTTGGCCGACTTTGGTAACTATGTTTGAACTCCTTTCATCCAAGTTTTCTCTCCATCTTCATTTCCTCACATGAATCTTCAGATTGGAAGAAATTTTCCATCTGCTGGAATTTAGAAATTCCATCGGAGTTACAAACTCCATGATGCAGTGGCATATTAGTGCCCTGACTAGAAATCAAACGCCATCAAACCATTCACGTGTGTCTCAGTCATCAGACACTACTCGACAAAACCAACAACTACAAAGAGGTTGCAGCTATTTGTATGCATAATCATTTATACTATTAAAACCTCTTTGTATGCATACTCCTTTACACATCTAACTCAACTAGTCTTATCCAATTTGGTCTCTTCTCTGGTTCTAAATTGTCTCATTACGTATTGCGCATGCATTTTCCTCTGGGATATAATATTTTTCTCACCAATCGAATACTTCGAATCCAAACCTGTCGGATTTCTCTGGGCTTCCTTGCTCTCCTTTTTAAATCTCGCAATTCTTCCTCGTTCCATACTCAATAGAAAAGATCGAATCCAATATTGTCGAACTGCTCTTGGCTTCCACTGATTCACTCGTGGCTTGGGCGGGTTGTGGTTTGAAATGGCCCTTCCTTCTCTATCGAACAACTATAACTTCCTATATACTGCTTGCTTGTTGAACCAGTCACTCAGAAGTGTTCTACCACGTAAAACAAATTATTTTCCCAAATTGTGTAAAACCAGATCTTTCAATTCCATTTCAAATAAAGCCCGCCTCGTTAGCAAGTTCAAATTTCAACCCCGCCTTTTTATGGAATTCAAATTTCAAGCCATATGGCTGAATCCAAACCATTGGCGCATAGCATGCATGGCAGATGGATGGTTAAGTGACAGGTAGGAAGCATTGGCTCATAGAAGGACAACTTTTGAAGTGATGTTTACGGATTCTGCCCGGTGAGATTTCCAATGCAGCCGAGCATCCGGTCACCGGAATTTCCATGGATTGATGGATGCCCTATTCACGCGATGGATGATGGATGGTTCTCACATCTGATAGGCTCGCCTTTAAGGCGAGCCTGTCTGTTCAATAAGGCTCGCCGTCATCCCACCATCCTTTCGGATAAGTCCCATCATCTGGTATTCTGTGATGAATAAGCGTTTTTAAAATCTATCCGCAGTTTGCGTGTTCCATTGCACCAGAGAAGCGGACAGCCTGGTTTGATGAATAAAAGTAGTCGTCGACTCGTCAGCAGCTCTTGGCTTGCCCTAATCATTCTGCATTTGTCCAGCTGTATCTCACCGTTATTGGTGTGATGTTCTTGGGGTGTGTAATTTCCAGGTGCGCTGATTGTTTTTGAACAGCAACCTCGATCTCCACACGTCAACGTTGGCAAAAAATGAGAGTCAACCTCTTCAAAACGTGGGCTGCTGTTTATGTACCTCATTTATTTATTCTTCAATGAGTCGGCGCAAATTAAATGCGTCCGTTTTGTTTGTGTTTTTCGTGTCGTACGAAAAAGAGAAGCCGCCGAACGGCTGTCGGCAAGCCATATGCACCCCGCAGCAGACTATTTAAGTCTGCTGCAGGGCTTTGACGTACACTCAACTTTCCTGCGCAGGTGGAACTTTCCGGCTAGAGATTTCGACAATCCACTTAGAGTTACCGGAACATGTCCATGTTTATCATCCATTCTATGCGTGCCCATGCCATGGCATCCGAAAGGTCTCACATTTATCATGCATGCTAAACGTGCGCATGCCATAGCTATGCGTGGGCATGCCATGGCATCCGAAAGGTCTCATTCATCCGCTAGTTGCCAGTGAAATTTGAATTTTGAAATAATCGGGCTCCCGGGTAAAGTGAGTGGTTCCCTCCATGCTCAATTCAAATTTTTGGTTTAGCTCTCACAACCACGGCTATGAGTGAAATTTGAATTTTTAAATACCCAGGCTCCCGGGTACGTGAGTGGTTCCCTCCGTGCTCAATTCAAATTTTTGGTTTGAATGCCAATTCGTTGAAACTAAACTTCTTGGAACCGTATCTGCAACTCCAGCTTTAGCTCCAAGCTTATATTGTCCATGGTGAACGAGCTCCGCTATATAAGTTTTATGCCATGCATTGTGTTGACAGCGTACCTGGATTTTCCGTCTAATATCGTAGTTTATTGTTCCTCTCTGTTCCCTCGCTCAACAATTGTTTTAATTTTGAAATCGCAGGTGATATGTTCCACGGGCCCTTTGATAAGATGGGGTATGTTGGTACTGCGATGAACATGCGTTGAAGTCATTTGTCGTGGTAAATGAGCGTTCAAATTCCATTCCATAAATATTGTCAGGTTTTTCCAAATCTTCAGAGTCAGAAACTATAAAGATCTTTGAGCTTGTGGTTGTCTTTCTTGGTTATTAGTTCCTTTTCAGGTTCAGATTTTGACTTCTAAAACTTGACAAAGAAGAAAAACCAGAAAACTTTATAGTTATCCGGATTTTGATCATGGTCATGCCGGATTTCAGCCTGACAGATTGCACAACTTCTTGAAAATTTGTTTTAGGCCTCAAATAGTACTAGCACACAAGATATTGGAAAATTAAGATAGATAAATTAACCCTACGTAGAAAAAATTGTTTGTATTGAAAATAAATTAACATAACCTAAAAAAATTAATGAAATCTCTCTATTTTTTTTAATTTTCAGCAAAGTAGTTTTACAAATCAATTTTGTTTTTTAAATAATGAAATTTATAAAAAAAATTCTAACTTTATAAGAAAATTAAACTGACAACATATTTTAGTTTTTAAATGGTATACACATTTAAAATATCATTTTTAAATAATGATATTTAAAAATGATATACAAATTTAAAATATCATTTTTAAATAATGATATACACATTTAAAATATTATTTTTTAGTTTTTAAATGTGTATATTCACAATATTTTAAATTACAATATAATATAATTAAAAAAATAAAATCACAATAGGAACTTGGGTTCAATTGCCTTTACTAGTGAGTAAGACTACTTAAATACCTCCGAGTCATAGTTTCTTAAATCAAAGGTTAGCAAACAAAAAACAAATTAAAATTAAAATATATTATAAATTCTAAAACGAATTATAAAAAAACAACTTATGATGAAAATTGTCCTAAAAAAAATTCCTTTAACTTGTTTTACTTATGAAATATCAAAATAATATATATAGAGAGAGAGAGAGTAAACAATAAAATAATTTTATTAATTATTGTGATGAGAGTGTTATAAATAATCCCTAATAAAAGCATATTTATAATATATATTCAATTAATAATGGTTTTGATTATTAATTAATAGTTATGTTAAAATATAATTATTTTTAAATGAATATTTGAGATTCATTAAAAGAGAAGATTTACAATCTTAATGGTATGTTTGGATAGAAGTTTAAAATTTAAAACTTTATAATTTTATATAATATTTTTTTATTAATAGTATTAAATAAAAATTAAAATAGTGTATTAAAAGAATATTTTTTAAAATATTTTTTAAAACAATTTTTAAGATCTAAAAAAGCTAAGTTTTAATATTCACTCATCTTTTCAATAGTGTATTTTTAATTTATCTTATGATGGATGTCAATTCAAAAATACTTTTATGAAGGGATTTTTTCCAAATTTTGGTTTATCTCAAACAAAATTTGGATAAGTAAAACTTCAAGATTTGATGATGATATCTTTGTTTTGTTATCTTACTCAGTACTTTAAGAGTTGGTGCAAATTGTTTTTAGAAATTTAAGCTTAGGAGGATGATGATAACTACCCTTGTGAGGTTCATACTAGCAACAATGCAAGCTACTAAATTGTCTATATAAATAATAACAAGACTAGGGGACAAAGTATATCACTACTTGATATGTATATTACAATTATTTTCTTATGACCAACTGTTGTTTTTAATAAATTTGGTAATGAATCTCTCATATAACCTTAACACTATAGTGTGCAACTTGAATTGAACCCCAATATCTCCCAATGTTTTCCATAAGTTATTTCCAATAATGGTATCAAAATCTTTTTTGAAGTCAACAGAACAACATATGAGATTCTCCTTTTTATTTTAACACTCTTTACCTATAATCCTAAGAGTAATTAAATCATATAAAGTTGAGAGATAACTTCAAAAATTGACTTATTAGCTCTCTATCATGTTTTTTAAGCCGCATGCTAATCTTATTTTCTAAAATTATACCATATAACTTTAAAACAATAAGATCACTAATCATAATGGACCTATAATTTGAGGCGTTATATTTATAACCATTTAAAAAAAGGAACTATAAGGCTTTCTATATAAAGCTTGGTAAATCCTTGCTTAAATGCCATGAAAACCCCGTGGGTGTGAGAAATAAGAATAGAGAAACTAAAATTTCCTCTATCGAGTAATTTGAAGCTCCTCTACCACAACTAAATAAATCCATTCATCTTGTGTTGGTCGAGTGTCTAAATACCTTTATGGGATTTCTTGTAATGTCCCTAAAATGGTAAAAATTAAAAAAAATTCTATGCACCATAATACTACCCTTTTATCTAGATGTTTTAGTAAATTAACCTCAGCACTGAGAAAAACACTTGGAGAAATGTAAGATTATAAATGGCTTTGATATACGATGCTCTCGTCCAAGAAACAACTATGGGTTACAATCAAAGTGTTTTGGGTTTCGACTGTATGGTTCTGCAGAAGCAAATGAATTTTGGTTCTTTGTTTATACAATCCCTTCGGCTGATGGTTTATATCTTGGTTGATAGATTGGATGTCTATATACATTCTTATTTTCGTTTCCATTTACAATTTATATCTATGTGATTTTAACTTGTTGATTATCTGCTTACATGATTGTATTTTAGAAGGGCATCCTTATGTTTGGAGGGGTGGACTCTAGCAGCCTAGGCCAGGCTTACTTAGCATTTTATGCTAAAGTTTAACTTTACTTGGTGGTGTAGGTACCCACAAGAATTATCTAGGTGTTTTACTTCCTAAAATTTGCATGAACATAAATATGTGCTTGAATACATTACCCTAACCAATGATTAAAGCCATGTTATGAGTTAGAAGGAACTTCGAAAATAGAAAAGGAGGGGTACCAATAAAGGCATATGGAATGGGAAACGCATCAATGGAATCCAACGATAATAGTGGTAGCCAGCAGGTAAGCACTTTTAGGGTTAAACCCTAAGGGTTGAATGACTGTGGTGCAACAATTCATAGTTGTTCATTTTCTGCTTGTGAGAAGAGGAGGACGAAAACCTCCAGGCCTCGGAGGCACCTATGGCAGGCTGGCCCTGCTAACTACATGAATGAATGAGGTAAACAACTTGTTTATTGGTTTCGTTTTACTTGTTTTCAGCAGTGTCGATTTGGTTTGAGGCTCAACTAGCTTGTCTCGGGGTTTGACACTTGCAAGAACCCGAGTGATGGTCGCTTGAGCTAGTTATGGAGATAGGTGCAGCTACACGACTGGGTAAATCTAGTGCCTTAATGGTCCCCTCCTCCCTTCAAAATAAGTTTTCCTGCGGTTGGTATACTTTGTAATGTAAGGCATAGGTTTTGTGTTTTGGATTTAGAGTGGCAACTTAGGACCGGATTCGATACACTCCTTAAATGTTACACACCACAACTTTGTCTGGGTGTTTAGCCTGTATGGCGATTTTATTGTGAAGGAGAGGATTCTTTGTTTTACCTCCAGGATTCTTTGAAGGAGAGGATTCTTTGTTTTATCTCCAGGATTCTTTGAAGGAGAGGATTCTTTGTTTTACCTCCTGTACCAACCTTGAGCTTCTAGTACTAGGTATTTCGTTTTTGTTGAAAAAAAGGCACTTTGTAATGGCTGAAACGTTTTCATGTAGTAGGCTATCTCTAGTTGTTGAGAATGGGAAGAACACTTCTTTAATTACCTGGGCATACTGTAACGATGAGATTGATTTCCCTGTTGTTGATAATGTAATGCTATTTAAATTTGTAGTTGAAATGCAACTTGGTCTATGGCGTTTGGATGTGTTCTCGAGTTGTCTTCAATTTAGTGCTTTGTATAAATGGACGGTGTAAATGTTAACTTATGGGGTCTTCTATAGACTTTTAACTGTAATTATTCTCTATATTTTGTATGTACAGAAAACCCAGGGTTTAATAGTTCTTTAAATTTCTTGTTTTTATGTGGTCTTATGAATTTAGCCCTAGCGTTGGTAGTGATATCGTGTTTTGCTTTCTGGGTCCTGCATTTTATGGTTGCGATGGCAGGTCAAGGGATTCGATCCCTAGACTTTAGTTTTCTTTTGATGTGGCTCGACGCTCTGACCCTAACGTAGACAAAAGATAATTTTCTGTAATGTTTTAAGCTGCGTTTAAGTTGGTAAAAGGCTATGCATTAACAGAGGTCCATGCTATCAAGAGATCTCTATAGTGTAGTTTAAATGTAAAACTTATAAGACAGGAGTTTGACGCTTAGACGTCATGATTTCAAAATGGATGAATGTTTATTTAAAGGGTGAATGTTTGATTAAGCGTTTTTTTCTTATTTCTGTGTTGTGATGTTGTGTTTCATCTAAGTTTGTGATTTAAATTATGAAAAGAAGACACCAAAATACCAAAAACCCTAGATAGGGAAATCGTGCCTGGTGTATATTCCGGTATATAGACTGGTGTATATTCCGGTATATAGACTGGTGTATATACTAGCATATACACTGGTTTATATTCTGATATATATGCATATTGGTTTATACACTAGTGTATATTCCAGTATATACATCAGTGTACATATACTGGTATATACAATAGTCTATATACTTGTCCTACTTATATTGGTATATACATGATTCTATATATCGGTATATACACGATTCTATACACCGGTATATACACCAGTCTATAGACCAAAATATACACTGGTGTATATACCGTGTACATCATCATCATCATCATCAACAACATTTTCATCCTAATCCTTGTCATCACCCTACCGAAATACACTCATCATCATCATCATCCTCCTCATCATCATCTTCATCATCATCATCGTCGTCATCACCATCTTCATCATCATCATTAACATTGTTGTCGTTGTAATCACCGCCACCACCACCACCATCATCATCATCGTTGTCGTCATTGTCATCACCATCTTCATCAACATCATCATCATCATCATCATCCATCATCATCATCATCATCGTCGTCGTCGTCGTCATCACCATCTTCATCAACATCATCATTGACATCGTCCTCATCACCACCACCATCATCATCATCATCTTCATCATCATCATCTTCATCACCATCAGAATATACACCGGTGTATATTCTGGTATATAGACTGGTGTATATTATGGTATATAGATTGGTGTATATACCGGTATATACACCAGTCTATATACCAGAATATTCACTGGTGTATATACCGGTATATACACCAGTGTATATTCCAGTATATACACTGGTGTATATATCGGTATATAGACTGGTGTATATACCAGTATATACACCAGTCTATATGCCGGAATATACACTAGTGTATATTTTGGTATATACACTGGTGTATATATTCCGGTATATACACCAGTGTATATACCTGAATATATACACCAGTGTATATACCAAAATATACACTAGTGTATATTCCGGCATATAGACTGGTGTATATACCGGTATATATACTAGAATATACACAGAAGCTGTTGTGCATACACGAAAGCTACGCATATATGGAAGTTTTCGTATATACGCAGCTGAAAATGCGCAGCTTCCGTATATGCACAAGGCATATATGAAAGTTGTTACGCATATACGGAAGATTCCATATAAGCGCAACAGCTTCCGTATATATGCATATACAGAAGCTTTTTATATATGTATAGACGTAAGCGTATTCCTCTTGGTACTTGATAAATCCAAGTTTAAAAATGATCTTACAAACCCAAAATTCTTACTCTCAGCTTCTGCAGAGTCGCCCCTCATTTCTTCCGAATATCAACCACGACTACATCCATAATTAGGGCCTCTCCCCACCGTGAGGCCCTCGGAACAAACACCACAGCAGTCGTCTACAGAGTTTTGGAATTGTCTGAATAAGGGGATGAAGGGATCCCGTGACTGAGATAAAAGTTAGTTCCCAGCTCGCATGCCGGACAAGTGGCAAGCTAGATAATTTCATTTAATTCCTGCGTGTTTCATATGCGCATATACGGAAGCTTCTGTATATGTGCAGCTTCCGTATATGCGCATATATGGAAGCTTCCGTATACAGAAGCTTACGAAAGCTTCGATAAATGCACATATACGGAAGCTTCCATATATGCGCATATACGGAACGTCTACTTAAGCTTCCATATATGCGCATATACGGAACGTCTACTTAAGCTTCCGTATATGCGCATATACGAAAGTTGGGCATATACGGAAGATGCACATATATGGAAGCTTCCGTATATGCGCTGCGCATATATGGAAGTTGTGCATATACAGAAGCTTCTGTATATGCCCAGCTTCTGTATATGCGCAGCTTTTGGAAGCTTTTGTAAGCTTATGTATATGCGCATATACGGAAGCTAGGCATATACAAAAGCTCATGAAAGCGTTCCGTATATGAGCATATATAGAAGCTTCCGTATATGCGTAGCTTCCATATCCGTAAGCTTCCGCATATGCGCATATACGAAAGCTTCTGTATATGCAGATATACAGAGCGCTTACAAAAGCTTCCGTACATGCGCATATACAGAAGCTTCCGTAGGTGTTCTGTATATGCGCATATACGGAAGCTTCCGTATATGCGCAGTAGCTTCCGTATATGTGCAGCTTCCGTATATGCGGAAGCTTCCGTATATGCGCATACGTCCATATATGTGCATATGCGGAAGCTTACGTATCCGTAAGCTGCACATACGCTCCACATATCTGCGCAAGTTTTCGTATATGCGTTGTGCATATACGGAAGCTGCGCATATATGTGCAACGTATGTGCAGCTTACGTATACGGAAGCTTCTGCATATGCACATATACGGACGTATGCACATATGCAGAAACTACGCATATACGGAAAGTTACTTAAAAAATAACTTTATCATTATGATTTTCTTTTTACACATAATTAAAATATTGAACTAAATATCATTACTTACATGAGGAAATAGGCCGCACCATATCCACAAATTAATTTATAATCAAACTTTTAATAATTATATTTTCAAAATATAATACTCTCACATCTAAATTCGAATTCTTTACTCAAATTCTTGTTAAACAATAATTTACTTATAATAAAGTAAGATTAATTTGAAATATTATGTTCCATAATTATATTTGTAACATTATAATTAAGTACTTGTTATAAGATAATTTACTTATAATAAAGTACTTGATTAATTTTAAAATTATATGCTCCATAATTATATTTGTAACATTATAATTAAGGAAAATATTTCATAGTTTTGAATAGAATTCTAAATTAGTTTATTAAATTTTTATTTTTAAAATTATTTATTTATAATTAACATTTTAGTAAAATAAAAAATTAATATTAAAGGATAAAATGCGATATATTTAAAAATGTTAAATTATTGGGCCGAGAGGCGTTCTATAGCCCAGTATGGAGGAGATCTTGTTAGTAGAGTGTTTGTCGATATGGAAGAGATCTTGTTAGTAGAGTGTTTGTCGAGTTTTTGTTGAGTTTGTCGAGTAACAAAATAATACAAAGTAAAAAAGTAAATATGAGACTTAAACTAGAGACTTTAACTTTTACTTTTAACACAAAGTAAAAAGTAAATATGAGACTTTAGAGTTTTTGTCAAGTGTTTTTAGAGTAACAAAATAATACAAAGTAAACAAAAATAATAATACAAAGTAAAAAGTAATAAATATTATGTCGGCCATAAACAAAAAAGAATAATACAAAGTAAAAAGTATATGAGACTTAAACTAGAGACTTTAGAGCTTAGGATTATGTGGCTCGGGTATTGCACTCAAGGAGCTATTCAAGGAGAGGTTTGCCCCTCGAGAGATTTGATCCCTCTCGACGCTTGATAGAGCCTAGAATTTGGATCTAGACTAGTTTTAAAATTAATATGATATGATATGATATGTTAGTAATGATATTGGCATAGTAATAATTCATATATTGTTAGGATCAAATTCAGGTGATGAAGGGGTTATAAAAGGTCTTGTACTTCCCTAGAACCAAGGACCCCTTTCAAAAGATTTCTCATAGTTAGCATGAACATAGAATTGAAAAAAATAATAAATCTCTTGGAGCAAAGAGAGATCTCACAATTCTTTGTACAAGTCTAACCAATTCAGTGCAATAACGTAGTTGTACACGGTCAATACCCATTAAATCTATAGATAATTGAATTTTTTTCATATAATTAATATAGTTGGATTATCTTTTGTGTTATGATCTCCAACATTACAAACTCTCCATCATGCTCCACTATAAAGCAATATGAAGAGGAAAAGGATTTGAAGCATTGGGATTTGTAGAATTGTTTTTTACCACATCCCTAAATGACATAGGATTGGAATTTGAAGGCATTCTTGACTCGTCTCTCCTCTCTATAATTGTAAGACCAAATGAAGATCTTTGCATATGCTCTATTCAAACAACAAATATCGGTCTTCTAGTAGCTTAACGTAAAGGACGAGACACTAGCCACCACTCTAAAGATGGCATGCTTATTAGCCAAAGTAGTACATGCTCAGCACCTTGATGAGTGCTTTCTGAAAATTGAATAAGTAGACACTGGCCACCACTCTAAAGATGGCATGCTTACTAGCCAAAGTAGTACATGCTCAGCACCTTGATGAGTGCTTTCTGAAAATTGAATAAGTAGACAGTGGCCACCACTCTAAAGATGGCATGCTTACTAGCCAAAGTAGTACATGCTCAGCACCTTGATTACTGCTTTCTAAAAATTGAATAAGTAATGTGAGCCTACTCACAAAGAATTGCAATGAGAAGAACATTTAGTAAGTAATATGGACAAAGAATTACAATGCCAAAAACTGTGAATAAGTAATTTGAGAAAAACCTATTATTTGCATCTTTGAAATTGAATAAATAATATAAATATAAACCTATTATTTCGATTTTTGAAAGTTATTATGTTTATTTACTTAAAAAATAACTTTATCATTATCATTTTCTCTTACACATAATTAAAATATTGAACTAAATATCATTACTTACATGACCACACCCTATCCACAAATTAATTTATAATCAAACTTTAAACAACAATAACAAAAAAAAAAATTAAAGATATTTTTTTAAATAATTATATTTTCAAAATTATAATCAATTTAGATTCTGAATTATTAACCAATTATTTTATAATAAACAAAAAATAAATAAAAGATTTATCAATTTTAATAATCATATTTTCAAAATATAATCTATTCTCTCACATTTAAATTCTAATTATTTACTCAAGTTCTTGTTATACCATAATTTACCGTATAATAAAGTAAGATTAATTTTAAAATATTATGTTCCATAATTATATTTGTAACATTATAATTAATTTCTTGTTATAAGATAATTTACTTATAATAAAATAAGATTAATTTTAAAATTATATTTTCCATAATAATATTTATAACATTATAATTACGGAAAATATTTCATAGTTTTGAATATAATTCTAAATTAGTTTATTAAATTTTAATTTTAAAATTATTTATTTATAGTTAATATTTTAGTAAAATAAAAAATTAATATTAAAAGATAAAATGTGATATATTTAAAAATGTTAAATTCTTTTAAAATTAACTCTTTCTTTCTCTCTATATATAATATTAATCAAAAAATAGTATATCAATTGATGAAATATATGTTTGTGATGTTTATATATAATATTAATAAGAAAATAGTATACCAATTGATGAAATATATATTTGTGATATATTTAAAGATATTACATTTTTTTTAAAAAATTACATATATACATTTATATAGTACTAATTACAAAATCGTATATTAATTGATCAAATGCATGTTGGAAAAGCATTTTAAATATAAGGCCTAGATAATATAGAATAGACGGTGAATGGGTGTTGTATTCTTTGTGTTGAGTAACTTATTAAATTATTTATTTAAAAAAATTGAACTCTTGAAACAATAATAAAAATGAATGTTTGCACAATAAACATAAGGTTAAATACTTATGTTACATTAAGCCACCATATAGAATCCATCTAAATTTGTTATTATGTTATGAGAAACATTTCATATGTGCTTCACAATGTATTCCAACAATATAATTATAATGAGATGTCCTCAATGTTATCTCATGGATGTTGTTCTAATAAAGCATGTAAATAATAAAATAAATCTAAAAAAACTGTGATAATTACACTTTTGTTAAAAAAATTAATTAAATAAGTATATAATACTAAGATTGCATTATTTATTTAAAGTTGAATTATAATAAAAAGAATAAAGAAACAACAAATTTGATAACAATTCCCACTAATTATTACAAGAGAGATAGATGATATAATCCTAACCTAATGACAAAACACTAACAAAATTTCAATTCAAACTTGTCTTCCATAAATAATCTTCGAAATCCAACAAAATACCTAATGAAATAATCTTTGAAATCCAACAAAATATCTTAATAACGAAAAAGAAAAACTTGTTTACAAAAACTTATGAGAAAACTTGACATTTAGTTATAAACATCTTTCTTTTCATATTCTAAAGTAAAACAATTTAAAACATATATAAATAATTATTAAAATATATATATTATTTTCAAACATGTCTATGTTTAATGACACAGTTCCAAATCCTTAAAAAAACCAAAATGTAATGGTTCTTTTAGCTCTATTAACCTTCTCATTTAAGTCATTGACCATTCTGTCCAATGTTAATATATACATACCAGATTACGACTTACTCTACAAAGTAAATTTGAAACCCTAAAAAGACAAAGATCACCGATTATGTTGCCTGGTTTAGCATTTTATTGGTATGTTATTAAAGGTGGGTTCCATTGTATTTGGATTTAAACTAAACCATCCCTTTGAGAATAGGAACCGATATGTCCACTACTCTTATGCTCATTTGTGAGTCCTTTTATGGTGAATTTATATAGCATTTTTTTAGAGTGACAATGCATTATTAAATTTTTGTATCTCATATCAAGGTCTCATTTATATCCTCTAAAGTGCATTGAATAGAGATTGCAAAAGACTACATTGTATTAAAGAAATTGAATTCACTAATGTGAATCTGAAGAACTACTAATGAATTAAAGAATGTGTTCCTCTGCCTCTAATAGACATGAATGCAGACTTCCTGTGGGCGTTACACATGACAAAAAATCAGTAGAATTCGTTTGCACATCACTTACATAAGGTTTTCTTGGGATTCTCATTTCTCATTTATTTTCGTCCATCAAATCTAGAGTTCTCTGCACTTGCAGATATAGAAGAGAACACGACAGCTACTTCTTTTGCGACAGCCTGAATGTGGTGCAAACATGAAGAAAGAAGCGACATCATAAGCTTGAGCAGCCATCTTTGGCTTATTGAAGGATCCAAGATGAACAAAGTCTCAATTAAATGAAACAGGTATAGATTAATTAAATGGATCCTACAATAAAATTTCAATTAATTTCTCAGATGCTAATCAATGGCATCCAAACAAATACCTCACCAATAAAACGCTAAGAGTTGCAAATGGAATAGGCCATTGATTAGCCTATAGATTTAAAATTGAGGTTGGCATAATCTATTACTCAAAGGAAGCATCGGTTCTTCTAAAAGATAACAAATTAATGAAGAGAATTTTTAACATGAATGCATGTTATTCAAAGTTCAAGAAGGTTTTTAATTCATTTTAAATTTGGTTGGCATAATTAATTTTAAATTTGGTTGGCACAATCTACGGATTGATATTCATTAATAACAAATATTTCTCTGTAGATATTGCACTCTCCCAACTCTTAGGTTAGAGATGAAAACATACAGAATAATCAATGCAAACCAGGTTATATTACCAATCGTTATGTCTTACCAAAATAGTTGTTGATCCCGTCTTTGTTGACAATGGCTATGTTACAGCTTGGACTGATCTGATTCCCTTGGAGGTGGCCACCAGGAGCCCAAAGTATTGGGATAACAGGGCCTTTCTATAAGTTCACAATCATCGTTCGCCCTATGCAAACAGCGGCACCAAATACTTTGTCTTGACCTTGCAAACTGTTAATGCGAAATTTCTCCAACCTAAACTCATTCCACAGAAATGCCAAACATGTCCAGGTTACAAACATGCAATTATGTCTAGGTTACAGGCATGCAATTAATAAATGCTCCCTGAAGAATTCACAAACCCTACTCAATACCTACACATGACAGCTACTATGAAGGTCATCACAGGTATCCCATTACTCAACGGGCAATCTCGAGAGAGAAACCTAATCTACACAGCGAAATCTCTACCCTCTCTACCCTAAAGCGCAACGTGCAACATTCAAACTGTGCAGTGTGAAACAATTCAGCTGAAATGGTAAAACAATGAAACTATTAAGCTAAAATGGTAAAAATGATTCAACAGTTTCAGTTCTTTCCATTTGATTAACCATTCATTTAACCCATTAACAGTTCCCCCGCATGGATTAATCCAGTTTCAATCAGTTGATCATCTATTCTCTACCATAAACAAAAGAACAATAATCAAGTCGACATGGGAATAATAATCAAGTTGACATGGGAATAGATGCCCCTCTATTCTGTACAACACACAAAACAAATGATGATGGAATTCGATTTGGGTTGAGACGCCCTCACCATTCACGCCCTAAGGAAAATAGGAAGGGACGCCCCCCTGTGGACTTTCATGCATGGAACCAGAAAAAAAAGAGAATCCCCCTTCTCCAAGCAAACAATAATATTATAACTAATAACATCTTTGACTCCGAAGGAAACAAATTGAAGTTTGAAGATTCAACACTCCTTGACAAACCCCATTACCAATCCAAGTGCCGAGTTTAATTCCCTTGAAAGAACTGCAACAAATCATATTTTATTCAAGCCTAAGATAGCCTCGGTCTTATATACTGAATAATTTTGGGTTTACGGACTCGCCTACTTGATAGGTTGAGGAAGACACACCAAACAGAAAATTTGATGGGAATTCTCTCCTCCTCAACTCTTTCAGGATCAAAGACACCTGCAACTACAAATGATATCCCTTCCGCTACAACTCCCACAAAATTTTCCAGACCCAAATAACTTCACAGTCGTGCCATGGATCAGCTCCCAATATGCTAGAAACAAGGGCTTCAAGCTACCAGCTTCAGTACCAGAGGCTGAAATGAAAAGTAATAGTAATGTCGTATTGAACCTCCTCCAGTGCCTGGACCTGCAAACAAAAGAGAAATCGAAAGACCCATTGATGCAGAGTAACATAATGCATTCATGCATGTGTGAAATTGAAATTGAATGTTTTTCTTTACGATTCATTACACTATTGACGATTCATTCGCTTCCCCATGGCGTGGCAACCGAGTGATTAGCAAAAAAAACGGTAACCAAAGTTTGATGAACAATAGACGTTTCGGTAACCTGTGAGCCCACCCGAAATGTGGACCATTGGATGGATGTGCTTGACTAAGGTATATGCCAATCAAGTTAATCATGGTCGCCCATCCCTAATCAGCTATTAAAAGGCCGCAATCCCTCTCTATGCATTTCTCATTGTAGTATGCCCTTAAGTTGAGCTAAGTATGCCTTGATAATGGTCACGCAGCTGTAAGAGAGCACATCCTGTATCTTCCAGCTCGAAATGTATATTCTCCGGAGGCTAACAATGTTGCATCCCCTTTGTGAATGCCGCTGTGTGGTGATCAAATAAACAAAATCAATGGGCAGGTTGATAAATTTTTCTCGCTCGATCTACCTTTTTTATCACGTTATAAGCGCTTAGTAAAGAAAAATGTTGGTTCTAAAATAATATACCTCTGTCAGATTTAATGTAGGCCCATGATCAACTGCATCCGATCCTCTGATCCTGCAACCCACACTGCAAACACTGCGGCCTGCATACAGATGATTAATGATATAAGTTAATAGCAGGCCTGGTTCTGATTTGAGAAGTAAAAATTATAGAAATAAGAGGGAGATGAGATAGCATACCCATGAATGCTCTTTTGAGAATGGCGAATTTGACTGTATTTCTCAGCTCAAGCACAACAACTACTCTGGCCATGTGGGTGCCTACATCTTTGATGCCGCAACCATTCTGGGGCTCATAGAAGCTGAATGAAACCCACCATACACTTTGGTTTTGCTGTAGCTGAAAGAGAATGGCAGCTGCAGCTTCTTCTACCATGGAGGAGATGGGAGGAATTGATGTGAGGAGCCATGGTTGATCGCGAGCCAGTGCATAGAGCGCCGACATTTGAAATTTCAAAATCCTAATGCGCGGGTTTACAATTTCAAATGAACCTGCCATTAATGCTGATCATGTTGATCTTCTCTACATGTTTTGTATGGGCATATCCGGATGGGGTTAGGCCGGGCTGTGGTTATGGGCATTGAGCGCATACATCATGGGTATGGGACTGAACCAATAGATCAAGCTCGGAAATTTCTCACCGAAAAATATATGCGCACGGAGATACGGAGTACTAAGGATATGTCAGAGAGCCCTGCAGCAGACTTAATTAGTCTGCTGCGGGGTGCATATTACTTGCCACGGCTGTCGTTCAATTTGTTACGCGTTACGCCGATAGGCGTTTTCATTTAACTTTTGGGGGGGGCGTGGGATATGGGGCACTCAAATCGCCCCGTCCCGCCACCAAATGGAGCATGCCACAAAGCATTAAATCGATTTTAATACACATCACATGACCAAGAAGAACTCTTGGTGTTGGTGGGGGTCGGGATTCGGGGTGGGGGCAGAATTCTGCGTGTTGGTGGGTGGGGGCAAGGGGTGTTATATTGGCCGATTTTTCATCTTTCATTAACATAGAGCCAAGAATTGTTTTATCTTCCTCTGTCCCATTATAACCACAATCCTATGCGTGTTTTGATAGTCTTTAGTCAGGAAAGAACACATTAAAATTGAATACTTATTAAGAAACTGTGTGATCTCTGCCAGTTAAGCCTTTGTACAGTAATCAACAGTGGTTATCATCTTTAGCGTGTTATCTTTTAAAAAACCGATTTTACTTGTTTTTATTTTGATGTCCATATAGTGAGATGGAAAGTTCACTTCTTTATCAGTCAAACTTGCTTCTATCGATCTGCTAGATGTATCCACTTATTGTACATTTTTAAGGGTCCCTATCAGCTCAAAATTGTCCTGTTTTATATTTTCCACACACAGCGTTTCCCAAGGACATGCTCACCATTAAGAAGTGGCAAGCACTTAATTCATCTTCAACAAGTTAGAGAGGCTAACATAGCTTGATAGAGGCTAACTATGACCGACCTTATATGGGAAGATTCCAAGATTAATAAGCAAAGAAGATCAGTGATGCTTGTCCTCTTTTCCTTTTGAGCGTCATTGATATTCTTTGCTTTTGCATCATGGGATTTTCCAACATCAAGTCTAGTAATAGAGTCAAATGGCTGCAAGGGTAGTTGTCTATTGGTCAGGTTTTGTCATCAGTTTTCTACAGTTTCAATGGTTCTTTTGGGGAAGAATATTGGAAGTTTGGTGACATCCCAATAAAAATCAAGGTCGTTGCTAGAAAATAACAAGAAATGCAGCTTGTTATAGTTCTGGAAGGTAGAAAATAATCGAGATATGTTTGAAAATCAATTGACATCAGAAATTAAAATTGAAAATCGTTAGTAAGAACAGGCTACAGTGTTCACTCCTCAAGTAGAGTTACATTTAAAACTTGGATCTGTATTCATTAAGTTGGGTTTATATTTTGGTCAAGACTGAAATATGTTCAAGATAATAACCAAAGGTGTGATCAAACACTATCGAATTTTGAAAGCATAGACTGATATCGTAACTTTATGGACACATTTTCAAAATGTGATTCTTTAATCAAGGTTACATAGGGTTGGCTTCATAACAGGATTGAAAACAAGATTGAATGCATTGAAGAAACCAAACCAGGGTGGACTGTAGACATGCTTCAATAATACTTCCACAGAAACTTACATGATCATAAAATATTTAATTCGCTGATTCCAATTCATTCTTGGGTAGAAAGGGTCCAAGAAAATAAACTAAATGGATTAGATGAATTCAATTTTAAAAAAACTAAATGGATTAGATGGATTTAATTAAAATTCTATTTTCAATTTTCTCTTTGAATGATACAACATGTAGGGATATCTCCTTCCATCCAAATAGTGGATTGGTTTTGACAGTAATTCAATGACCCTGGATCAAATTTTCATTGAAGGTTTGCTTTTCCCACCCAAAGAAAATATAACCTTAAAAACATTGTTTAGGCAAGTTATACTAGCACAGATATGCACCTCAAGGTTGCATATTTTGAGTTCCAATATTTGATAGATATGCACAAGCACACATGATTGTAGAAATAACAAAATGTTAATGTTTCACAAAGAAAGTTCAAAATTTAAGGATTCACAAGCACACATGATTGTAGAAATAACAAAATGTTAATGTTTCACAAAGAAAGTGCAAAATTTAAGGATTCACAAGCACAAATACTTGAAGCAGATAAAATAGATCTGCTTCAAGTTCATACAATCACAACTGTTAATAAAAGCTTTCCGTATCTTCTAAATTAGGCAGGCATTCTAATCTACAAACACATTGTTTTATGAATCCCAAGAATACAAATAAGGCCTGTCCAACTGAATTAGTTTAATTACAAAAAATTATCGACCAAGAGAAGTTGAGAAGGAGAAAGAAAAATAAGAATGGTAAGAGGGAATCCGCTATCATTGACCACATCAATTTTCCAACGTCTTCCTTTTGAAAACAATCATAGAATTAACCCATTTTCTTTGTGTTTTTTTAATTAATTAATTAATTTTATTTTATTTTTTTCATGGGATTTTTATTGGGAGTTGTCTACGCCCGTATATATTGGCCTTTTTTGGGTCATGATTTGATAGGATTTGATCATATACGGGACCAAAAAGTTAATCGTTAGACATCTCCTTTTTGTCGTATTTTAATAGTGTGGTCGAATAGGTTTGGGACATTGAAGGTTTATGGATGGAGCTCGAATGGTTTTGGAGGGCGTGTGATAACTGGCACTCAAATCGCCCCTTGTCGATGATGGAAAATTTTTCAGTGAGGTACAGTTCCACCCCTTCTCGTTATTTTTTTGGAATTTCGACGATCTGGGTCATCTTAAAATGGGCCAAAACCTCTAGGGGCATAGTTCCATGGCATGGTTGGCAGTAAATGGGGTGGAACTACGATTCCGCCGGTTTTTATAACCGAATGTAGGGAACAAATCGCCAAAAAAGCGGGGCGATTTGAGTGCCAGTTATCCCACGCCATTTTGGAACTCATTCAAAGAACTTGATGTGACTTTGCGTCAGTGAAATGATGTGAGGAATCTAGATGTAAATAAATGCTTCATTATTGAACATTGGAATTGGGGTTGACCTTATTGTAATGGAGGATGACCTTGTCTATAAGTTATAACCAAGTTGAACATTGCTTGTGATTGAGAATGACCTCTCTTGTAATTTTGGTTGAGCTTGTTGGTATTTAATAACTAGGACGATTCTTGGAAAAATTAATAACTTGGATGACCTTGCGTGTTTGGGTCAACCTTGCTTGTTGAATTTGGTTGACGATAGTTTTCATTCATTGCTCTCAAGTAACTTATAATTTAGGTTGTCTTTCTTAAGCATTTTCTAAATCCTTGAAATTATAGTTGAATTCCTTAGTCAACAAGGCCTATGACAACTAAAGACAAATGAAAGTGCCATAGATTGTACGCTATCATGAGTAGATTTGTTGGATCATAATCATATCATGTAATACCTTTTGTAAGCATTTTCTAAACCTTGAGTTGAATTCTCTTGGCGGACAAGGCCTATGACAATCAAATATAGAGGAAAGTGTCATAGTTTGTATGATGTCACAATGAGTAGATTTGTTGGACTCTGATTTTATCATGCAATGCAATAACTATTGAGGATCTTCAAGTTGCCATAGTGAAGACTTAGTAAGGGTATTCACATTTATCTATTGCTGTAAAAAATGTTACCTCTTTCATTTATAATCTACAAGGTGAGGTTAAAAAATTCAATTTTGCATTGGTGATGTCGTTGTGAGCTGTGTTGGTAATGAGGCACCATGGGGAGCTGTTGTGATGCCATTGAGGGTCACCCATCTTCATTGTCGAGGGTATCCTCTCTCATTGTTCATATCAACTCTCATCATATCAGGTTTTGATCACCCTCGACATGGAATCTCATTGTATTGAGGGTTTTGACCCTTCATTGCAAAGAGAGGATACCTAGTTTTTTCATTTGTAATTTGTGACTTGAATCTATCTATCCACAATTTTCTATTTGACAACTTGAGTCCATTTGTGACTTGAATTTGTCCATCTGTGTCCTTAATTTGGGTAGGTATGCAAAGGTCAAAATACATGGATATTGAGTTGAGACTTGTAGACCTTGTTGGCACTTGTGATTTGTGGAGCTTGTATAGAGGACCAAGGAACTCAAACAAAGACCCATGAGAGCATAGTAGTGACTTGTGGGCAAGTGTGAGGGCGTTTTGAGCATCTTGTGGAGCTTGTGATAAACTGTGAGCTACAAGTGTTTCTCTGCACATATGTCTGCTTCCTCTAGGAATTGCCTTTGCAAATAAGGTGGTAGGATCAAAACATCAAATTGCCTAGCCATTCAAAGAATGTCTGTGTCCTCATCATCCTGAACATAACCACCTTATATGCCTATAACATTAACCCCTCTTTGGATCATCTTACTAGACCCTCTGCTAGAATACATAAAACCTTGGTTCATCTTCCCCTTTTGTTGAGGCACCAATGGTTGTAACCACACAACAACAACTAACCAAGGAGGTCAATCCAATGCTGGAAAAATAACATAACACAAACCCTCAAATTAAATACACAACAAAAGAACAATCTAGAGGTGACAACCTTGATTTGATAGCACATTAATTCTTTCAATAGACCCAAATTTTATTAGCTCCTTAGATTTTTAATTTGGCTAAATTATTGGAACAAGTGCAATATGAAATGTTCACTTTCTCAAATAGAGTCTCCAAGGTGGAATTGGAGAATTTGTCCCTCAAAAAATTGTTGAATGAAAACAAAGTGCAAGAATCCCTTCAAATGATGCCTTGCACATAGAAATCCTCAACCTTAAAAACAAGTAGACGAAGATTAGAACCCAACATTTCACCTTTAACAAAAAAAAAAAACATAAATCAATTCATGCGTATAGGTGGTTCGAGGAAGGGATAAAGCTCCCCCCCCCTCTCTTATGGCAATCGAGGAAGTAGTGCATGCTAATCTCATAGAGGAGTGCACTAGGTGAGTATGGAAGTTGGGTCCCTCTACTACATCCTTCCTTAGACCCCATGGAGGTTGGGTCCATGTTCCTTAAGCCACCCTTGATCTCCTTGATGTTACCCTTGAAAGGGATTTGGCTTGGATTTGACTCCATCCCTTTTCTCTAGTTCATATTTGTGGTTGATTTACTTTGGGCCTTGAGAGCTAAGCGAAAGTTGTTTCTCTTCCTAGTTGTAGATCTCACTACATCACAAGTTGTGGAGCTCAAACACTCCAGGGAGCTAGGTATGACAGCATGACATGCAAGGAAATGGGTGGTCATTAGGAATCTCAGTGCTGTCATTCAAGACTACTTCGCCTTCGGGTGGTAACCTTGACCTAAGTATTCTAATGATGGGCCCAGCGGGAGAGGCGATAGGGCTCAGGCATCTTAGTTGGTTGCTAGAACGATAACATATTGTTTTTGTCATTGTTCAACATAATTTATGATGCTTATGGTTTTCCAAACATCCTCTTCTTCACTAAGACCCATGCCAATCTTGTTTGAACACTCCTAGACATTGCACAAGATGATTGGCTTTTGGCTAGTAGAGGTGAGAGTAGGTGCTCAAATGATGTTAAAGGTTTAGGTGGGGTATCTTGTTTGACTCAGGATTTCCTTCAAAGTAAGGTCTCCCTGGTAGTCTCAAACAAGTTGCTAGATTTTATGTGGATTTGGGTTAGAGGATTGGATCTTCTACCCAAAGACATCTACATCACAGTATGTTACTTCCCCCCAACCTCATCTTTGTTTTCTATTCATAGCAACTTAGTTGGGGATCCCTACCTAGACTTGTATGTTGGCATCACTCAATATTCAATGATTGGGGAGGTCATCCTTCTAGGTGACCTCAACGCTTGCACCATAGCTCTTTAGATCTCTTTCCACAATCGGTTTGAGGATGCGTTTTGTATTAAGAAGTTCCAAAAACTTCATCGAGTGTTTGGAAATGCTTTAGGGTGCATAACAACTCATGGTAGGCACGTCTTATAGCTTGGAGAGTATCACGAGCTATTGATCTTGAATGGATTCTCTTGCTTCTTAAAGTCCCATTACTTCAAATACTTTCTTCATTGTGGGGGAGATAGTGTAGTAGATTACTTCATGTATAGCTAGGACCTACTACCTTTTGTACACCATTTTTTAACTACCCCCATCCCTTAGTTGATCATGCCCTCATTTCTTTCTACCTCCATGTCAGTTCTTCCCCTCCCTTGACCCCCTACCTCAGGGCGCACCTCAAACCACTATCCTTTTTTATGAGGGAGACCTAGATGCATTCTCATCTGCCCTTCGTGAGAGGCTTCCTTTTGAATCCTAATTCTCATCTCTCATTTTAACATCCACCAAATACAAATATCTCTCTTCCACCATTTGGAAAGCAACCCTCGATTCCTACCCCTACATCACTCTATCCACTTCCATTCCCCAAAACTTAGCTCATGCCCCATGCATTGGTAGTATGACATAGATTGCAAAGCTATTCATAGCCAACTTTGCCATGCCTTTTCTTGTGACCATCACTCTTATCCTAGCCTGAAAGCTTCCTATCGTCACCTTCTTTGTCAAAAGAAATGTCTCTTCATCTCATTAAGGAGACATGTCTTCCATGCTTCCCTTATTCTCTCCCCCAAAATCTTTTGGCACACCATCTTCCCCTACCATTCCCCCATCCCGCATGATCTAGATACTTGTTTCATGCTCTCCTATAATCTATTACCTCTACTCTATATGATGTCCCCAGACAACCTCTAATTTAGGTGACTTCCACCACCTCTTGCTACTTATTCTCATATTGAGACATTCGAAAGGTATTATGGGTGATGAATACCAGCAAAACATTTGATGAGGAAGGGATTCAGGTAGAGTTCTTCAAGCATGGTCTTTGTGTTTGGATGATCACTTGGTCCACTTGTTTAACCATGTTGTTTGTACAGGTTTTCCACAGATTTGGTCACATCACACTGTTCACTAGATCCATAAATCGAGCCCATTTGTAGGTCCAAACAAGTACATAATTATCATGGTGGGCCACACATTCTCAAAGCTTTATTCTAAAGTCCTTTATATGGAGTTTTCCAGAGAGCTTGAATGGAGACACCTTAGAGCTAGAAGGCAGGTTGGATTTCAATCTACACATTAGACCATTGATCACATAGTTAAACTCTGGGCCATCATTGATGAGGTGCGACATCACTCTTCAAACGTTTATTGTTGCTTTGTAGGATTTTGAAAAGCATTGGATTCTATCCCTTGTGAGGCCCTTTTCTAGAGTCTTAAGAGACATTGACATTTTTGAGATACTCTTGAGTCTTGACTGCCATCATGAACTTGGATGAGTTGGTTCTTGGTGGTCTCTGCATTGCACATGGGGTATATAATTTTATTAGCAACACAATTGGGGTTAAATAGAGGTGCCCATTGTCCCCCACCTTATTTGGTATCTGCATTAATGAGTTAGAGTCCTTTTTTCATGGTTATATTTAGGATGACACTAGGTGCCTCCTCCACTAGTTCTTGATATCTATCTTGCTTTTTGCAAATTATGTGGTTCTCTTGGCCTCATCCTTGGAGAGTCTTTAGAGACAACTAGATGGTTTGGCACTTTTTTGTGACCTTCGACAGTTGATGGTCAACCTAGGTAAAACCAAGGTAATGATCTTCAGTGGGTTGACAAAGGTACTTATGGACCACCATTTCTTCTTTTGAGGGGAGAAGATTGAGATCACCAACACCTATACCTACTTGGGGGTGCAATTCTCAGGGCCTCGCTTCAGTTTGAGACATGCTTGTGAGGCCCAACTGAAAGGCCACAAATCCTTAGCCCTTCTCGAGAGAAAGTGATTTTGATACCATTTTCAGGACATATCATCCAAGATGTTCCTCATGGATACCCTTGTTTGTTCTAGATCAATGTGGGCTTGAGGAACCATCTCCCCTTCCTCGCAACCTTAGAGTTAGTTACTTTTTATAGAATTCCATTTGGATCTTCCTAGCTAGAGATATGACCTTTTTCCCTAGGTCACCTATTTAGGGCTGCATTCTGGAAGAGGCAGAAACATGAAATTTTCCCAACAGGAACTGCCTCACAGGAACTTTGCCCAATAGGAACTGTGCCTGTTAGGAACTTTTCCCAACAGGAATTGTGCCTGACAGGAACTTTGCCCAACAGGAACTGTGCCTGACAGGAACTTTGCCCAATAGGAACTGTGTCCGACAGGAACTTTGCCTTTTAGGAACTTTTCCCAATAGGAACTGTGCCTGACAGGAACTTTTCCCAACAGGAACTATGCCTGTTAGGAATTCTCCCAACAGGAACTCTACCTGACAAGAACTTTTCCCAATAGAAACTGTGCATGACAGGAACTATGCCTGACATAAAATTTGTTCGATAGGAACTTTAATGCTACCATTGATAGGAAATTTTCCCAACAGGAACTTTGCCCAACAAGAACTGTGCCTGACAGGAACTTTGCCCAACAAGAACTGTGCCTGACAGGAACTTTGCCCAACAGGAACTGTGCCTATTAGGAACTTTGCCCAATAGGAACTGTGCCCAGTAGGAACTTTTCCTAACAGGAACTGTGCATGACAGGAATTGTGCCCAGCAGGAACTGTGTCTGACAGGAACTTTTCCCAACAGGAACTTTGCCTGTTAGGAACTTTTCCCAACAGGAACTGTGCCTGACAGGAACTTTTCCCAACATGAACTGTGCCTGTTAGGAATTTTCCCAATAGGAACTGTGCTTGACAGGAACTGTGCCCAGCAGGAACTGTGCTCGACAGGAACTTTTCCCAACAGGAACTCTGTCTGTTAAGAAATTTTCCCAACAGGAACTGTGTCTGACAGGAACTTTGCCCAACAAGAACTATGCCTGACAGGAACTGTGCATGACAGGAACTGTGCCTGACAGGAACTGTGCATGACAGGAACTTTTCCCAACAGGAACTATTCCTATTAGGAACTTTTCCCAACAGGAACTACGCCTAACAAGAACTTTTCCCAACAGGAACTGTGCTTGTTAAGAATTTTCCCAACAGGAACTGTGCCTGATAGAAACTTTGCCCAATAGAAACTGTGCATGATAGGAACTGTGCCTGACAGGAACTTCGTTCGATAGGAACTTTAATGATACCATTGATAGGAACTTTTCCCAAGAGGAACTATGCATGTTAGGAACTTTTCCCAGCAAGAACTGTGCCTAACAAGAACTTTGCCCAACAGAAACTTGTGCATGACAGGAACTGTGCATGAGAGGAACTTTTCCCAACAGGAACTATGCCCGATAGGAACTTTGCTTGTTAGGAACTTTTCCCAACAGGAACTGTGCCTGATGGGAACTTTGCCCAACAGGAACTGTTCCTATTAGGAATTTTCCCAATAGGAACTCTGCTTGACAGTAACTTTTCCCAACAGAAACTGTGCATGACAGGAACTGTGCCTGACAGTAACTTTGTTCGATAGGAACTTTTTCTAAGAGGAACTGTGCCTATTAGGAACTTTGCCTAGCAGGAACTGTGCTTGACATAAACTTGTGCATGACAGGAACTGTGCCCAACAAGAATGGTTTTTACACTTTTAGCCATTAGTTGTAGGGTTTTTTAAGTTTTTCATTAAAAACAATTTTTTTGGGGGATTAAAGGGTCATAGAAGCACTAGAAGTTTCAAGATCCGTTTGAAAATTTCAGGAAATGTTTGATTTTTCACACGATCCCTTTCATAGGACCAGGATACGTTTCCTTCTGTAGGGGATGTATGTTTCCATAATGGATCCTAGGCGTATTCGATCTGGATACGTATTGGATCCGTGGATCTGTGGGTCCTAGACGCTAGGGTGGTGGATCCGGTAACATAGCTATTATCCAAGATCTAGACACCCTTAGGATGTAGCCCTAACACCTTAAAGTATCACCCTATCAATGTTTGCTCCTAAAGGCCTAACGACAGTCTCAATATTTGACAGGACACCCGATAGTGTTCCTTTAGGCCCGCCAATGTCCAAAAATGTCCAAAAGACTCCAAAAGAAAATGTCCAAAATGTGCTAAATGAAGAAGGTGACAGAGATGGGGAGGACAATACTGTTGTAAATCATGGAAAGGTCCAGAATGCAAATACACAACGCAGGGGTCGCAAACAGACCTTTCTCACCCCAAATAAAACAAAGGATAAGAAATCGAAATATCATCACCCTTCATTCTATTCACAATCTATCACCAAAACAAAAAGACCACGCACATGCACTATGAAGAGAAACAGGTGTGAAGTGTTGTTTTGTTTGTACTTTGTGTTTTTTTTTTCAAATTTAAGTACTTTTTTTATATATTGTTTAATTGTTTACATTTACAAATATTGTCTTTTTGCTTCTTTTGACAGGTAGCTTGCTAATCCAAGGCGAGGTTGACTGGTTCTATCCAAATTTTTGTTCTTGGAATTTTGTTGCAATGTGAAGATGTTTTCTTTGAAAGGAGAAAAAGGGTGACTTTCATTGGTATACAAACTAGTTTGTAGTTCCAATAGGGAAGGCCAACCCAATAGTGTGTAGGATGACCAAAGTCTTGTATACAAGCTGACTTTGTATGTATATAATGATGACTTGTTTTGATATAGGGTTTCTCTATTGGATGCCTATAATCCTGTTAACAATCCTGCATGGTTTTGATAAAAACATACACTGTTTTTCCTTATATATTGTTTTGTGTTTATACTTTCCATTGGTCTTGTCCTTTGGTGGCGGAAGAAACATAATAAACTCATATTATTTTCTACTAATGGTTTGTTCAAAATCCCAGAAACAAAGAATGTACTCTGGTAAGTATGAAAATATTGAAAAACATTAGTGTTGTTGGTAGTGCAGTTCAATTTCAAACAGAGATAGAAATGATCAGTTTGATTGTACATAGGAACTTGTTACAGTTATATGGATTTTTCATGACTTACATAGCGAGACTTCTTGTGTAAACTTTACAAATGATCGACCAGTAATAAAACAGGATTGTTCACAAGATTCTTGTGTCAAATTGTTGGTGATGTCTCTCTATCTTTGTTGAATGTTTTCTTATTCTTTGTGATCATTTATGTATTTCAAATTGCACCTGTGAAAACTATCTTTGTGCCATTTATCATCTAAACAATGTAAGGCATGTCTTCTTTAATGATTTTCCAAGAAAAATCATGCATATATAACTAGCTTCTGTTGTCTTTCACTTAATAAACATCATGTCTTCAGTCAATAAAGCAAAGTTAATAAACATCATGTCTTCAGTCAATAAAGCAAAGTTCAAAAGATGAGGAAAAGTAATTGTCATGCCAAGGACACTTTTAGTAGTTAATGATAATTTGAAACTTATGAAGTCAGATACCTTTAGCCTTGTATAAGAACTGTAAAAATGATTTGGAACAAAAATTGCTTGAATAGTTTGCAGATCCAAACCTGTGCTATACTTTTCAAAAGCACCAGCATGTTGCATACATCCCTCTGAATATGACAATCCTAATACTGAACTTGTCCTTGTACTAGCATCCTCATCCAAAAAGATAGCATGTTGTTGGTTAGAGTTTGCCACTCTAAATTCAATATCTTGATGAATATCACATGATCCAATGGTCCAATTCTAAACCATCCCAAATTGTGCAACAAACCCTCATTATGGAGTGTCATCCAAAAATGGCAATAAAGACATGCAAATCTGTTCCAAAAGGGCTGAACGCTCCTTCATCACAATGGATCAAGACACATCAAATGATTTATGTAAAGGCTGCAAATGAATTTCTGGGAAAGAAAATTTACATCCCCAGTAAGCTACAACACTCCATTCGTCCACTTTGAATACTTGCAGCCAAATAAAACTTAGATTGTCAATGTAATAATCCCTGATTGTATCCTGTCCACAATCAATGTTTGTTTAGGGATGCTACTACAGGAATGGTTATGGACCAGCTGTCATAGAAGCATATAAACACAGAGATAGATAGCAGAAGACCTTCTGATTATTTATTATCATTGGAAACTGTAATTTTCTTCAGGGTTCCCAAGGGAGGACAATTTTTCTTCAACTTGGGGCATTCTGGAACTCTTGAGACCACGGATCCAGGAATCATAGAATGGGAGAATACTTGAGGAGTTCAGCTTCATTTTGGTTTGCGACCTTTAGTGTTCCTTCATGAAGGCTGATGGCTTTGTTTGCCATTATATCCACTCCAGATTTATGCTTCTGGAATTGCTTGAATTTAGAAATGAAACTGGTGAAGAGGGAGGTGCCACTAATGTCAATGTTAAAGGTGGATGGGCACCATTAACTAGTTGAGCTTCATTTCCTAAGACAGTTCCTTCTAGAATATGTGAAGCTGGCACATTGCGTTGTATTTGCTTCTTTGATCCAAAACATTAGAATCTAGTCCATCAACCTCCTAGAATATGTGAAACTGGTACAATGAGTTGTATTTGCTTCTTTGATCCAAAACACCAGAATCTAGTCCACCAAACTTGCCATATTCGTTTCTGTCACACAAAACCATACTCCAACGGTTTCCAAAAATAAACTTCACAATACAATATATTAAACATGCATTACAAAATTACAATTTAGAGATTACCGAAACCACAGAATTGGCAAGCCACTATATCCTACCTATGTCTATCTCTCTGATAAGATTAGCAAAGAGAGATGGGACGGCTATCCAGACGTTTGTCATTCAACTCTCAAATATTTTATTAAGCTTAGGTGAAAGATGAAAGATTCCATATTCATTTGAAACATGGGAATGATCCCTCTCATGTTATCAACAGTGAGGCATCTATGACTTCTCTAACAAGTGTTTATGCTGGATGTTTCTATTCTAGCAGAAAATGCAGTATCCAAAGGCCAAAATACTCACTATAACTTCAGCATATAAAATTGGCCAGTAAGCAATCAACTAACTAGCATATCACAGCCAATCGTAGACCACTGCCATGATAATGTACAACCTTGTTATGTATGGCTGCATTAGAAGGGTGCAAAATTCCCATTTTTGGATGCATCAATTTGGCTTAAAATATTTGAAAAGCTAGACTAGGATGATATTTGAGATGTGGATTCATCACATTCAGCGCGCATCTCATGTAAAGGCTTCTCAAGCTACAACAAGTGCACATATAAAAAGGGTGAAACAAAGTGAACATCCAACAAAGAAAAATAGCACAATCTGATAATGGTCTGATTAGTACAATTTCAAATTGGTGCATAAATTATAGAACATACACAAGTTGCTCCTGCCATGGGTAACTATAATATTGCATTCATAATAACCAGTATGTTTAAAAGTTGGATTACAACACTCAAAATGAGCGGTGGGATTTGAACCCATCTGATGCCTTAGACGGTGGAAATATACAACAATTTTCATAGGAAGAAATACCCGCGGGAAGAAATAAATGTCATGGATAGCACAGAGGAAGAAATCCTATGACCCATCGAAGAAAATCCATGTCACTGTCCATGATCAATGAGCAATGTTTGTAAAATTTGAAATGTATCTCAATGATGCCCAAGGTACAGTGATTCTGAAGAAATTCAACTTCTCCATAATTCCTTCTATTTTTTGAAGAATGGAATCTTTATGGAGAAAGTGTCATCTATGCTAACTATAAACTGATTTAGTGACAGATAGAGATGGGCTAGGCTCTTGGCATAAAAAATCTCAAGTGGTATTGGTACAAGTAGATATGCAAAACCCGTTGTTCATAGCTACAACAAGCATACTTTTACAGGCCCTGATCTACATCAGCATTGGGCCTACATTTGGTTATTTACAGGTTGTTGAATAATCATATGATCCGCTAAGTTTGAAGGCCAGTTTCTATGATATTTTGAGTATATAACACTAGATTACTTGCAAATTTATTATCATTTACACACTCTCCTAAAACACCTTTCAAACCTGAGTTCAACACTTTTGAAATAACTTAGGTTTGATATAAATATAAACTTAGCATTGACTACATTATTATGCTTATGGTTTGAAATGTTGTTTTTCATAACAAACATATAAGTGAAGGTCAATCTATTGAGTTTGTATTCTGCTCCATCTCAAGATATTACTGTTGGGTTTAATATCCTTTAATTCTGTGTAGAACGACTCATCAACTATAATGTCGATCACTTAAAATATCCATGTGTTTAAGGTATTAACACTGGAATAGCCTACCTTCCTAATGCTGGTCACTTATTGTCATTACATTGGACTTTTGAGACATTATTTTGAAATATATATTTCTGCAACACCATCTGTCAATTATTGAGTTGTTGATTGATCCCATTTGTTGATCGATTGTCCATTAACACACCATAAGCTTATATTGATTACTGTGCACAAATCCAATTCAAAATTCAATTTTTACTAGGTCATACACAACTAGTTCCAAGTGCATTCGATTGATCTTCAAAGGTTACTTTGAAGATATCACACTTAAGGATGTTTGTTGGTTTGATCTCTGAGGCATAATCAGATTTTCAATCTGAGCTTAACACTGTTGATAGTACACTAAATAGTGCTGAATTTGACAACAAATTTATGGTGTTTTAGTTACATGACATTTGTAACATTGTCCTATAAATTTAATGTAAACGGGACTGAAATTTGTGGGTATCTTAACTGTTCATTTACACACACAGATGAAATTCTACTTGGGGCTGATTTGTTTGCATAAATATGATTACTTGGTATATACATATATGACCTTCTTGAAAACTTGAACTTAGGGATGATTTTTCTCTCATATTTTGTGTCCATTTTTGCATGATAATTGTGATCACGTTAGAATATACCAGCATCTACAACGCATACAAAAATTTGAGTTAGAGGGGATTTGATACTGCTGGTTTATTCAATTAGAAATCTGAGTTTTACTCATTGATTGTATTGAAGTATCATTGGAGGTTGATTTGGCATCATTATTGTCTCTATATATTGGCATGTGCTTGGAATACATACAGTACCTATTTGAGATTTGAGTTTAAACTAAAACTAAGCTTCACATACTGAAATTGACTTGTCAAAAACTGAAGTATGTTATGTGATGAGGCTTTACAATAGATGAAAAGGAGAATTACTTGTCACGAGCCCTTTCCTGCACAACAATCTCATGATAGAGAATGACATATAAAGAGCATGGTAGAGAACTAGCAGGTATCTCTTTGGATGTCTTGCATTCGAATACTCTGCCAAAACAAGAAGTCCCAGATGAACCCTTCTTATATATTTAAAAGATAGAGAATAAACCATGAAAAATGTGCAAAGGCATTGAATGACAGTTTCCAACTACTAAGCACAATGTAGAACCCAATTTGACCATAGCACAAATTTGACGTCAGATTCTAAAATTCTATAAGCAATTAAAATCCAAAAATGAATATTGAAAACTGCTCAAGCCTAAACCAATTAATCATATGATTTTCTTAGCAAAAGGGGGTCCGGAGAGAGTTCTCAGGCCCGAGGGGTAGAGAGGCAGAGCTGTAGGTTGGGATTTAGATACACAATCAGAGATTGAAAGTGTAACTGTACCCATGAGATTGTGCTTAATATGCAGATTTGGGTCATTATTACTGTTGGTTGATGTTGGTTGATGTTCCTTCAATGTTGGTTGATTTATTACTGTGTAAGTGTAGTCATTATTTTGTTATTGTTGATGGTTTATTTGCAGATCTAATAAATCATGTTCAAGCTTCATCATAACATTAGTATAACCTTGCATCACAATTATATCAGCTGGTCACAATATGCAGATCTGGGTCATCTTATTACAGTCCAGTAAGCCTCCATACATCCCTATCTTACTGAACGTTTGCCATTCCAAGGTTTTCCTCTATCCTCCTAGGTACATATACCTCATAATGCGTGACATACCATCATTTTAATAAGGTGGATTCCCAAGTAAGATTGTTGGTGATACATTGTAGACATGTCCAAGACATAAAAAAAATGTTGTGAAACAGAAAAATAATGTCCCTACATTACTCTTGAATCTCTTGAGCAAAAAACATATAAATAGAATGTTATAAAATAGAAATCATGCATGAATTACATTTGAATCTCTTTACAAAATTGAATTTTTAATAGTAAAGGGACGTGAACTACTCTAATATGTTCACTGAGTTTGCCACTTAATTACATCAAAAACCCCTATGAGCTCCAATTAGCTGCTCTATCAAATTTATCATGCTAAGTGGCACTTTGGCCTGTTTCAGCCACCTACTTAATTACATCAAAAAACCCCAAAGAATGCCCTCCAAGAGCGATGCCCTGTCCAATGCATCATGCTGGTCCAATGAGAAAGCTTGGTGATGTCATCTGTGGCCTCCAAAGGCGGGGTACCAACAAATAAAATTATTCCATGTGTCTCTCACCTGCTCATCTTAGGTACGCTGCTGCTCATTTGAGGTATAGACTCAGTACAAATTGGTCTCAATTATTTTGTTGTTGATGAAGCCACCATATAAGTTTTTAAGGCTGCTTTAGGGGTTCTCATTAATTCACTGTTATAGGCCAGCATTATTGCTGATATATAGCCTTGATTTCCTTTTATGTATCTGCAGGTAGATGGTGTTGAAAATTTTGGCCTTGTGTCCTATAGAGGAGACAAAAAATACCATCAAATTTAGAATTTAGATGTAGTAAATAACTGACTAATAAAAAAATCAATTGATATCACACTAAAAAAGCATACACTACTATACTATGGAATACATTTACTTACCTTCATATTATAATTCCAAATCAGGGAATAATGTCAGCTTCATTCGCCCTAATGTTGGCATGTGTGCAATAGAAGAGACATTGGAGTTTGAAAATATGCATATACAAATACATGTCAGTAAATTACAAGTGATAATGTTTTCAATAATACCACGATAAATTCACTTCAAAGAAAAACAAACCTAGTGGTGGATTCATAGATGCAAGTGATTCTGAATGTGTATGATTGATAGCTGATGGTTGTTTTGAATTTGTATTTACTTGACTGCTATTCTGAGGCCTTACAACCCTTTGTGGTGTACCTTTCAAAGCACGTACTCCACCTGCCAATATATTACAGTTATGAAATTTTCTATGATATGCCACTTCATGACATTAATTTATTTAAAAAGTATTAGAAGTAATACCTAAAATGACTGTTGATGAATTTTTATTTGCATACATTGCCTCCAATTCTTCTTCAACCTCCCCCCCTCTCACTGGAAATTTATATTTTGTTGGGTCAACATTAAATGCTGATGGGGAAGCATCATGATGTCCTTGAATGGGCATGGTATTCATTGACTGACTTAACATTTGTCTACCTATCAAAGGAAAGTTGAAAGATTCAAATGCTTGTGCATCCATATTTAGGTCTGGAAGTAATGCACGCTTATTTTGTCATTGGCGAGACCTCTTCTTAGGGCTCAAGGTAGAATAAAAGTGTGAACAACAGTTAACGAGAGGGATTCTGGTCAAGGATACAAGCTTTAGCAAGGTACTAGATCGCATTATTGTTGTAGAAATATTTTCAGTTTATTATTTTAATAAAAATCAGACTTAAATTAGTGAAGTAATAATAGCTTGCATTTCCATGCTAGCTTTATAATCACATAATTGTCAAATCTAGATGCGGGCACAAGTAAGAAGTTACTCACATCTTGAAATTTTTGGTTAATGGAATATGTGTATGTCAATGCCAATGCTAGTAAAACGAATAGGGAATATGAATAATGGGTACCAAATGAATAATGAATATACACAACTTGTGTATTTTCATAGTTGTCAGCAAGGTAATAACATCCCTAGAAAATCATTCAATTTCCCAAATATTTAGAAACCCAAGCTATCAATCATGCCATCAATTTCAATGTGAGTATGCTTTTGGGCATCAAACCATGGGTTTTATTACTTCCTCTAGAAAGTCCAAGATAAAACAGAAAGGGAAAGGCAATGTGGTTAACATTATGGATTTGAATAGGTTATTTAGGAAAGGACAAATGAAAGAGCAAGTGGATGCTTTATATCTTCTGGGTAAACAGAGCATTCGGCCTGAGTACAAAACTTATGTGCACTTATTACACAGATGCATCAAAGGGATTTGGAAGAGGGAAAGGAAATCCATTTGCATATGACGAATACTGGATTGAAGCCAAATGTTTTTTCTTGGCAACCTCCTTGTCAATATGTATGCCAAGTGTGATGGTTTAGAGGATTCACGCGAAGTGTTTAACAAAAAGCCTCAACGAAGTGTTATGTCATGGACTGCGATGCTTTCAGGACTTATTCAGGAAAGGTGCAGTGGGAAGGCTTGGGATTTGTTTAGTATGATGGGACAAGAAGGCCTGAAGCCGAACGGAGTTACTTTTGCTTCAGTTCTGGGGCTAGGTGTAGGGTTGACGTCACTGAAATGGGGAAGACAAACCCAAGCTCTGATTATCGAATATGGATTTGAATCAGATGTTTTTTGTCGAGTAGCCTTATTGTCATGTATTGCAGATGTAAGATCGTTGAGGATGCACACAAATTGTTCGATCAGATGGTTGTGCGAGATGTGGTTTCATGGAATGCATTAATTGCTGGGTTTACACAGAGTGGTTGTGGTGGAGAATCCCTGAAACTCTTTCATCAAATGTTAGATGAGGGTATTAAACCCAACCATTTTACTATTGCAAGCGTTGTCACAACGTGTGCAAGTATAGCAACTCTCGCAGAGGGTGAGTCCGTCCATGCTTTTATTGTGAAATTGGATTTCAATCAGATGCCTTTGTGAGCAGTTCCCTTATCGATATGTATGCTAAATGTGGGTGTATTGGAGGTGCACTCAAAGTGTTTGAGGAAATGCCTCAAAGAAATGTGGTTTCCTGGAATGCTATCATCACAAGGTATGCCAAGAATGGACCTGGTGAAGAGGCTTTGAAAGTCTTTTGTCAAATGTAATCAACGGGAATTACACCTAGTCAGTTCAGCTTTGTTAGTGTTTTTAAGGCATGCACTGGCATGGACGCTCTTGATGAAGGCAAACATGTTCATCCCCAAGTCATTAAATTGGATATGTCTCAGATGTCTTTGTGGGGAATTCCCTTGTTGACATGTATGTTAGATGTGAGGACCTTGATGATGCACGTACAGTGTTTGAGAAAATGACCAAATGAAATGTTGTCTCTTGTAACACAATGATCTTAGGGTATGCCCAACATCAGCATGGTTTAGAGGCCCTGAAAATTTCTGTCAAATGCTACGGGTATCCATGAGACCAGACCTATTTTCTTTTACTAGTGTTCTCTGTGTGTGTGCCATCATAGGAACTCCATATTAGGGTAATCAGGTTCATGCACTCATGATTAACACTGGATGTGTTTCCAATATTTTCGCAGAGATTGCTCTTATAGATATGTACTCCAAATGTGGGAGCATGGATGATGCATACAAATTTTTTGACAACATGGCTGAAGAGAATACCATTTCATTTACCGCATTAATCACAGGTTTTATCCATAATGGGCATGATGACGAGGCACTGAAACTCTTCTTCCAAATGCAAACAACAAGCAGGAAGCCAGACTAGTTTACCTTCTCAAGTGTTCATAGAGCATGTGTTGGCATAGAAACTATGGAACAGGGCAGTAGCATCCATTCCTACATCATTAAAACTGGGTTTGAGTCAGATACATTTGTTGGGATTGCTCTTGTGGACGTGTATTCTAAATGTGGGAGATTTGAGGATGCATGGAGGGTTTTTGACAAAATGCCCATATGAAGTGTTTTGATGCTTACAGTAGTTGGGTTCTTCTCTGTTGGCTCTGGAGAAGGCATGGATATAGAAAATAACAGAACCCAACAAGAACCCATGAGAATTCACAAATTGTTCTTTGTGGAACGTGACAACTATTTTGATTGGAAGACAATTAACCTGAGGAAGTTATGAATGGAGATCCTAGATTACACGTATTGGTACAAATATATGATAAGTTATTTTCATGTTCAGATAGACCTTCTTCATCTGGGTGGACATCTAATGAAAAGGGACTGATTTCACATGGAAAAGGTCATCTAGTTTCTTGCAATGTCTATTGTGATTTTATTGAATAGCATTCTGTGAGACCTCAATGCCAGTTAACGTGGTAAAAGGCAGTGGCATTGATCAATGCCAGCAGCATCCAAATTTCAAGGGAGTCATCTATGTGGCTAAGAAGCTTTCAAGTTACACAGTACCTGAGTAGCTATATACTCATGAATAAGAGTAGGTTCCAATCTATAAAAAGGGATATTTTAGTGCTTTAGGGTTTCAAATGCTAAAGCCTAAAACTGTTAAAGAAAAGATGAATTGATAAATAATGATAACTCTACAAAAGGCCATAGTTGTTCAATTTAATAATCAACAACTTGTATTTGCATTGGCATTTCTTCTTCTGAAGGAGTGGTGAAAAGTATTCATTATTCTTATTGACCAGAAAGAAGGCAAGAAGAGCACCTTAACTGTTAGATCAGATAGATTTCACCCATTCTTTAGTATACTTAATCACCTTGTTTGAACCATGTAGGGTGTGTGATGATGGCCAAACTGCAAACGATCAGTTTGATATATCATTTTATTCCCTATTCTATGAGTGCCACAATTGGTTTGTTCTTTGTTGCACATTCTTTTTCCATAATGTCTCAAGGTTTCATATTGTAAAATTGTATGCAGGTATCCTACAATAAATAAACCAGCAAGTGTTGTACATTAGCTTAATCACAGCCAAGATGCAAAGAATGTTGACTGGGTTGTAATTTTGTATGCAGACATGATTATTCGAAAACCAACAATTCCTTGGGAACTTGGTGTAGAAAAGGGCAAGCCTGTGGCTGCATAGTGGGTATGTATTTTAAGCTTCCCTTGGTTCAGCTTAGGACAGTCATTGTTATTGCATCCATCATTTTATTTTTTTGGACAAATGTTCAAGTTCTATTGTACTTCTTACAAGATCCAAGCTGTGGGCCTTTTCATGCAAATATCATTTTCCTATTAATCTTGCAAAAGAAATGAGTATGTCCGTTATTGCATTTCATTATTGAACATTCATCTCTTTATCTTCTAAAGTCCTTTTTTATGCCCATAGGCAGTGACATTATTAAAGAACCAGCCTAGATCCAAATCCTAGGCTCTATCAAGCACCGAGTGGGATCAAATCTCCCCAAGTGCAAACCTCTCATTGAATAGCTCCTTGAGTGCAATACCTGAGCCACCTAATCATAAGCTCTAAAGTCTCTAGTTTAAGTATCATATTTACATTTTACTTTGTATTATTCTTTTTTGTTTATGGCCGACATAATATTTATTACTTTTTACTTTGTATTATTCTTTTTTGTTGATGGCCAACATAATATTTAATGCATGACACCAAAATTGTCCCACCAAAATTGTTGATAAATAAAAGCATGACACAATGATTTAATGCTCTCCCTCGTAATGCCAATGATTGATTGTAGCTAATAAGCCCATTGAATTTTGTATGGAGACCCCAAAACTTGCGATTGGTTTCCAACTATCCATTCACAATTTTTTTTATCTCCACTATTGATTGAGAGAACATGCTTGACAGGGATGCAATAATTTGGTGAATCTAGCATAGGCGACAAATGTTCTTTTTTCTTTTCTTTTCAGTGAGGTATCCATGAGGCTACTCAGGCATGGGACTAATCCTCCCTTGAAACCTCATGACAACTTACACACTATTCATTTTGATGTCAAGTATGTTGATGCTTATGGTTCTTGCCTCTCCCAACTTGTCCCACTAATTATCGAGTTATCTTCTTTCAATATAACCAAATTCAAGTACAACTTATTATCTAAGGTACTTTGGCAAGCTGCTTTAGACTCTCGGCACCAAACCATTCACTATAGCATAGGTGATTGCCCCGTGTATCTGTTCTCTGAGCCATTTGACTTAATTCGGTCACTTGTGGACTTTAATATAACTTCATTTCATTTTTCCAACTATTTTGCTGGTTGTTTGCTTACTTTTGAAGATTTCCCAACCCCTCAATACACCTTTTCTCAATGAGCTTTTAAGTTTAACTTGGGTTTTGCTTTATTGTCTAGTTTCATAGTTTCTACCATGCGTTTTCTCTTTGGTTGTTCACTCTAATTCTCTCTTGGTTTTGTTCTTTCACAATGAACCTTCCTTGCTACATTTTCTAGTGTCATAGCTTCTACTTTGATTTTTCTCTTTTATTATTCACTCTAATTCTCACTTGGTTGCATTCTTTTACAATGAGCGTTCCTTTTGGTAATCGCGAGCATGGTGTGCCACTGAGGTGTAGGCTGCATCGGACAGGCCCAAGATCCCATCATGCCACGACTAACAATGTAAAGGAAATACAGAGCTAGCTCTATATGCGTTGATTGCTCATAAACCCAATCACATGCCATTTTTTTTCGGTGAATCCGATGGGCTCCAATGCCATCTATAATTTCAATGGAGCGCCTGCATACCGATCCAGAGATAAGCGTAACGTTTTACGATAAACATCGTTCAAAGACATGAACCATTCAACGATTCATAACTTGGCTCATTTGTTGAGCGTCCAATTTCAATTTCGCACACATCTTTTACACATAAAATCTCGCCTTTGTATTCACTACGTATGCGTGAACAAGCTCTCTTTGTCCTTCATTACTGTGACTAATGCTATTATGCGACTGTGTGAGGGACAACACAGATGGTTACCTATGCTCGGTTTGAAAGCACATTGATTACTGAGTTATCACATAAGGAGAGGGAGTTATCGGGGATTGCCAAATGGGACTCACCAGAAAAGAAACTAGCTCGAGTGCAGGGCATTGTTTGGGATTTTGGGAAGCTTACGACATTTCATCACTGTATTTCTATTTCATTTTGTATATAGCAGTCGGGTTTCAAGCATGTTACCTGGATCTGCTACTTCATTTGCTGAAACAGGGGTCTCTTGATTTGTTGAAATAGGGCAGAAACTGGGGTTTAGAACAGGTTTGCTGAAGCACGTACACCAGATTCTGCGCTCGCTCGTCGAATCTGCTTGGTCGTTTGCTAAAAAAGGGGTATGTAGGAGTGTTGGATCTGCTTGGTCGTTTGCTGAAACAGGGTCTGCAGGAGTGAGCGCGTAAACCATTTGAATAGGAAGGTGGTAACTCGGCATTAACTCACGTCCATAATATTCAAACCTCGATAACGTAAAAAAAACACAGTGGGTTAGCCAGAGTTTTTGTTACGACGGTGGAGTGGTGGACACAACGGGGGCAGGGTGGGGTATCCGGTAGACGGTGGACGAGGTTGAACGACAACAGCAGACGCGACGGGGTGGTGTTGAACAGCAACGGGGCGTGCTCCGTTTGGCAGCGGGACGAGGCGATTTGAATGCCCCATATCCCACGCATTTTGGGGGTGGAGGCTGGGTGGGTGATTTTTTATTTTTTTAATAATGAATGGTTAGATTTGAATGATACTAGAATATTCAGATTTGCTCAATTAAGTCATGCGCATGTTTAATTTCCAACAGACACCATCATTATTTAAAAAAATTATGGTAAATTCATATGCGGTACTAGCTAGTGGAGGGGAATTCAATAATTTTTAATGCCACGATTTCCAGAGCGTTACTGTTCTTTGGCACCCATTCATCGATTGATGAGAGACGCTCATCCCTGAATATAAACTGAACAAGAACAAGAGAAGCAACACTCGGCTTATCTAAATCAGAGGCTCTGCTGCAACAGGATTTTCATGTGTGACATTTTGTCTGAAAGGAATCAGAGAAAAAATTATTTGGATGTTGAATACATTTTCTGGGGTTGTGATCATGAACTCCCTCATTCAGTATGCCCTCGATTTGCTGGTGAAGGATGGATGGAATCTCTATGGAACAATTTGCCATTTTGTATTTGGGCATGGTGTCCTCCGTTCTAGGTTAAAAAAAGCACTGCTAAAGAAATCATAAATGTATTTTCAACGGCGTCCTCAGCGTTCTAGGTAAACAAAAAAACCGTGTTATAGGCTTCTGAAGGTACCTTCTTAATTTTAACCATGTGTTCAATGATTTGTGTAAAAAAATGGTGGTTGTGCTTGCATTAAGGCTTCTGACTTTGGTTTACTGTATGGAATGG
Organism: Larix kaempferi; assembly: GCA_027924585.1. Lineage (NCBI taxonomy): Eukaryota > Viridiplantae > Streptophyta > Pinopsida > Pinales > Pinaceae > Larix > Larix kaempferi. Next base: position 140,128 of record BSBM01001068.1, read on the forward strand.
GAAAGATTCGTTATGGTTTCAAGCATTGACACCTTATGTCATTGCAAGCTCAAGCACATGGCTTCTTGCAAATGCTTTTGCTACAAGCCATCGATAAGATGATGTTCCACTTGCTGTAACTCATTATCATTACAACCGATTTCAAGCATGGTTATTATTACAGCTGTTGAGAGTCTTTATTATTGCCACTCATTTCAACCATTTGATTACAGTGGCTCAACTATTGCCAATCATTTCAACCATTTGATTGCCACTCATTTCAACCATTTGATTACAACGAATCGAAGTCTATTTATCAGGTATTTACTAGGTTCAATGCCTACGATGCCAACACCACGATTTCGCAGATCATGGAATACTACAATACCCAGGCATCTTAGTATAGCGGAGGGAAAATACTGGCTAGTGAAAGAAATTTAGGATTTGTTAGCATACTGACCAGTGAAATAAATTAGTACATCAAATTCATTGTGTGTATTGAGTAAGATTGAATTATATATTCCACTAACCAAATTTCACATGAACAACAGGATGAATATATAATTTTTTAGCATTTTTGAGATGGTTATGTTTGGTCAATCCACTGGCAATGGTCCTTACTTAAATAATCATGAAAATAATCCTCCCACCATGGATACTTCTCAATGGCTATTAGCGTCGTCATTTACAGTGATGTAATTGTAAGAACACTCAAGAAATGAAGCGTGGAATGAATATCATTGCTAGGGTTTCTATGGATGAAGGATTGGATCATTATGTCTTTGTAGCATACAAGGAAGCTGTTGCTACAATGGCCATCCCTCCTTTTGCTTGAAAAACTTCTCCAAACATTGATGGCTACGACACAGTTTACAAAGGCCAATTAATTTTTTTTTATTTTAATTTTTTTTTTTTAATTTAAGGGCTGAGTAAAATACTGGAATATATCAAAAGAAATACTTGAACCCACCCATCTTTATAACTGAAAACGGTATTCGGTCTACCTCTGTAACACACCCTTCTCCTTGCAATTCCCTTTCAATGCAATGATACAGAGTTTAAATTTCAATGGAATCAACCAAACAATAAATTTTTCTGTGTACTTCATGGATTCAATCGATTCTGGGTGATGACAGGATTCGGCCAGGTAAGGAATGACAATAGATCTTTGTCAAATATACAGAATGATACATTAATCAAATCACAAGTTCAAAGATGGTACTTGAGTTATTCAAATCACAAGTCTAGGTTAATCACTGAGAATTGTTAGAGATAATTACTCCCTCATGACATCAGTTAGATGCTCAGTTCCTAACAATCATTTAGATGAGTCTTAGTTAGAACTAAGACATAGACAGTCAGTTAAGTCTAAGTTTAGCATGTGATACTTCTATATATTCAGGCCTTCGGGTCCATTGTAACTATGAACTTTTATGTGAATAGAAAGCCGCAGCTTGTTCCTTGAAATTCATCATGGTATCAGAGCTTGATTAAGTCTCTTGGGGAGCTTATTGATCTAAGAGTAGATCCAAGTCTGTTGTATTCTTCCATAGCGAAGAAGGCAGAGATCGTTCGATCAAAGCCAAGATATTTCACTAGTCAAGTGAGAGAATTGATCCAAGAAATTGGACAGAGTCTATTACACAAGACTGAAATCGACTTGAGAAAGCTTTTAGATCCGCAAATCTGAAGCAAAAGATATGCCCAGCCATTAAGAGAGATTGCTAGAGCCGAAGTAACTCCCACTGCAGCTGGAGAGTGTGAAGAAGGTAGTCAAGCTTTTGCGTTTAAGGAGGTGCCATAGATCGGATCCGTGAAGAAAGTAGCCAGGATCTGATCTGCAAGTCATAAAAAAAAAATCTGATCCGTGAAGAAAGCAACCAAGATTTGATCCGTGAAGACGAGACAGCTGTCTAGAGGATCCATCCCAATCCAGCGGAGGTGAAATCGCTGCTAGAAAATCTGCATGAGGTAGATGACTCCAGCATCAGAGAACCTATCCATGTGAAGAAATCACATTAGAACGAAGCCTAAGCATGCATGTTGCATGCGAACTTAGTTGAAGATCGTTGCGTGAAAGAAGGAAAGATCTCTTGAAGAAGACGGAGGCAAGACCGGCTGGGAGCCAGGCCATTGAGCATTATTGCGCCCTCTCTATTATCCCAAGCGCGGTAGTTTCGGGAGATACGAGGTAAATTGTTTTAGGGATTATAGTGGCCTACCCTACGGCCCGAATGCGATAGTTACTGGAGACTCGCGATAATTTGGGCAAGAGCCTTCTGCGTGGAGTCCACAGACTGAAGCTTGATCACGCATTGAGGAAATCCACTGCAAGTCCGTCGGGAGATCGTGTTGAGGAAATCCAATACAATTTTCGCCAGCGGTGAAGGGATTACTGTTGAAGGATTAGGCCGTGAAGCAAGAGAGCTTTGAGACAGCTATTGGATTGCTGTGTGTTGTCAAAATCCGATCCGCGTGAGAAATCGATGGAGCCGTGAAGAAAAACTTTGATCTTTGTGTGAAGAGCTGGTCTGTATGGTTGTGGCTGGATACAAAGAAGGGTGAGCCAACAACCGTTGGAAAAAAAAAGAGATCGATGAAAGGAGGCGCCATCTCATTCAAATTGTGGATGCAAGATTCATCAGAATCGTTGAACTTGTCCAAAGCCAAGGTATTTCAAAATAATATATTAAAAAAATTGATGTTTGAAAAGGAGCTTACGTCATTTTGAAAGGGGATTTAAAAGGTTTAAAAGCTCTTTGTTGGATTAAGTAAAAGGATTAATTTAAGATATTTTTGGTAAAGGATTTTTCCAAAATAAAAAGTGTGAAAGGGATTTTTTAAGAAGGATTTCTAAGAAAGAAGAATATAATTCTAATATACTCAAAAAACAAAGTTGAGCAGCAGCTTTATTTTATTTTGAAGAATGAAGGCATGTGAAGTTTGAAATTCTTGTATGATGATAGTAAAGGTCCTAGCTCGAGATTGAAGATCTCAAAGAGATCTTGCATTAAGGGAGCGTGAAGCAAATCCTGTATTTTTTTTAGGGAGCGATAAGGAAGGAAGGATGTGGACTCAAGAGAAGGAGGCCATAGTCCTCAGTGATCCTCGACAAAAGGAAACTACACAAGCTGATAACCTCTTAGCAACAGAGGATGAAGAACTTGAACCAGAGTATGATGGTGATCACCTTTCTTATGAAGAAAGAGCAATAGTGCTACAACAAAAGAAGCTCATTAATGAGTTGTTGTTTGGAATGGTAACCCTACTTGAAAATGACGATCAAGTGGATGATGTCTTTGTAGCAGTAGCAACTGAGGAGGATGAAGCTAAAGTAACAAGTTTCGAACAAGATTTGGTATTCATTGAGGATTGGCTTGCAAAGCCAAAAGAAGTTGTAGATGACAACTTACATTCTGTAGTAGTAGAATCTGAAGAAGAAGCAATATATGCTATGTACCTAGTTGAAAAGCTGAAGGAAGAAACATGCAACAAGCATTTTGCAGGAAGCATTGAAGATGTTGTAGATCACTGGTTTTTCAACAAGAGCCATGAGAAAAAGAAAAATCCATGCAATAACAAGAAGAGATATCCAAAGTTTAAAGTCTGGAGCACAAAGAAGAAGAAAAGCATTGAAAGCTTCAAAGTTTGGAGCAGAAAGTATGAGAAGACGCTGCATCGACACATTGAAGCAAAGAAAGTCAAGATGAAGATGTTCTGTAAGCCTAGCTGAGACATAGACCATCAGGCAATCTTTTTTGATGAAATTCCTTAGCTGCAGTATGTTTTAGCTGCAATTAGATAGTATGTTTAGCGGTTGTAATTAAGGGGAGTGTTAGAGATAATTACTTCCTGATGACATCAGTTAGATGCTTAGTTCCTAACAAGCAGTTAGATGAGTCTTAGTTAGAACTAAGACATAGACAGTCAGTTAAGTCTAAGTTAAAGAGTCTAAGTTTAGCATGTGATACTTTTATATATTCAAGCCTTCGGGTCCATTGTAACTATGAACTTTTATGTGAATAGAAAGCCACAACTTGTTCCTTGAAATTCATAAAAAATGGGATGATCACGGAATCAATTTAAGCATATAGTTCTCCAACCATAAAGTATAGAGTTTCACAAAGCTCCCTAATAAAGTATTACACTAGTGATTTTCCTACGCTCATATATTGCATTATCCGAAGTGTTTATCCTACGTACCAGCTATTATTATTTATCCTTGAGTTACCGTATCAATTGATATATGAAAGATATTTTCATGAAGCCTTTGAAAATTGCAAAGACTAAGATGTGAATTTAATTTGTATTTTTGAAATCTTATATATTATGTTGACTAATGATATATTGAACGGTCATTTAGCAATTGTTTTTGTACAGTCGACAACAGAATCCTCAACTTGAGTTACAATAAGTCATGATTCATGCCAGATAAGAGCTTTCCTCATAGAACACTATCCAAGCATGTGGAAAATCTACGATTCTACTGGTTAGAGGAATAATTCCTAAGAATGCAAAAAATTACCTGACCCACCACTTGCTTAATGCATCTCCACATGGATATTGAAGGTGATATCTTAGGTGTCCAATTAGGTTTATTTATAGTTTGAGTGTCATCCTAGATTTACCTCGCACCCATTATATTGATACGAACAATCTTGGGACATCCCATGCAGTTGATGGTATGATAGGTTAGATTGTTCAAGCATTGTACCTGTTGGTACCAAAATTTACCCATCAAAATTTTGGTGTTCCATCACATTTGTATAAAATTTTACCAGTTTTCCGTCACCAAAGAATCCAGTCAAGTCTTAGCCAATTTCCTCCTAAAGTTTTGTTTATATGCCAGGTTCATGTTTGGGTCAAATTCATCTTTCTTTTAGCATTATTCAAAAGTGAAAGTAGTAAAGAAAGCAACATAGACAAATCCAAATACATAAGCTGGAGACCAAGTTTACCTAGTCAAAGAACCAATTGATGTTGTTGAATAACCAACTTTTTTTGTAATAACTATCTCGCCTAGCAAACCTCCCTGTCTCGGATCGAGTTTGAGCATAAATAGTGACATTTTGAGATCAAGTGAAAGCAGTAGCAGTTTACCGGGTGGAAAAAAAGAGTAAAGAAAGCAAGAGCTTTATTAATATTCAAGGTTCATGTTTGGGTCAAATTCATCTTTCTTTTAGCATTATTCAAAATCAATGATTATTATTATTTGAACATAAGTCTTTTATATTATATTAAAAGGCTTACTTTTAAATAGTTATAAATATTAATCCCTTTAAATTATGACCCAAGCAAAATCATATTATGTGACCTGTTATTATATTATGCATATTCTCACTTCCTTTTTTATCCATGAATATGTATCACCCACATTGTCACGTGGATGTATTTTATGCTGAACATTTTGTTTAAAGGCATATCCTCCATGATTCAAAGCTTAAATTTTTCTAGTGTTTAAATGCCAAGTCATTCAAACCAAAAGACATGTTGCATCCAACTTCATTTTTGTCACCTACTTGAACTATGTGTCTAAATACATATCTAGCATTCATTCATTGTTGAGTTGACCGAAGTCACATTAAACCACCAAATGATGAGTGTGTCTCCGTGTCAAAGAAAAAGCCCAAAGGGAAATCTATGAATCCAGAGTGCATTCAAGTTTCATGGCAGGTGCCTAACGCAAGCTCAGTCAGTACCATGAACTCCATATATGTTTTGAAATCCAGTTACCAATGCAGTGCTTGTTATCTTCAGAAGAGCTCCCACATGGCATCAAATAAGAATAGCAGCAACAATAGAGGCGATGAATTTTTCTCATCGATGTACTTGGGGCTATTTCTTATTTCCCGATCACTCAAATACTAACAGATTACAAAGCATAACATTGATTGCTTATGCTCATCTGAGTGTCTCTATAGAGTCCAACTCCCTGTAATTGAGGATTGTGTTCATAACGAAGGAAAATGGTATCATGTACAGGTTCACTTTGAGGATACAGTAGAGAAAGGTTACTTCTGAAGTTTTGATGCTGCCATACAAATATTTTTGACAGAGTTTGTATTTCATGAAAAGAAGAATGTTGATAAGACAATCAACAATTAGCGTTATCAAAGCTCTTGCTTCTTGTTGTTTGACAACACATGCAAATATCTAAGTTTTGTCTCTTTCTCAGATTTATAGCAAAACTGACAGAGGATAGATGGAAAAGTATTTTAAGATGCATAGGTGGCAGAGTATCTAATGGTTTACCTCAAAATCCTCGATTTGAAGGCTACATCCAATGTTCTAAATGCATGTGGCAGCATTGAACATTTCCTAGATATCAAGCAGATTTCAAATGGTTCATGAATATCTTCAAGCAGTATTTGATCCTTCAAGAATACTTCAAGAATATAAGTGGAGAAGGAAAGGAACCATAGGGTATTCAACAGCTATGGATATTTGATTGATTTAAGGTATATGGTTTTATCAATTCCAGATTCATTGCAGCTAAATCTGGGATTGTTCATAAATATAATTTTGTTCCCAAAAGCTCGTAACAGCTGGAGCATTATAATTTTCTATAAATTTCATGATCTTGAATGTAATAGAAGGAGTGGGAGTTCCAGCCGAGGGCTGGGGCAGGGTTAGAAAAAGCTGCTACTATTGGTTGCAGGCAGACATGTACTTATTTTGATTCCCTAAATATGAAGAGATGCTTTGGAGTGATTACAGTCGAGATGAGCCCTATTCTGTTTTATTATGAATTGATGAATTATGTGTTGTTCATGATTTTGTTTTGTGTATGGTCCTTATGCATCCATACCAGAATTCTTATGAGTTATATGCATGTTTATTAAGGATTTGGAATGGGATTAGCTTCCTTTTTCTATAAGTTCACACTCGCTAATCTTTTTATTACAGCATGTTACATTTATACATCTGTTGCAGCCATTTCCCATGTCCGGTATTATATCCTAATTTCTGTCCTGTTTCTACTTGATTACAAACCATCATTCTTATCCTCTACATACTATTAAGATTTCTCTAAGCTTGGCTCTCTTGCAGTCGAGAGTTAACTTTAGTGATAACAATACCCGTGGTGGTTCTTCTGCTAGTGGTGTTAGTTTTTCATCATTTAATTCAATAGATATAGGATCTTAACTGAAAGAACAACATGTACATCATATCAAGCATAAGAGACAAGAGACAAGAGACACAAAACATTTCACTGGGGAAAACCAAGAAGGTGAAAACCCCAACAACTTCCTCAGATATAGAATAAGCATCAATACAAGGATCACCATGATCAAACCGAAGAGATAGATATCTTCAGCAACATGCTCCTCCTCCACTTGTCCGCACCCTCCTCTTCTCTCACTAATGTGAAGTGAGTGAATAATAGAATGTGTAAAATGAGAGATTTACACTCTCTATTTATACACTAACTTGACTTTCCTTTTAACTCTAACTAGGTCGGCCCCAACTTAACCACTTAACATAATACTAACTGGGCCGATCCCACCAGGGTGGTCTAATAACCCTTTAACCCACAAGACTCATAAAGGGCCAATCCCATCAAGGTGGTCTAATAACCCATCAATTATAAGTTACGACACTTACAATATAACTTCCGACACTTGCAAGTACAACTGACGACACTTCCAATCGGAGGAATAATACATCTCCGTTGGGGATACAAATAAAGTACAAATACAATATACAAGTGAATATCTTCCGAAGTTACAAATACATCAACACTCCCTCTTAACTAGGAAGGTATTCTATTGACACAAGTCATCAATACATATAGGCACAAGTCTTCAATTCTAGAGTTGGATCATCGTCACTGGCTCACGAAGCATCATCATCATCACTATTGTTGTACCCGACATCTTGATCACTAGGCTATCTCTGAATTCTTCTTGTCATAGGAAGTTCTACAGAGCCAACCCTTTTTCATGCTGGATGTAGGCCCACCACCTGTAGGTCTTCATCAACACTGGCCATACTGTGGATCCCAGGACTAATTACGAGCGTCAACAAAACCTCGAAATAGCATCCCATGCCTTTTACGAGCACACAGCTCAACCTATTGGATCTCCCAGGATCTTTTACATGTGACCTTTACAAAACCTTAAAAGAGTGTCTTGCTCAACAAGAACTCTAAAGAGCATCCGGGGACTTTTACGTGCCTAGCACAACTTGTTCAGACCTCCAGGACTGATTACATGTAATCTCCACAAAACCTTAAAAGGGTGTCTTGCGCAGCAAGAACCCTAAAGAGCATCTGAGGCCTTTTATGTGACTAGCACAACCTGTCTGGACCTCCATGACGTATTACATGTGGTCCCCACAAAACCTTAAAAGGGTGTCTTTCCCAGCAAGAACCCTAAAGAGCATCTGAGGCCTTTTACGTGACTAGCACAACCTGTCCGGATCTCCAGGACGTATTACATATGGCATAGCAAAACCTTGAAAGGGTGTCTTTCCCAGGAAGAACCCTAAAGAGCATCCGAGGCATTTTACGTGACTAGCACAACCTATTCGGATCTCCAGGATGTATTACATGCTACCCTTGCAAAACCTGTCCATAGCCATAGAGTATCAACCTAATACTCACCATACATCATCCTGATGTACATGATCATCTTGATCATCATCATAGCATCATCCTGATGCATATCATCCAGAGCATCGTCCTGATACTCATCACACATGATCATCCTGATCATCGTCACTGCATCGTCCTGATGCATGTCATCATACATGATCCAACTGATCATACAAAGCATTCACCTGATGCATATACATATACATATACATGATTCAACTGATCATACAAAGCATCCACTTGATGCATATACATATACATGATCCAACTGATCATACAAAGCATCCAACTGATGCATATACATATACATGATCCAAGTCATCATACAAAGCATCCAACTAATGCATATACAGAGTAGTAACTGGAGCATCATCTTGATGCTCATCACACAACACTTACATCCACATCCATGGGAAGGGTCCTCCTATCACCAAGCTTGGAATGGCTCCTGCAAATGTGTCCCATCACTTCTTCCTCAAAGTATCTTCAATTTGAAGTACACCAAGCCTCTCTTTGAAGTACTCAAACTTCACTCTGGCTAGTGGTTTCGTCAACACATCTGCAACCTGCTCATCCGTCGTAACATACAGGAGCTTCACTGCTCCTCTCTGCACCATATCCCTAATATAGTGATAATTGATCTCGATGTGCTTCAACCTGTCATGGAACATCGAGTTCTCAGACAACTTCACACAACTCTAGTTGTCACAGAAGATATAGGTAGCATCCAACGGGAGATCAAATAACTCAGACAGTAGCTTCCTAATCCATATTGCCTCACAACTGGCTGAACAAGCTGCGACATACTCTGCTTCAATTGTACTCAGTGCTACACAGGACTGCTTCTTGCTAAACCAAGAGATCACAACTAATCCCATACTGAAGCAACACCCAGAAGTGCTCTTCCTATCTGCAGCACTGTCTTCCCAATCTGAATCAACATAACCCTCCAAGTTAAACCTTTGATTCACATCATACTTGAGCCCATAATCAACCATACCCATCAGGTACCTCAGAATATGCTTTACAGCAATTAGGTGAACATGTCTAGGATCCATCAGGAACTAGCTCAATGTGTTCACCACAAAGCAAATATCTGGTCACGTGTTCGTCAGGTACATCAAGGACCCAATCATCTGACGATACACCATGACATCAATCGGATCAGATGAAGCATCACACAGAAGCTTCAGGTTTGATGCCATAGGTGTGGCCATGGCCTTGCATTCCATCATCCTGAACCTCTTCAGGATCTCTAATGCATACTTCCCTTGTCCAAGGAATATTCCATCTGCACTCTGCCACACCTCCATGCCTAGAAAGTAATGCATCATCCCCAAGTCCTGGGTGCTTGTTTGAAAATGTACAAGGCTTTCTTCAATCTGCACACATATGACTCCCTGTCATGTGTCTCAAAACCGAGTGGGTGCTCCACATACACTTCCTCTTTGACTACACCATTCAAGAAAGCTGTCTTAACATCCATCTGGTGTATCTTCCACTTCATCACTGCATCCAGGGAAAGTACTGTTCTGATGGAAGTGTAACTGGCTATAGGTGAAAAAGTCTCTTCATAATCTATCCCTCCTTTCTGGGAGAAGCCACGAGATACAAATCTCGCCTTGTATTCATCTGCAACATGCTTGATCTTATAGATCCACTTGGAAGTCACAACAGGCTTCCCTTCAGGTCTTGGGACCACATCCCAAACATCATTCTTCATGATCGATTGGTATTCCTCGATCATGGCATTCTTCCATTACTGCATCCCGAATCTTGGGAACTTCAGATTCTTCAATATCTTCAATAGATAGTTTTCTTTGAATTTCGTTTGTTGGAACAGATGTTGTAGTCCCTCTTTTGTAGGTGATTGTACACGATCTTTCCTACAAGTCAAATTCAATTGCATGATTAGAAACTTCTCATAGTTTTTCAAAAAAAAATCTTACACATAAAAATATATGTCATATATTTATGCAATTATCTTAGCCAATGCTTCAATACAACATTTATCCATATACCGTATTCACACGGTAACTTTCTAGATGCCTTCCATCTCTACCAGAACATTTGTTAAGAGCGTGCACAACTCCCAACATGTTAGCAAAGAGGTTTCATTCTAGATAAGTAGCAATGAAATGTTGTACAGTACCATAGGCCACTTACCCATTACTTGCATATTAGTAGTATCTTGTTCATCAATGCAACTTTTCTAATATGCATAATACATATCCTAAATCTAGGAACATAAGTATGTATACTACTAAACAACATCATTTAAGCAATCATATATATAATAAATGACAATTCAAATACTTATCTTTGTTTGGTTGTTCGGTGGACTCCCTCTTGATCTTTGCTTCCTTGCAGGAACTTTTGGAGTGTGCTCTCTCTTGATCTTTGCTTCCTGGATTACCTGTCCTTGAACTTATATCCATCCTGGCTCACTATGCATGCTTAAGTGTGCACTAATGTCATGATTGTGTTATCCTCAAGATCTCATACATAATTATACATTCATTAGTATAAGCTCAATACTATCAAAAAATTATGATTTAACATCTATGGTCATGATCATTTCACACACAGGTAATTTATCACAAGCATTAGTATTCAAAGTTTCAGGGAAAACTTCTTTTATTCATGCATAATATTATTTGACCATAGGACTCTTTTGGTTAGTCATATCCTCAATCAAAGTAAGAAACATAATATGCATAAACCGTTGATTACTTAAACTTCTAACTTCAAGAATAATCATTATCATTCATAGAAAAGTATAAGATCCTAGCACAAGGATTCTAACTTGATATAGGAAAAACATACCTAGATTATCATGCTTGCTAGTTATGTCTAACATACCCATATAATGTCTTTTTGTTCTTCTTCAAATACTTGTGCTAGTAACCTGCATAACTCATGAGTTAACCATTGTAGAACCAAAATATACATGTACCTCGTAAGTAGAGCTTCTATAATGGCTATGGATGAGTCTTTGTCTTCATGTCACCATGGTCATATGTTCTTGATCTAGAACTTGATTTGTCTTTCTTGATGTACCTTTCATGTTAGTGGACAACATCAACCTCATATAACACCACAATGCATTAGTACAATCATATAACCCTAATCAATGAATGTCTTCTATCATTCACATGCATTCATACTTTTACTAGGGTGATAAGACAAGTCTAAGATTAATCAATATTGTACTAACCTCAATAGTATGAAGACAAACATATCACAACCTTAATCATGAATATATTTCAAAAAACGTACATGTATCTCCTTAAGTCATACTTGTCGATATTGCTTGTAGTCTTCTTATGTAAGGCCTTAGCCTTATCTCCCTCTGGAATTGGAACTTCTTCACTTATGCAGGTGTCCAATTCATTCTCTTATAGGATCAACCCAATCCACTTTGATTTGTTGAGACTGGATCTAGAGTTGGATTAGGGTTTGTCGGAGAAACCCTAAAAATTCAACTTTTGAATTTCAAACTTCTGAATGGATGGAAAGATGTGCCTTGCTGAGCTGATCAAGCTGCTATACTTCAATTTTGAAAACTAGAAAATTTGACCCCTCAAAATTGCCTTTGAAACTACCGGATCTTCTAGACAGGATCCCGAACTAGGATTTGATAAAGCCTGGTCTTCTGCACATCCAAAAGGTTCTATCTTGTGTTCTAAACTTTGATTTTTTTGAGGAGCTTCCATCCGTGGTCACAAATTTCAAAAATTCCAACTTTTGCATAAGCCCTAATTTTCCACCTTTCTGATCAAAATCCCGAACTAGGGTTTGATCAAGCCCGACCTTCTGCCCAACCAAAAAATTCGATCTTGGTCTCTAAATTTCGATTTTGATGAGGAGCATTCATCCATGGAATTTGATTCCAAAAATTCCAACTTTCTCTGAAACCCTAAATTCCCGCAACAATGACAAGCCAAGAATGAAGGTGCTCAAAATCCAATTCTGTTTTGACAGAAATATGCACCTGATTGTTTCTGGTGCATCTCTGAAATTACAAATCCACGGGATCTGAAACTTCTATTTGTGGTATCTTGACCTGTCATATTTCCAATTCCATAGCTCTGACCTCAATTGGATTCTCTAAGAGAGATTTATGCCAAGTGTCGTAGCGTGACCTATTTATGGGATAAAACAAGAGAGCGAACTTGTACAGCGTGCCACATGTCACTGGTTCAACTTCAGCCTCTGAAAAACTTACTTGAGAAACTACAGTCCGTGCTCTTACTGTCACTTTTTACAAAATTTCATTTGGAGCTTCCTAGCCCATGTTGTGACCTTTTTTCCTAGGTCACCTGTTTATGACTGAGATCTGGAAGAGGCAGAAACCCTAGATTGTATGGATCATATCTCACAAAGTACAATGAATCAGATATCGTGCTTCGGACACAAGGTACATGGGCATGTTACCTTCTACCTTTAAAAGTTTCAGAACTTGAACCTTCTCCAAAATGTATTTATAGCGAAAGTTCCACAATGACTGGTTTTTTCTATATCAAGCCCCAGCTTCCAATTTGTCGCAAGTGCAACAAGTCTCATAAATGCCATAGCATGCCTTCCTTCAGGCTAGCTCTGATACTATGTTAGTTTTTCATCATTTAATTCAATAGATCTAGGATCTTAACTGAAAGAACACCATGTACAACATATCAAGCATAAGAGACAAGAGACAAGAGACACAAAGCATTTCACCGGGGAAAACCAAGAAGGTGAAAAACCCAGCAACTTCCTCAGAGATAGAATAAGCATCAATACAAGGATCACCATGATCAAACCCAAGAGATAGATATCTTTAGCAACATGTTCCTCCTCCACTTGTATGCACCCTCCTCTTCTCTCACTAATGTGAAGTGAGTGAATAATAGAATGTGTAAAATGAGAGAGACACACTCTCTATTTATACACTAACTTGACTTTCCTTTTAACTCTAACTAGGTCGGCCCCAACTTAACCACTTAACATAATACTAACGGGGTTGACCCCACTAGGATGGTTTAATTACCCTTTAACCCACAAGACTCATACAGGGTCAACCCCTTTAAGGTGGTCTAATAACCCATCAAGTATAAGTTACGACACTTACAATATAACTTCCGACACTTGCAAGTACAACTGACGACACTTCCAATCAGAGGAATAATACATCTCCATTGGGGATACAAATAAAGTACAAATAAAATATACAAGTGAATATCTTCCGAAGTTACAAATACATCAACGAGTGGTGCTTACTTTGTTGTTGTTTTTTCATTAGGTGATGTTGTTGGTGCATAGTCCATTGGTGTTGTGGGTAAAATTTCTTTGCTTGAGCGCTTGATACCAATCGAGCGATACTAGTCAAACAAGATTAATCAAGGCACAATGTATAAGGGCAAGCAATAATTTAGTTGGTTCATAAAGAAATAGATTGCTCCAAATGCTTAGTAAAGGCTTCATTGGATTGGTTCCGAAAGAAACAACTTGCTCTAATTGCTAAGTAAAGGATTCATTAGGGAACTTTGTATATTATGCATGCTCACTGTGAAATTAAATTTCCCTACTCTTTGGTCTTTGCTCGTCAAAGGTGAATTAATATTTAGTTTGGATGAGACAAACGCACTTGATATGGAAAGCTTGCAAATACACTAGCTAGACAATAAAGTTAGCGGGCAATTTTAGATTGAAAGAACATAAGAAAGGATTCTTCACAAATATTGAAGTGTACGTATGAACAACTTTAGCTAAAGAGAAAAAAGGAGGCCGAAATGAATGACTCTCGAATGCCCTCTAGCTCTAGAATGACTCTTGCTTGGATGTGAGGTGAGTTCTAAAAAAGGGAAGGTACAAGCTAGTTGAATATGAAGGGACAACTAGATGTGTTCTTGTTTCCCCTACCTATGTAATATCTGTGTCCTTTGTCGAGAAAAACATTCAATAATAACAGTTCAAGATGGTAATTTGAAAGCTTGGTGTGTATAAGATGATGCAGTGCTTTGCTCTTGTTGTTCTCTAAAGAAAAGAAATAGCCTCTCAATCAATTTGGAGAAGGATATAGAAGAAGGGTGGATCAATCAACTAAGTAAGTGATTTCTTTTCTAGTGTCTATATCCATCCAAAAGTAAGTGTTCTTTCCATTAGTTGTACTACTGCATACATGCTAATTTTTCCAAATATGGTGTCTGGGGATGTCTCCTTAAATCTCTGCCAATTTTATCCCCAATCCGTACTGTCTGAAATAATGCTTCTCCTTGCAATGGTGCCAATGAAATATTGCTTCCTATGTAGCATCATGTTTTGCATCCAAAATAACATTTTATTTGTCTACCATATCAATGCCATGTTTGGCTTCCTCATTAGCGTCAAGTGTTGCATCATTTTTAATGCCTAGTTTTGCATCTCTATTGATGTCAACATTAGCACCATGTTTTGATACCACTTTAGTGCCCAATTTAGTGTCCATTTTTACTCCCACACTATTGCCACATTTTGCTTCCTGTTTAGCTCCTTGAATTTCTTCTTGTTTTGCTTCCTCATGAATGCCACATTTGTTAAATTTTGAGCATTAATTCACAATACTCTAGGATCTTTGCTGAGAGAATAACATATACAGTATATCAATGCATGACAATCACAATATGCATGATAAGCATCACAAGAATCAAAAGCATGAGAGATAAGAGACACAGAGTTTCCGTGGGGAAAACCCTAAGGTGAAAAACCCCACAACTTCCTCAGAGATAGAGAGAGCAATGGCTCAACCAAAGTACAACCAAAATACACTGAGATAGTCTCCTAGTAGCAGATGATCCTCCTCCTCACTAGTGCGCCACTTTCTGAGTGAGAGTGAGATACTTTTCCGAGTGATCTAAATAGAGATCACCTGATCTCTATTTATACTAATCTGTTTGCCCAGTGACCTTATGGGGCCGACTTGTCTAGCTAGGTACATCCATATTATAATGTATATTTCAGGGCCGACCCCACACATGGTGGTCTAATAACCCATCGGCAAGTACACACACTTGCGGCACTTGTCAATCCACATGATGACACTTCCTTATAGAGGAATGACACATCTCTTATAAGGGTACAATAAATATATATAAAATACACAGATGAAATACCTTCCGAAGTTACATATACATCAACACTCCCTCTTAACTAGGAAGGTATTTCTCGACACAGATTTGCTAGACAAGTCTTCTTCTCGGGATCATCATCATCAATGCATCGTCATCATCATCGTCACTACTGCTGCTATCTCAACCAATCTCTGACTCTACTCGTCATAGGAAGTTCTACAGAGCCAGTTCTTTTTCATACTGGATGTAGGCCTGCCACCTGCAGGTCTTCGTCATCACTGGCCATACTGTGGAAATCTCAGGACTTATTACGTGTGTCACAAAACCTTAAAAGAGTCTCTTGACTAGTAAGAACCCTAAAGAGCATCTGAGGCCTTTTTCATCCTGTCCAGATCTCCAGGACTTATTACATGTGACCCCACCACAAAACCTCGAAAGAGAATCCCAGGACTGATTACGAGCACAAGGCTCAACCTATCGGATCTCCCAGGGCACAAATTAAATGTGGTCATGGAAAAACCTCGAAAGAGCATCCCAGGACTGATTACGAGCACACGGCTCAACCTATCGGATCTCCCAGGGCACAAATTACATGCCATAGGACAAAACCTCGAAAGAGCATCTTCCAGATATCCCAGGGCACAAATTACATGCCATAGGCAAAACCTCGAAAGACTATCTGCAGATCTCCCAAGGCACAAATTATATGTCCTCCCAAGCAAAACCTCGAAAGAGCATTTTCCAGATGTCCTAGGGTACGAATTACATGCCATAGGCAAAACCTTGAAAGACCATCTGCAAATCTCCCAGGGCACTGTTGAGCCCAGAATTGGCCCTTTTTGACCATCATTTATCACTGTCCCTTACCTTGTCTTACACCAATTACCTTGGCAATTCAACTTATTGTCCTTATATATTCCCCAAATTACCAAGGTATGGCCGATTATTGTTTTATTGTATTAATACTTATGATTGTGATGATTTAAGCTGTGCATCTCTTAATTCGTGCTAACATGATGCAAATTATGAAGGTAGTAAGATAAATAGACCGCAGGAAGATCGGAGCTGAACAAGTCACGGAGGAAGGGACGTCCATTGCTTAAGGAAGGTTCCTTGGGGCTCAAATCGTCAATCAAGGCATAGTCATGGCAGGGCAGCTGTAACATAAAGTTCTATCTTAAGTATGTCGCTGCTCGAATCCAGCTGTGAGCTGGAAGGACCGCCACTCTTGGGACAGTTGATAACTCCTCTCATATTTGGATATTTCAGTTCTGCCACGCATTGTAACAGCTAGATTATTTAGGGCGCCTGAAGATCATAGATCTTCATGGCTGCCCAATTATAGGTTTTTGATGTTGCAACTGTATGTATAAATATGTGGTATTATCTCGATCGAGGGGTTGGACAGCAATGAATTAATTCATCTTGTATTAGCAGTGAAGCCGAAACTGTGTACTCATCCTTCTGTTAATATAAGGAGTTGCTTCTGAGTTAAAGAGAGTGTTGTTCAACCAGCGTCTCTGTGTGAAGACTGGGCCCGTCTTCCACAGAGATTGCTGTGTTAATTTAGGATTTCATCTTTCTGTTGTGTGATGATTTGATCTTTCTTTTGTACGCAGCAGCAATATTCATTGTGTGGATTTCTCAGTAAATGATTTATTTGTGAGATTGGTAAATGGTATCAATAACAGTCGACTGAGTCAGGTTTGTTTTATGTAATTCAATTTCTGTTCACACTGTTGTGCTCATCCTGCAGCTGAAACGTAATCCCAGAAGTTCCTACGAATTAGCTTTCCTGTTATGTGTTGATTGATTTATATTTTGCAATTCAGCATCTTAGAACAGTTGCTTCAATCTCCCTTATTAAATTCTAGAGTAATGTTCAGGTCATGCTTCATGATTCCCAGCTTGATTTCATTAGACAGTTGATTATTTTAGAATGCAATTGAGATTTCCTTCCTGCAATCGTTGATTAGATCTGATATTCGTTCTGCTTGATGCATAATAGAAAAGGATTGTAGTACAGCAGTTAGAAGGCAATTGGGGTTGCGTAGATTCTTGGGATGAACATAGATGATAGAAGATAAAAGTATTCACTTCTAATGGTTTGTGTTTAAGCATATATTGTGCACTTGTCCTTTGAAATAAAAAGACTTTCTCGGGTTGACAATAAATTTCATACGCTCTGTGTGTTGATATTTAATTATCTGCAATTAGAGTGCTTGACAGGCACAAATTACATGCTTATCTGCACAACATGTTCCATGGCCACAGAGTATCAACCTGATACTCACCATACATCATCCTGATGTACACATGATCATCCTGATGATCACTGCAACATCCTGCTGCATGTCATCTGGAGCAACATCCTGAATCTCGTCATCCATGATCATCCTGATCATATAATGCATCTACCTGATGCATACCAAGTATCTACCTGATACATATCATCATATATGATCCACCTGATCATACAGTGTATCCACCTGATACAAATGCAGATACATGGTCCAAGCATCCAACATGATGCTTATACAAAATACATACACATGATCCAATCGATCATATCCAGCATCCAACATGATGCATACATACATACATAAAAATGATCCAATTGATCATATCCAGCATCCAACATGATGCATACATACATACGTAAAAATGATCCAACTGATCATATCCAACATCCAACATGATGCATACATACATACATAAAAATGATCCAACTGATCATATCCAACATCCAACATGATGCGTACATACATATATAAAAATGATCCAACTGATCATATCCAAGCAGAAACCAGAACATCATCCTGATGCTCGTCATCCAGCGCTTACATCCACAGCCATGTGAAGGATCCTCCTTCCAACATGCTTGGAATGGCTCCAGCAAATGTGTCCATCACTTCTTCCTCGAAGTGTCCTCGATCTGAAGAATGCCAAGCCTCCCTCTGAAGTACTCGAACTTCACCCTGGCTAGTGGCTTCGTCAGCACATCTGCAATCTGCTCGTCCGTCGCAACATACAGGAGCTTCACAGCTCCTCTCTGCACCATATCCATGATATAGTGATATTTGATCTCTATGTGTTTCAACCTGTCATGAAACACTGAATTCTCGGACAGCTTCACACAACTCTGGTTATCACAGAAGATACCAGTAGCATCCAACGGGAGATCAAATAACTCAGACAGTAGCTTCCGTAGCCATACTGCCTCACAACTAGCTGAACAGGCTGCAACATACTTTGCCTCAGCTGTACTCAGTGCTACGCAAAATTGCTTCCTGCTAAAACAAGAGATCACACCTGATCCCATACTGAAGCAGCACCCAGATGTGCTCTTCCTATCTATAGCACTGCCAGCCCAATCTGAATCAACATAACCCTGCAGGTTAAACTTTTGATTTGCCTCATACTTGAGCCCATAATCCACTGTACCCTTCAGGTACCTCAGAACATGCTTTACAGCAACCAGATGAACACTCCTTAGATCTGTCAGGAACTGACTCAATGTGTTCACTGCAAAGCAAATATCTGGTCTCGTGTTTGTTAGGTACATCAAGGACCCAATCAACTGACGATACATAGAGACATCAACTGGCTCAGATGAAGCATCACATAGAAGCTTCAGATTCGATGCCATAGGTGTGGCCATGGCCTTGTAATCCATCATCCCGAATCTCTTCAGGATATCCACTATGTACTTCCCTTGACCAAGGAAAATCCCATCTGCACTCTGCCACACCTCCATACCTAGGAAATAATGCATCATTCCCAAATCTTTCATATCGAACTCAGCAGCAAGCTTTCTCTTTGTATCTGCAATCAATCTGTCATCTCCTGTTACAAATAAGTCATCCACATATAGGAGTAGAACCACCGGATTCCCTTCCTCAACTTTGTAATAAAAGTTGGAATCCACTTTACTCTTGGTAAAGCCCAAACTAGATAAGAAACTGTCCATCCTACCATACCAGGTTTTGGGAGCTTGTTTCAAGCCATACAAGGCTTTCTTCAATCTGCACACATATGACTCCCTGTCATGTATTTCAAAACCGAGTGGCTGCTCTACATATACTTCCTCTTCAACTAAACCATTCAAGAAAGCAGTCTTGACATCCATCTGGTGTATTTTCCATTTCATCGCTGCAGCCAAGGCAAGTACTGTTCTGATGGAAGTATACCTGGCTACAGGTGCAAAAGTTTCTTCATAATCTATTCCCTCTTTCTGAGAGAAGCCACGAGCTACGAATATTGCCTTGTATTTCTCCACACTGCCATCTGCAGCATGCTTGATTTTGTAAATCCATTTGGAAGTCACAACAGACTTCTCTTTAGGTCTTGGGACAACATCCCAAACATCATTCTTCATTATTGATTGATATTCCTCAACCATGGCATCCTTCCATTCTTTCTTTTCCACTGCTTCTTCATAACTGGAGGGCTCTTTGTTCATAATGTCACAGAGTAAAGCAACATAGCTGGTATGTGATCTAGTTCTCTTCTTTGCTCTATGTTCCTCTTCTGGAATGCCAAATCTTTCTGCATCTTGAATGAGCTCTCTAGCCCATGCAGGTTTCCTCTTGTGAGAGTTACCCTCATGGGGTGGATCTACAGGTTCTTGTGGATCTTCAAACTCACGAACAACTTCTAGAACTGCTTCAGTCATGGTAGTGTCTTGAAATCTAGTTTCCTTAGGTTCTTCATAAACTTCGATCGGTGCCTTCCTTGATTTGATGAATGATGAGTTCTCATCAAATGTCACATCCCTGCTGACATCAATCTTCTTGAACCTTGGAAAGTATATTCTGTAAGCCTTCGAGCTTTCACTGTAACCCACAAAGATACCCTTCTTTCCTGAAGGATCTACTTTAGTCCTCTTTTCCTTTGGAACATGAGTGTATACTGGACAACCAAATATTCTGAGATGAATGAC
Organism: Larix kaempferi; assembly: GCA_027924585.1. Taxonomy (NCBI): domain Eukaryota; kingdom Viridiplantae; phylum Streptophyta; class Pinopsida; order Pinales; family Pinaceae; genus Larix; species Larix kaempferi. The sequence goes on from BSBM01001068.1 coordinate 160,733, forward strand.
TTCAGGTTTCTTACCATAAAAGACCTCTTCTGGTGTCTTGTTGTCCAATATCTTGTGGGGTGTTCTGTTCTGCACATATACAGTTGTTCTAGCTGCTTCTTCCCATAGATGCATAGGTAGATCCTGGTCATGCAGCATTGCCCTTGCTGCTTCCATGATAGTTCTGTTCTTCCTTTCTGCAACTCCATTCTGTTGAGGATTATAAGGAGCAGTCAACTCCCTCTTAATCCCTGAATCACTACAAAGCTTCTTGAAGTCACCTGAGATGAATTCTCCACCATTGTCGGATCTAAATGTTTTGATCTTCTTGTCAGTTTGATTCTCCATCAAGGTTTTGAATTCCTTGAATTTATCAAACACCTCATCTTTGTTCTTCAAGAAGTATACCCAAGTCTTCCTGGAGAATTCATCAATAAATGAGACATAGTAAACATACCCACTCAGAGAACTGGATGACATAGGACCACATACATATGAGTGGATGATTTCCAGGATGTCTTTTGCCCTGCTTTCACTGCTTGGGAAAGCCTCCTTAATGTTTTTACCTTTTGCACATCCTTTGCAAACACCTTCATGTTTGGTCTTGATTTCAGAAAGACCCTCTACAGCCTTGCTTGCAATTGGAAGTGCTCTATAGTGCATATGAGCAAGTCTTATATGCCAAAGTTCACTTGGCTCCATGGATTCATGTACCATGGCATGTTCAGGTTGTCCCTTCAATTTATACAAACCTCCCTCTTGCTCTCCAATCACTACTACATCATCTATGTTCTTTCCCTTTGGCCACATTAGGACTTGGCCATCCACAAATGCAACCCTCATACCTTTTGTATCCAATGCAGAGATGGAGAGTAAGTTCTTCTTGAGCCCAGGTACATAAAGGACTTCTTTCATCTTCAAAGATTTTCCAGAATCTAGGTTGTAGGAGGCTTCACCACTTCCTTTGATTGGGTATTGATAATCATCCCCAAGTTTCACCTTATGGGGTGATTCATGTTCATATAGATTCACAAAAGATTCCTTAAACCCAGTCATGTGTTTGGAAGCCCCACTGTCAATCAACCAATCATTACAACTATGGTAGATAGTACCTATGAGAGCAGAAATTAGAACATATTCTTCTTCACTTGATGAGTCATCATCACTATTACTTTCTGCCCTAACCTTCTTCTTTGGGGGTTCATCATCTTCGGCAGTATGAGCATGATATCTTCTTTTGTTCTTCTTCTTCTTCTTATTGAAGTTGTTGTTGTCTTTCTTCTTCTTGGGACAATCTGAAGCAAAGTGTCCCTTCTCATTGCAATTGAAGCATCTGAGGTCTTTTTTATCTTTATGATAATGGTGGTGTGAGGATCTTTTGTTATGAGATGATTCCTTCTTGGACTTGCCTTTCCTGGCATGTCTTGTGAGAGCTTGATCTTCATTTCCCATCTTTTCTTCTTGGGCCACAAGCCTAGCTTCTTCTTGAGAGCATTCTTCCCGCAATCTGTTGAAGGAGATCAATTTCTTCCTTGCACAGATTCCTTGAATGAAGGAATCCAATACCTGGGTAGGCCATTTAGAGTGGTCATCACCACTTCACCATTCTCCACCATTTCATCCACTGCTTCTAGTTGTTCCTTGATCTGGGAGACCCTTGAAAAATAAGATTGAATGGTTTCTCCATTCTGAAATTTTACTCCTTTCAATTGGTTTCGCAGGGTCATCTTCCGATTTATGTTCTTCCCTTCAAATAGCTTGGTCAAAGAGTCAAACATCTCCTTGGGTGTCTTTAGAGAGGACACATGGGGTATGAGATGGTCTTTAATGGAATCAGCAATGATTCTCTTTTCCTTGACCAAGTTCTTCTTATGTAATACCTTGGCCTCTTCATCCTCTGGGATAGGGATGTCTTCTTTCACATATGAGTCTAACTCATTCTCTTCCAGGATTAACCCAATCCTATACTTCCAAGCTTGAAAGTTATTAGCTCCTTCAAGCTTATCCTCAAGCTTGGTGTGGTGAGACATCTTAAAGAGTACTTCAAATGGAAATAGAAAAGATTTACATCTTACCACTTGAAATGCTGAAAACTGGATCTGGTCCCAGATTAGGGTTTGTCGGAAAAACCCTAAAAATTCAAAATGTGAATTTCAATTTTCTGAAAGGATAGAAAGATGCGCCTTGATGAGCTGATCAGCCTGGTGTATTCAAAATTTGAGATCAGCAAAGCTTTACCCTTCATATTTTCCTTTTTGTCCTCCTGGGTTCACTAGGGAGAGCCCTGAATTAGGGTTTGCGTTTCCTGGAGATCTACCCAACCAAAAATCTCGATCCAAAGCTCTAAACTTCGATTTTTGCAAGGATCTTCCAACTATGTCTTCAGATTTCAGAAATTCCTATTTTTGTGGAAACCCTAATTTTTAGGACCAAATCTGAAAATGCTCGGAATTGAATTATGATTGGACAGATAGATGCTCCTTGATGAGTAGAGTCAATCTACTATACTGCTTTTCCAAAATCCGTGGAGAGAAACCCAATAAACAAGAAACTCAAGTTTCCGTCACTGCAAAATGTCTTCTTCTCAGGTTAGCTCTGATACCATGTTAAATTTTGAGCATTAATTCACAATACTCTAGGATCTTTGCTGAGAGAATAACATATATAGTATATCAATGCATGACAATCACAATAAGCATGACAAGCATCGCAAGAATCAAAAGCATGAGAGACAAGAGGCACATAGTTTCCGTGGGGAAAACCCTAAGGTGAAAAACCCCACAACTTCCTCAGAGATAGAGAGAGCAATGGCTCAACCAAAGTACAACCAAAATACACTGAGATAGTCTCCTAGTAGCAGATGATCCTCCTCCTCACTAGTGCGCCACTTTCTGAGTGAGAGTGTGATACTTTTCCGAGTGATCTAAATAGAGATCACCTGATCTCTATTTATACTAATCTGTTTGCCCAGTGACCTTATGGGACCGACTTGTCTAGCTAGGTACATCCACATTATAATATATATTTCAGGGCCGACCCCACACATGGTTGTCTAATAACCCATCGGCAAGTACACACACATGCGACACTTGTCAATCCACATGACGACACTTCTTTATAGAGGAATGACACATCTCTTATAAGGGTACAATAAATATATATAAAATACACAGATGAAATACATTCCAAAGTTACATATACATCAACAACATTTAGCTTCCCATTAAGCATCTAATTTTGCTTCTTCATTGGCCACTAGTTAGCTTCTGGTTTGGCTTCTACTTTGATGTCCAAAATAGCATCAGAATCGACTTCCAACTTAGCACTAGGTATTGCATCCAATGTTGCTTCTAGATCTATGACATAGTGGGCTTCCATTTTAGCTCCTAGTTTTGCTTCCTTATTAGCACCACATTTGGCTTGTTATTTAACACCTACAAGTATATCCAATTGTGTGTTAATATATTTATTATATCAAATTATTATAATTATTTCATTAATTTCAATAGTTCTCATATATCATTTACTTCATAGTTCTGAAATAACATAATGAAACATTCAAATTAATTGTAGATACCATTATTGAAATTAATTCCATAGCATTTATGAGGAAATTTAACACAAATAGACAACGTTTATCCAAAGTAGTAACATCATCATATATATTAATTTTCCATGAAAATATCATCGACAACTTCCAATATAGATAAATTTACAATATAATAACGATAACATCACCATTATCTTTCATCAAAAGAAGTGAAATTATAAAACATCATCACATCAATAACCTATCATACAAATCATCGTATTAAGGTTAAAATAACATGTGAACATTATATATAGTGAAAATACCAATATCACAAGAAATATCTTTTTTAATATCCATATATAGAAATGTCAAAATGATCAAGGGTAATCAAAGTTTATACATCAACATAAATCCACCATACAAATCAAAATGACCCAGAATTTAATATGAACTTGGATTATCACAAAATAACAATACGTGTCTAGTAGCATCGAGAAAGCAATAAATATCCAAAATCTCAATAGTAGCATCAATGGCTATCATCATCATCATCATCATCGCCATTATCATCCTCATCCTCATCATCCTCATCTATCCCAAGATCATATTCATCATCATTTTCATCTAATCCATTTGCATCATTATCAACAATATATTTCTCTGGTACATTGGTGACAACATAATCTAGATCATCTAAGGAGTCATCTTCACCATTTTTTTGCAAACAACAAGAAATAATCAATTTAAAACAATAGTATTAATTTCATTACATAATGCATATTTTGTGTTATATTGCAAATAATAGTGTGATAATTTATGTATTCTCATGATTTTTCCAACCATGAATATAAACATCATCTCATCAACAGATAGTAACCACTCATATAAAGTGTATCCACAACCATGCACACACTCACACATACACACACATGTACACCATAAATTTTTATATCACAACAGAACAAGACATGGAGGCAAAGGAAAAATAGACATCCCAGTGATTATATATAAAGTGAAGAAAAATATGATATCACATATACTATTCGCTTTGAACCATTTTTTTGCCTAAAGTTGTTATATCATTAAATAACTATATATAACATGTTATTCAATCTATATCTTTAAGAGCATATTAACCATGGTTTTCATCTCTCAATCAAGTTCATGAATTGTTTACATTTTTAATCTAAAAGTAAATTTAATATAACATGCTTGATAATATCCCCTCGTAAACATGGCTAAAAGAATATTATCATAAATATGGTTTTTAACATATTAATCATATCATTGGTATAATAATCACAAAGCGTACAAATCTTCATTGGATTCATGTTATCCAAGTACCTGCATGAGGAAATGGAACTCAATTTCGTTACTTGGATTGGTTTTTATGCCCTTGGTTGAACTTTTGCCTGGTATCCCTGAATGGCCTTGGGAAGAGAGTTGAAATTTTCAATAAATAGGAAAATGAGGCTTATGTGGGAAAATCGTCATTTTTTATGGATTCTTGACATCCGAACACTCTAGGAACACCCCTATCCGGTGACTTCATGGACCAAACATTATTTATTTTGATGGTTTTCTACACTAGGCTTTTGATCAAAGACGTGCAGTGCAAATTTTGCATGATGGGATAAGATGTTCTAAATGTTCCAAGTGAGTGTGTGGGCATCGTGGTCCTCTCGTCATTTCCCAAATACACCTGCAATATGTAACATAACTCAATTCCATTGCTCGGTTTGGTTTTTATGTTACCAGTTGAAATTTGTCTTGTTTCCCTGAATGGCCATGGGAAGCAAGATGAAACTCGCAATAACTCGAAAACCATGGCTCCGATGGACAAACCGTTGATTTCCTTGGATTCATGGCGTCTGGGTATCACTAGGGACACCCTTGTCATGTGGCTTCATGGACCAAAAGTTGTCTATTTTGATGGTTTTCTAAAATAGGGTTTTTTCTGAGTGACGTGCAATGCAAGTTTTGCATGATATGCTAATATTTTGAAAAATGTGTTGAGTGAGTGCATGGGAATCATAGTCATCTCGTCCTTCCCCAAACACACTTGCATGAGGCAACAAAACTAAATTTCGTTGCTCGGTTTGGTTTTTATGCTCCCAGTTGAAATTTGTTTGGTGTCCCTAAATGGCCTTGGGAAGCGAGACAAAACTCGCAATAAATCAAAAACTGTGGCTCCGATGGAAAAACCATCAATTCTGTTGGATTCGTGACATCCAAGTACCACTAGGGACACCCCTTCCGAGTGGCTTCATGGACCGAAAGTTCTATATTTTGATGGTTTTCTAAACTAGGGTTTTGCTAAGCAACGTGCAATGCAATTTCTGCATGATAGGATAAGATTTTGAAAAATGTACCGAGTGAGTGTGTGGGAATCGTAGTTATCTTGTCCTTTCCAAAACACACTTGCAGCAGACAACGAAACTCAATTTTGTTGCTCAGTTTGGTTTTTATACCCCCAGTTGCAATTTTCCTGGTGTCCCTGAATGGCCTTGGGAAGCGAGATGAAACTCACAATAATTTGAAAACCGTGGCTTTGATGGAAAACCTGTTAGTTCCGTTTGATTCATGACATCCGAATACCACTAAGGACACCCCTTCCCAGTGGCTTCATGTACCGAAAGTTGTCTATTTTGACGATTTTCTAAAATAGTGTTTTGGTTAGTGACATGCAATGCAATATCTGCAACATAGGATCAAATTTTGAAAAATGTACCGAGTGAGTGTGTGGGAATCGCAGTCATATCATCCTTTCCAAAACACACATGTAGGAGGCAACGAAACTAAATTTTGTCGCGAGATGAAAATCACAATAACTCAAAAACCGTTCCTTCAATGGACAAACCACCAGTTCCATTGGATTCATCACATACGAGTACCACTAGGGACAACCCTGTCCAGTGGCTTCAAGGAACGAAAGTTGTCTATTTTGATGGTTTTCTAAACTAGGGTTTTGCTAAGTGACGTGTAGTGCAATTTCTACATGATAGGCTAAGGTTTTGAAAAATGTGTCGAGTGAGTGCATGGGAATCGTAGTCATATCTCCCTTGCCCAAACACACATTCAAGAGGCAACATAACTCAATTTTGTTGCTCGGTTTGGTTTTTATGCTATTGGTTGAAATTTTCCTAGTGTCCCTGAATGGCCTTGGGAAGCGAAATGAAACTCACAATAACTTGAAAACTGTGGCTCTGATGGACAAACCATCAATTCCGTTGGATTCGTGACATCCAAGTACCGGTAGGGACACCCCTTCCCGATGGCTTTTTGGACCGAAAGTTGTATATTTTGATGGTTTTCTAAACTAGGGATTTTCTAAGTGACGTGCAATGCAATTTCTACACGATAGGCTAAGATTTTGAAAAATGTACTGAGTGAGTGTGTGGCCATCGCGGTAATATCGTCGTTTCCTAAAAAAAATTATATAAGGAAATGAAACTCAATTTTGTTGCTCAGTTTGGTTTTTATACCCTTGGTTCTAATAGTGAGATGAAACTCACAATAAGTCAAAAATTGTGGCTCCGATGGACAAACCGTCAATTCCGTTGGATTCATGATGTCTAATTATTGCTAGGGACACACCTTCGCGGTGGATTCGTGGACCGAAATTTGTATATTTTGATGGTTTTCTAAACTAGGGTTTTGCTAAGTGACGTGCAATGCAATTTCTGCACGATAGGCTAAGATTTTGAGGAAGGGCACATCAGGGATTGTTTTCAAGGCCCATGCTATTATATATGGTTAAATAAGGGTCTTAGGTCATAATATTTTTCTCTAATCCCATGGTCCATGTGCAAGGCCTCAAACCACCACACCGTATACCCTCCATGAGGAATCATTAACCTAAAAGTGGGATATGATAGACATTTCCCGCTTTCTAACACTAGAAATGGTTCTCAATGCCTATGTCATGGTTTGATGCTAAAATACCTACGAATACACTATAACATTCATATATAGGGATTATGATCTATTTGTGGAGTCATAAACCACCATACAGACCTTATAAATGGAATCTTCATATGTCAATGCGATACGATCCTACAATGGGGATGCTTCTTGGTGTCCAAGCCAAGTTTGATACAAAAATACAGGTTATCGACTCATAACATTTTTATTTGGATCTCATGGTCCATACATGGGACCTTGGACCACCACACAAGTCCTACAAAGTAAATATTTGGCATATGAGTGAGATGTGGTGTTTATTTCAAGGTTTATCACACCATGGATGGTCTTCAAGGATCATAAAAACATTTAGGGTTGAAAGTCAAGGTCTCGAGCAATAAATTTTTTTGTAGAGCTCATGGGCAATGCATGGGGCCACAACAACCACATAGGAAATTAGTAGGAAATATCATCACACGAGTGCATTATGGTTGTGATTTTGAGGTTCTCCTCATTATGAGGCTGGTACCCACATGGTACCTAGGGTAAACTAGATTCCATAACAACTCAAGGCTTTGTCAACATCCTCACTAAGGGATCAACATGTCAATTACAGTAATTGAACTTTCATGGGAAGAATAACAGTCCTCACAATTTCCTAGACCATACCCAAATGACAACTCACATAGTTCCTATTACAATAAGAAATAGTAAATTTTGTGGCTCTTTCAATGGAAAGGTCACTTTTAGGGTTGGTTTGGTCAAGGACACCCACATGACCATTCAAAACTGTTTCACTTAATTGAGGGGTACATGGATAACCCCTTCGCTCTTTTTTTCTCCCTACATGCTTTATGCACTTTTTCTAGATCCTTAGAGCAGAATTTAAACTCCACTCTTTGGAATATAGGAAATGGGATCTAAAATTTATATTTATGCCTTTATAATATGAAGGGAAAAGCATGCACTGATTTTTGTTGTACCCTTTGCATCTTGGGTCCCTTTATACTCTTTCCATGTGAGTTTTGAAAATATTTGGTGTATATCGACATTATCACTTCTATTGTTCACGAAGAAAAGAGTATTTGTGTTCAAGGTTTATCACGCCATGGATGGTCTTTAGGGATTATAAGATGTTTTAGGGTTGAAAGTCAAGGCCTTGAGCCATAATTGTTTTTTGTAGAGCTCACAGGCCATGCACGGGGCCACAAAAAACGCATAGGAAATTAGTAGGAAATCTCATCCCATGAGTGCAAAATGGTGGTGATTTTGAGGTTTTCCACATTAGAGGTTAGTTTTAGTGCCTAAGACATGGTTTGGTGCCAAGATATAGGTTTTTTGGACATAACATTTGTCCTTGAGTCTCATGGGCCATGTGTGGGGCCTCAAGCCACCATACTTTCGCATGTGAGAGGGATATGGTGCTCATTTAAAGCTCTGGGATGCTAAATGTGGTTCTCATTGCCTAGGTCCAATGCCAAAAGACAAAGTCTTACACCAATATTTTCCTCTATGGTTCATAGGCAATGTGTAGGGCCTTAGCTATCACATAAGCCCTACATACAAAATTTTTAACCCACAGGAGGAAGATGGTGGCCATATCATGATTTGTAACACTAAGGATGGTTGTTATGAACAAAGACTTAAATTGAGGCTCTAAGTTGTTACCAATTCCATATAACGCTCATGGTCCATGCACTGTCTTCTAGGCCACCACATAGAGCTTTTGTAAGGAATATTTAGCATTCTTGGGTTGTATCCACCCGCTTTATTAAAGGATCATGCTTTAGAACCAAGTATTCCAATTTCTGTAACATTTCAAGAGGTGTTGTTGTCCAACCAGGGATGTTGCAAACAAAAATAGAACACATTGACTTTATGAAGTTGTGAATTTATCTTCATTATATTATCTCACAAAATAACTACCATGTTAACATTAGAGGCATAGATGAATTTAGCACATAACTATGCTTCAGGCTAGTGTCACCAAAGGTGCATAATTGTATAGTTATGACTAGAAGATATCAAGGACGTTCCGTGTGGATGCAGTTCAATATGTTGACCACTAGTGAGAAATGACACATTGTACCTATAGGAATTAGATATATCTACAGCCTCATGGGGAGTATCCTGCAACACATTCCTCAATCTAATAATTCCATTTTAATCCCTTGAATAAACAGACTTTTGACACAATGAAGAAAAACACAGTTTTAACTTTTTAATTGGGAGTTGATACCTTTCTCACAGAAGTTGTGAATTTCTCTTTCAATGATCCTCCAAACAGTGCTCTCCAATTATCTCCCCACCCAAAGAGACTCCATTCGTTGTATAAGCATTAAAAATAAATGGGAAACATTTCAGTTATTTTCCATGTTCAACTCTAATGACAAGGTCATTCAATCAAGTTTTTGCAACTTACATGTAATGTCAAAAAGCTCATTTTAAATTCAAATTTTAAACTCAATATTTCTTGATAATTTGATAAAAGGAAAAAATTCATAAGGCCTTGTTTTCTACTGACAAATTGAGCTTAGTATTAAGAGTCTGAAAACAGTTTTGTTTCATGCAATGCTATGGTAAATGTTATGCTGTTTTAGTTATGTTTTCCAACAGCTCTGTAGGAATGCCTACTATTTAACTTTGTGATCTCCTTATCCCTAACGAAGAGTGTAGGATCATCAAATCATTGTCAGTAGGGCATAAGAAAATTACAAATTCTACAACGAAGGATGACAAGTATGATCTTTACAAGATTATTTCATTGTTGCGCTTGGATGCAAATGAGTGGATTTATTGTCTCATTTCTGGTACAATTGAAATTCAAAGGAACATACATCTCAATATTGCTATATGTTCCCTTTGGTAGGTACTAACCCATTTTGTCAAGACAAATGTGCATCGTTTACTTGCAGTGAAAACAAGCACAGGGAATGGCAAAAGGAACGTGGAATGGAAGTCCTAACTTTTATAGGAGACAAAAACTGCTAGGGTGAAAATTATATGCCCAGGTCAGTATGAAACATATATTGGTAAACACAAGGAAATAAATATATACCAGTCAAGCACCCTTTCATATAAAACTAGTAGATAAATCACATACATGATCAAATACTAACTTTAAATATTGAACATACAAGTAATTAATCGGACGACTACACATTAGGCTTTCAAAATGTGCCCAGCATTATATTGTCAAGCTTATTTGATTTCATTTTACAATTAATTTTTATGAAGGAAATTTTATGGGAATCACTAAATTTTCTTCTTGGAATGGCTTAGAGCTATATCAACAGCTCTGGGTACAGACAATAATCAACCAGGGGAAACATACCCCAAATAAATTTGTTCGTAAAATGGACCTGTGACTATGTAGAATGAATACGTTTTTTGTGAACCTCATAATTTTGTGAAGTATGATGTCTTTCGGTATCAAAAACCGTCGTTATAAAGTGTAATGCAAAAGCTAGAAAATGAATACCACTAAGCTATAAACAAGAATACAAATCCAATTTCGAAAAGAGAAATCAGTTGGATGAGCATTAAATCGAATCATAACCATAACAATCTACGGATATTGGCATATATAGAATCCTATATACAAAGAAGAAAGGTGACCAAAGTATTATATCAGAATACACTTATTGTAACTGTCTAGGAAAAAAGATTGTTTCGAAAGAAAACATCAAAATTTTATTATTTTTTAATAACCAACAAATACTCACAAACATGCAACTAGCATAAATTCCAACAAGATACATTCGTAAATTGGACATCGACTACCATACAATATGGTTTTAAACAAAACCATAAATGCAACTCGACACTCAGCTCAAATGCATCAAGAGATGGATGGGAAATGTTAAGTTCATTATTGCGCTCCTGAAATACTCAGATCAATCAAAAAATAGAAACCAAAATTCAAGATGTTGATTATGATCCCCAAATCTAAAATGATGGCACATTTTATGCATTTCAAGACATATCTTCTAAACACTGAAATAACAACAGAACTTGGAAAGCAGAAGGAAGAAACAAGGGAGAACCTAGGAAACAATCTTGGAGCTAGTTTGGCAACAATAGGTAGAGGCTCCAGGTCCCAATTAGTCTCCATAGAAGGATTCTATACTTGAAAATGCAAGTATGTTTCACACATCGAAATCCCAATCAGCCATATTCGACCAATTCCCCCATATTAAGATAACAATTGGCTCAATTTCATAACAACTTGTTGCACATAAGATGATACTGACAACCCTATCGGTGCTCCTCCTACCTTGGGCTGCTCCACAAGCCACTTTAAATTGTTAATTGTTAATTGAAGCAGTTAATTGTTTCCTTCTAGCTCTAGAGGAAGAGCCATTACTAGAGCGATTACCTTTGAAGAAAAATTTAGCAAAGAAAAGCATGAAAAGAGCAGGTTGCATAAAAGTTGGCATTACTAATTTGGCATGTGTATTTTGTGGCAAGGATGATGCAATTCAACATGTTCTATGGAAATGTCAGATTGCTAAAGTGTTTTGGCCCTTTTGAGCATTGTTTCAGGCAGAATTTCATTCCCTTTTTGTAGCTCCATTCTCGTGGAAGGGGCTTCTCCTCGAGGGTACTTGAGTGGTCAAGACAACTACAAATTTGTTGTTGCATTCAGCTCGTTTGGTAACCATTTGGATTTATGTGGAAACATTATTGTAAAGTTTCCTTTGATGAGGTTCCTGTCCCCTCTACTTTATGGGATGTGAGGAATCTTAAGCAAGAGTTGGCTCTGCTCCTCATAATTATTCTCAGTGCACTTCACTGTGATGTTGAGTCCATCGCTATGGGTTCCCAACATCATACACTGTCCTTTTTAACCTTTTGCAGACAAGAACTTTCTAGGCACCTTTGTTGTCTGCATGTTATAGCCACCTAGAATCCTAATGTACTTATTTGTTCCCTGAAGTAATATATGAAGCATTTCTTAGAAAAAGAAAAGCATGAAAAAAAGGAACCTTAGGGAAGGAAGTGTTGTTCCTTAAATAAGAGATGGAGTCCCCAAGATACATAAATTTGGTCTATGGGTTAGTGATTGCATGACAATATGGAGGGGTTTTCTTAACTTGAATAAATAAAATCCATTCCAAGGATCGACACTATTTTTTGTGAAGGAAAAGGAAGATAATATCATGCTTTAGAATCAACATATCCTTCACTACAAAAATAGAACTCTATGAGCACAAATTTAACAGAGTTTGTCACTCAATGACATTAATTAAAATTTCAATTTGTAGTTTTTAGGTGATGTTCCAAGTCAAATTGGGTTGTACAGGGACAATTTAATGCCATTACGAGATTATCTAAAAAGAAAGGCAGAGAAGAATGTATCAGTCTTAAAAAAATGTAATTTTCTCAATGACACATTGACAACTAACATACATCCACCTAATGTAAGGGTGTTTTACCTTAGAGTAATGGACACGGAGGTTCCAATCTGATTGCAATGAGATTAGATATATTCCCAATCAATACTTATGTGGTTCATCTTGGTCTAAGAGCCCAACCCTTAAATTTTAAAGGGTTAGGTTCTGACCATTGGCCCATACTACTCTCTATTGAGAAGATTTGGAAACATTCCATTCAAATTTGAGAAAATGTGGTCAACATGCTCGTAGCTATCTGAAAATTATTGATCAACAATGGAAAGAGGGAAACTACTAGTACTTATATGGCACAAGGATGTACATCCTTCAAAGTAAACTAATTCTTCTAAAGAAGAATCTTGAATAGTGGAATAGGGACGCATGTGTAATATTTTCCATCAAAGAGGGCTATGAGAAGCAAAAATGGTATATATCTAAAACATAATCCGAGAAGGTCTTCCAGATGAGTTATCTTCCCAGGGAAGTAACCTAATGAGTCAAATTTACACAACCCATAGGAGCTCAAAGAGATCGTTTAGAATAAAAAATAACTTACAATTAAATGGTACAAGAGGGTGATATGAATACCATATTTTCATATTTTTCCCCAAGGAACATCTCGAAGAATCCTCACCCCACTTCATTGGAATATTTGGAAGAAGGGTAGCTCAAATGCCAACCACAATAGCAGATGGAAACCCAACATGAATATGTGGGACTCGAACTTCAGCCAGACTAGAATTGGAGACTTCATGTCGAACTCCACCTTGAAACAACCCATTTGAACCAATTGAGCTAAGCCACTGCACTGATAGAAGACCATATATGTTCATAATACCAAAATTAAAATTAAGAACTTGAACATGATATCAAAAATCAAAGAAGGATGGGTTAGTAACAAAGGACAGAGGGAATTGCATCTTCCATCAGGGACTATTTCCAAAATATGGTCCTAGAACCCCAGTTCAACAGAAAAAAAAGGAACTTAAAAAGGTTGGAGATGCTTTCCCATGGTTGATTTCAAAGGAATGGAATAATAGCTTGTTTAAGGAAGTTATGATGTACGAAGGCTCCAGGACCCACCAATTCTTATGCATATTTTATTAGGATTGTTGGAAAATAATCAAGGAGGATGTATGGAGAGAAATGGAGAAACTCAGGAGGCCCAAATATGTTTTGAAAGTTCTAAGCACCACTCATATAGCCCTCATCCCTAGAAAAGAGATTTGTTTCATCTAGACAAGTATAGGCCACACTCAGTATGCAATACTTCTTATAATATAGATAATCATCAATAGACTTAAAATGTTCTTGTGTGATTTAATTTACAAAGAACAAACTGGTTTTGTTGCAGGGAGAATGCTCATGGATGGAATTATTACTGCTTAGGAAACAATTCAATTGCAGAAATCTTCTCAAAATACAAGCCGATAAATTTATGTAAAAGGAATATAATCATATCAATTGGGACTTCATTAGCAAAATGACTTTCATCATCTCCCCAAATTGGAGTTGGGTAAGAGTTGTATTTTCTCTATCTCAGACTCATATACTGTATTTTGATTAACTAGTCAAAACATGCTATGAATTATCCCTTTTCCGGTTGTTCAGAATAAAGTTGAGGCTCAAGCATTGTTAAACAGGTTCAATATAGCAGTCAATCTTCAAATAAAAAACCCACACATAAAAGGAACCAAGAAAGTTCAACAATGCCAGGTGGTGGAAACCCTATACTATCAACAAGTTTTTGCACCGTTAGGATGTTTGGTTAGGTTGTGTCCTCCTTTTTTATAATCAATACAAATATCCTTTTTTGTTTAAAAAAATCAAAATAAATCTTTCATCATTGACTAGACACTACAATTGCTATGAAATATGTTGGGAAATTATCATAGAAAATTGGATATCATGTAGATTTAATATCCTAGCATTGAGGTATTCAAAGTTATATTTGAGGTACTGTAGTGTATTTCTTACTCTTCCAAGCCCTACAACTTGTTGACCTTATTACTACATCTTAGAGCTTCAAACCCTTCGGTGTTGATACATTAGATATCAATCACTACTTAGATCATGCAAAAACACTTCTCCATCATATTGTAAGAAAATGAGAGGTCTATGCAAACTGAAATGGCTAGGATTAGTTCGTGGGTGAATTGGAATTGTTCCATTATAAACTCCCAGTGTTCATGGGTGAAAAGAAAACAAAAATCATTATATATTACATGCCAAGGAACAATGTGAAAGGAAAGCACATGTTATGTCACAAAACAAACTTTTGGACTATTGTGTTTTCACCTTAACCTTTTGTTAATGAAACTTGCAAATGCCAAACACATGCATTGGTAAATGCACAAATGAATAATATTCCAACATGACTGAATCTCACTCATTCATTTTGAATTTATTAAAGGACTCAATAATCTGGCATAATCCAATTGTATAGAACACTTGCTAGAATAAAAATCTTCTTTGCAATTTGGCATCCAATGGAATTGATTGATTGATTTCAAACTAAAGAAAGTAAATAACCACTTGAACCACAAGTTACACATATTGTTCCTCATATAATTCCTAAGAAACACCATCTCACTAATAAGAAACTGCTTAGAGAAGTTATCTTACAAACCTTATTTGCAGAGATTCCACCTAATGATTGTATTCCTTGATTAACATTGTATTCCCTATCAATATCAATCACCCCAACGTTTTTAGTGTGATTACCATGAAACATAAAAAACACTATTTATGTTGTAGATCCATAAGAAATTACTTACAAACAAGTATAAGAAAAAATATCCAAGGGAGATGAGCAAGAAGGGAAAGATGAAAAGCAACATTCCTCCAAACAACCCAATTTGACCAACTAGAGTTCCAAAGGAAGATCAAAGCATTAAATAGAGTTTTACACAGATATGAAATATCATAGTTGATACACTCATTAATAACAAACACAATTCACTTAGTATTCAAAAAAACAGAATTTCAATACCAATCCATAACCACGTAGAGGCCAATAAATCAACTATCTAAACACGATTAAGATTATTAATTAAACCAATAAAAGTAAAAATTGCTTTACATGTGAATAAAATGGAAGGATTCACATTGGTTTAATTACACATTTCTTTCCCTACAAACAAATATTTTCCTGTCACAATATGGCTTGCTTCTCTAATGTATTCTTTTGATTTTGCTCTTGCATTGCTACACATCAACATTGATATTTGGTATCTGTGCAATTCACTAATAAAACTTGATGCAAAGGTCATTTGTTCTAGATAATTATTCTTCTTGATACCATATCAATTAGCAACCATATACATTTCAGTGAGTGCAAAAATAATTGGGTACAACAAAATTTGACATTGTTAAGAAATAATGGCACGATATGAAATAAATCCAGATACATATGATTCTAGAAGCAATAATATAGGTCATGAAATTGGTTGATATGATTTATCCTATAGTTTCAAAGGTTGTTACAGCTTGCCACATTGTAATTCATGTGTGTCATTAGCTAACCAAGTAACAAAAGTTATGTTAAATCATGCATCTAAGTTACCAAGATATGTGTAAACTTTAAAGACATGAATATATTAGTTACTATAATATCTATTGCCTAATATATTAATAATGCCACATCAACTAATTTGGAAGCAAAAGTGAATAGAGTTTGAGATATTTCAACAAACAAACAAGGCGGGTTGCCACCAGGGTTCAAAATTGAACATGTCACAGCACGTCAAAGGGCTTCCAGCACGTCCTAGAAGTGTTATAAAAAAATTGCACGTCAAAAAAAATTATAATTTTTAATTTTGACATTTTATGAAAAAGTGCAATAATTATTTTAAAATTACATAAGAAGTGTTAAGTTTCAAACTGCTCGTCAAATATTTTTAATTCACCGTTCAATTCCTGATGTGCTGCTAGCATTAAATGTGTCATGAAATATCTCTCTAGGAAGAAGAAGGAAAATTACTTTGGGAAGAGTGGATTGATGGTGCTCTACTCTTTAATGGATGTGCTCCTTTACTTTAAGACTAAGCTGATTTGGTTTCTTTGTTGAAACAATTTTTATGTTTCCTTGTTTTTAAGGTTTTTCATGTATAGCAGATATGTAGGATGCTCTTTCTTTGACTCCGATCTTTTGTTTATCTGGAGGGTTAGGATTTTTTTCTGCATCATTCTTTTTTGAAGAAATGGTTATTTATGGCCATGACCAGAGTGTCTATGTAATATGGAAAAGAACTTTTCGATTTTACATAATAGCAAAAGTACAATTTTTTTCTCCTTGAAAAAAATTCCAGGATGGACGATGGCCATTGGCCATCTCTATTTGCAAGTATGCCCCTTGAAAAAATAAAAATAAAAAACTATTAAATACATTGTTACGAACTTATCTCCCACTATTCTCATATCTAATCTCAAAGTTTTGAGATTTATTTGTTTCTTGATTTCTTTAATACCAAAAGGAAAAACTTGATAGGTTAGCGACCGAGCGAGCTTAATTTATTTTACTCAACGTCACATCTGAATTTACGAGTCTCCATTACTGATCATATCATAGTGATACATGATACAATTAGGTTTCCTTTTGTTCACATCAAATTGCTTAATTCATGATCTTCATGACAATTTTGAGCACGAAATTTTTTTAGTTGTAGTCTCGAATCCAGTCAGTTCAACAGTTGTACCTACATCCACTACAATTCTTTGTATAAATGGCATGCCCATGAAGAGGATCAAGTGGGCTTTGGGTTTGAAAATGATTCATTTCGCTACTTGTTATTTTGTTAGTCTGAATAAAAATATTCTTCAGTTGTATTTATATCTACTTGAGTTACTTTCTATTGATCATACCATAGAACGAGTTATTTTCTCTCTATTAAATTATGAACGTGTAATGTATTGATGAAGGGTGTCGTATCACTTCAAGGCAATTCCTCGAGGCAACGTGTCTTGTCAAGACTCAATGCTCTGCTCACCCGTTAAGATTAGTCTCTATCCCATCCACCATTACAAGAAAATAATGGTTGCGTCGCATTGTAATTTCCTTTATCAACCACAAAATAACTCACCGGGATAGATTTTCATGACTTACTATACACACATTCATTTAACAAACCGGTTGTTCTTCAATTACTCATTGCATTTTGGTAGTAGGTGTTTCTTATACGAAATAGCCCATGCTTCTCACTAATGCTAATAAGAAGTCTTTCCCCACTTCTATAAATACATTTCAGCAACACTAAATCATCCCACCAGAAAACAATAAATCCAAATGTCACAAATTAAAAAATTGAAAATGGGTAAATGTTATATAAGAATGAATATCTTTGCCTTAGAAGGAATGTGTGGGAAGATTCGAGAGTGCAGAGAGGGAGCTTATATGGAGCCATGTGTAATCGAAAAGGAGATTTTGAATAAAATATCAAGTTGTAGAGTTTGGGACAAGGTACGGTCATCCAAATATGTGAGTGTTTATACAATATTATAAAGGTTCATGTATAGATATTAGAAACCCAAATCTGGACTTCCATTTAATTTGGAGTAAAACTATTGGATAAATGGATGCATGGGTTCGAAGACACGGTTTAAGCATATTTGGGGTTTTCACCATTAGTTCCACCACATAAAGGGTTACAAAGAATGATTTTATGAATTGGTATTGGTTAATTAAAAAGAAAAGAAATGAAAATATGATTAGGTTCAGCTGCGCTAGAATCTTAAGCTGGACATAAACTATTTACAAGCAAAGATTCATAAATTGGACATTCTATTTAGCAATTTTTTAATGAAGTGTGTAATTAATTTATTATTGTCAAATGAAATGTGATTTTTTTTAAGCTTTTCATCATAGAAGTGCGACACAAATATATACCTTTCAAAGTAAAATTAAGACCCACCCTTCAAATTTGAACCCTGGTTGCCACTTGCAGCAAGCCCTTGCCTTTAGGTATTGGTATCGAGTGCTTTCCAGTTAAGGAAAGGTTTGAGTACAAGTCACGATGTACAATAATTATCAAATGGAATGTGTTATGATAGTGGTCCATTTAATATACCCATATATAATCATAGATGCACTCTCAACACGGAATGCGTAGTGTTAGTGGCACTCCGAATGGAATGCATTGTAATTTTATAGTTTTTGGAGCCCTACAACCCCATTTGTTTGTTGTTTGGTACGTGTTTAGGGAGCTAACACCTGTCAAATTTTGTGTTCTTGAATTGGAATTGGTTTTTAACTATTAAGATACCTGACAGAGCCATATCCTCTTCCCTCGACACTATATCTCTATAAGAAACGAATTTCCCAGGGTTATCGTGCCATTTTGTTTTGCTCATCGATGAGGAAGCTAAAGCAAGGCTCGTAAAAGCATGCTTAGTAAGCTTCCAACTAGCTAGTTTATTCATGCCTTCCTCGCTTTCAGTAACCCAATAAATATTTATAAGGAACCACTAGTAGCATTAGCAAGGGGAGTAAGCATCGGTGTGCTGAACAAACTAAAAGTCGATCCAACTAGCTAGTTCATTATTAGGTTTCCATTAAATGACTAGCAAGTAGCTTGTTTACCATTATAGAAAGTTCCTGGTTATTTTCAACAGCTCTGAAATGTCAATTGTTGATATGAAACATTCAAATGGAAACAGAGGGTTATTTGCAACGGCTCTGAAATGTCAACCATTGATATGAAACATTCAAATGGAAATGGAGGGTGGAGTTTTAATAGCCAAAGAAACTAGTAATCATAGGTCGCATATTGGTTATCCAAATGAATTGTCAACCCTTTAGTGGTGAATTTATCCGAGATCAAGACGTGGTAGGGCTGGTCTCATTTGCTGGGATTGCTTGTGTAGGCAATAGTTAGGTTAGGCTTCGCAAGTTCCTGGCTTAGATTCGGTTGCTTATTTCGTATAGGATCCTTTATTCCTTTCTAATTCACTTCCTAAGTTCATATAAAGAGGGTGGGTTTGAGGGAGGAAGAGATAGCTTAAGTTTGTCCATTGATTGATCCGAAATTTTAAAATATATAAGAAGAGAGGCGACGGATAAAACCTATAGTAATATCTATAAAGGTGCTTGCCAATCCTATGTTTTGTTGATCACAAAAGCTACACTCTTCATCCATTTGTGTTTAGGTTTAGTTAATATGATAGGTCCATTGCATGGCAAGCCAAAGGGAGCTCTTGTAGCAGTGTGAAACTGTCCATTACACTATTCTATTGAACACATTCTTATGAGTAAGTAATCAAAGTGTTTGAACATAGAGATCAAAGGAAGTAAGTACAAGTGATATATTAAACATCATATCTAACTTGTAGTGATATGGTACTAGTATGCTTTATACTTATTAAGGAATGAGTGTTTTTGTATTTATGCCATTAGCAAGCATGGAATTAACATATCTATTCAGCTTAATTTCAATGTAGTAGTGTTCTATGACACTATGATTACCATTATGGTTTTGATAAGGTACAAGCCAGGATAATCTTATGCATAAGCTTCTAGTTGTTAGTTATACTAGGTAAGCACTTATTGAGAGGACCCTTTGGGGACTTAATTGTCATTGTTAAACCTTAATTAATGGAAGGTTGGAAGTGGTATAACCACTCCAACCATATTCTTGGTATAAAATAACTATGATAAGATCAATACAAACAGTTGAATGCATTCGACTCAATTATGTCTTATTGATTCCCGTATTAATTATATTCTTTGCTTGAATGACTGTGTAACCTGTTATATTACAACATTGGCGTCGTTTCCTCCTCTGTCTAGTCTGGGTGACAACAACAGTGGGTAGAGGAGGTTTGAACCTGGAATAAAGTGAGAAGATGTCAAGAAGCCTGCAAGAAATATTGAGGTCTACTTGTATGTCCTGGTAGAGACTGTGAGATGCTCGAAAGCACCTGCAAGAAATTGTGAAATGAAGAAAAATCTGCAAATGGAAATCTGTGTTAAAGTTTGAGCATTAATTCACAATACTTTGGGATCTTTACTAAGAGAACAACATGTATAGTATATCAATGCATATCAATCATAACAAGCATGTCAATCATCACAAGAATCAAAAGCATGAGAGACAATAGACACACAGAGTTTTCATGGGGAAAACCCTAAGGTGAAAAACCCCACAACTTCCTCAGAGATAGAGAGAGCAATAGCTCAACCAAAAGTACAACCAAATACACAGAGATAGTCTCCTAGTAGTAGATGATCCTCCTCCTCACATGTGTGCCACTTTCTGAGTGAAGGAAGAATGAGTTTATGATTGATCCAAATAGAGATCTCTCGATCTCTATTTTTACTTGTTCTGTTTGCCCAGTGACCTTATGGGGCCGACTTGTCTAGCTAGGTACATCAACCATATATTACATAAATCAGGTCCGACCCCACACATGGTGGTCTAATAACCCATTGGCAAGTTAACACACTTGTGACACTTGTCAATACACGTGACGACACTTCCATATAGAGGAATGACACATCTCTATAGGAGTACAATAATGTATAAATGAAATACATGGATGAAATACATTCCGAAGTTACATATACATCAACACTCCCTCGTAACTAGGAAGGTATTTCTCGACACACATCTGCTAGCACAAGTCTTCTTCTCTGGATCATCGTCATTGTCATCGTCATTGCTGCTGCTATCTCAACCAATCTCTGAATCTACTCATCATAGGAAGTTCTACAGAGCCAGTCCTTTTTCATACTGAATGTAGGCCCACCACCTGCAGGTATTCATCATCACTGGCCATATTGTGGAATCCTCAGGACTTATTATGTGCGTCACAAAACCTCAAAAGAGCATCCCAAGATGTTACGGGTACATAACTCCGACCTGTAGGATCTCCCAGGGCGCTATTACATGTGACCCCACCACAAAACCTCAAAAGAGCATCCCAGAATGATATGAGTACACAACTCCGACCTGTAGGATCTCCTAGGGCACAAATTACATGTGGTCACCACAAAACCTCGCAAGAGCATCCCAGGATGTTACGGGTACACAACTCTGACCTGAAGGATTTCCCAAGGCACAAATTACATGTGGTCATGGAAAAACCTCGAAAGAGCATCCTAAGATGTTACGGGTACACAACTCCGACCTGAAGGATCTCCCAAGGCCCAAATTACATGCCACAGGACAAAAAGTCGCAAGAGCATCCCAGGATGTTACGGGTACACAACTCCGACCTGAAGGATCTCCTAGGGCACAAATTACATGTCCTCCCAGAGCAATGTCTTGAAAGAGCATCGCAGACTGTTACGGGTACACAGCTCCAACCTATAGGATATCCCAGACATGCTCATCTGCACAACCTGATCCACGACCACAGAGTATCATCCTGATACTTACCATACATCATCCTGATGTACACATGATCATCCTGATCATCATCACTGCATCGTCCTGATGCATATCATTTGGAGCAACATCCTGAAGCTCATCATCCATGATCATCCTGATCATACACTGCATCCATATGATGCATACCAAGTATCTACCTGATACATATCATCATGATCCACCTGATCATACACTGTATCCACCTGATACCTAGATACACACTGTATCTACCTGATACATATCAATATACATGATCTACCTGATCATACAACTTATCCACCTGATACATATACAGATACAAGGTCCAAGCATCCAACATGATGCATACATACATAAATGATCCAGCTGATCATATCCAACATCCAACATGATGCGTACATACATAAATGATCCAACTGATCATATATAGCATCCAACATGATGCATACATACATAAATGATCCAACTGATCATATACAACATCAACATGATGTGTACATACATAAATGATCCAACTGATCATATCCAGCATCCAACATGATGTGTACATACATAAATGATCCAATAGATCATATCCATCATCCAACATGATGCGTACATACATATACAAAGCAGTAACTGGAGCATCGTCCTGATGCTCATCATCCAGCACTTACATCCACATCCATGTGGAGGATCCTCCTTCCAACATGCTTGGAATGGATTCTGCAAATGTGTCCATCACTTCTTCCTCGAAGTGTCATCAATCTGAAGAACACCAAGCCTCTCTCTGAAGTACTCGAACTTCACTCTGGCTAGTGTTTTCATTAGCACATCTGTAATCTGCTCGTCCGTCGCAACATACAGGAGCTTCACTGCTCCTCTTTGCACAATATCCCTGATATAGTGGTATTTGATCTCTATGTGTTTCGACTTGTCGTGAAACATTGGGTTCTCAGACAACTTCACACAACTCTGGTTTTCACAAAAGATACCAGTAGTCTCCAGTGGGAGATCAAATAACTCTAACAGTAGCTTCCGAAGCCATACTGCCTCACAACTAGCCGAACAGGTTGCAACATACTCTGCCTTAGCTGTACTTAGTGCTACGTAGGACTGCTTCCTGCTAAACCAAGAGATCACACCTGATCCCATACTGAAGCAGCACCCAGATGTGCTCTTCCTATCTGCAGCACTGCCTGCCCAATTTGAATCAACATAACCTTGCAGGTTAAACTTTTGATTTGCTTCATACTTGAGCCCATAATCAACTGTACCCTTCGTGTACCTTAGAATATGCTTTATAGCAACCAGGTGAACACTCCTCGGATCCGTCAGGAACTGGCTCAATGTGTTGACCGCAAAGCAAATATCTGGTCTCGTGTTCGTTAGGTACATCAAGGACCCAATCATCTGACGATACATAGAGACATCAGTTGGCTCAGATAAAGCATCACATAGAAGCTTCAGATTCGATGCCATAGGTGTGGCTGTGGCCTTGCAATCCATCATCCTGAACCTCTTCAGGATATCTACAGTATACTTCCTTGTCCAAGGAAGATACTATCTGCACTCTACCACACCTCCATACCTAGGAAATAGTGCATCATTCCCAAGTCCTTCATATCGAACTCGGGAGCAAGCTTCCTCTTTGTATCGGCAATCAATCTGTCATCTCCTGTTACAAACAATTAATCTACATACAGGAGTAGAATCACAGGATTTCCTTCCTCAACTTTGTAGTAAAGGTTGGAATCTTCTTTACTCTTGGTAAAGCCCAAACTAGATAGGAAACTGTCCATCCTACCATACCAGCTTCTGGGAGCTTGCTTCAAGCCATACAAGGATTTCTTCAATCTGCACACATGTGACTCCTTGTCATGTGTTTCAAAACCGAGTGGCTGCTCCACATACACTTCCTGTTCAACTACACCATTCAAGATGGCAGTCTTGACATCCATCTGGTGTATCTTCCATTTCATCGCTGCAACCAGGGAAAGTACTGATCTGATGGAAGTGTACCTGGCTATAGGAGCAAAAGTTTCTTCATAGTCTATTCCCTCTTTCTGAGAGAAGCCACGAGCTACAAATCTTGCCTTGTATTTCTCTATGCTGCCATCTGCAGCATGCTTGATCTTGTAGATCCATTTGGAAGTCACAATAGACTTCTCTTCAGGTCTTGGGACAACATCCCAAACATCATTCTTCATTATTGATTGGTATTCTTCGACCATGACATCCTTCCATTCTTTCTTTTCCACTGCTTCTTTATAATTGGAAGGTTCTTTGTTCATGATATCACAGAGTAAAGCAACATAGCTGGTATGAGATCTAGTTCTCTTCTTTGCTCTGTGTTCTTCTTCTGGAATGCCAAATCTTTCTGCATCTTGAATGAGCTCTCTAGCCCATGTAGGTTTCCTCTTGTGAGAGTCCTTCTCACGAGGTGGATCTACAAGTTCTTGTGGATCTTCAATTTCACGATCAACATTTGGAATTGCTTCAGTCATGGTAGTGTCTTGAAATCTAGTTTCCTTGGTTTCTTCATAATCTTCAGCAGGTGTCTTTCTTGATTTGATGAATGCTGAGTTTTCATCAAATGTCACATCCCTACTGACATCAATCTTCTTGAACTTTGGAAAGTATATTCTGTAATCCTTTGAGCTTTCACTGTAACCCACAAAGATACCCTTCTTTCCTGAAGGATGTAGCTTGGTCCTCTTTTCCTTTGGGACATGAGTGTATACTGGACAACCAAATATTCTGAGATGGCTGACTTTAGGTTTCTTACCAGAGAAGACCTCTTCTGGTGTCTTGTTGTCCAATATCTTGTGGGGTGTTCTGTTCTACACATATACAGCTGTTCTAGCTGCTTCTGCCCATAGATGCATAGGTAGATCCTAGTCATGCAGCATTGCCCTTGCTGCTTCCATGATTGTTCTATTCTTTCTTTCTGCAACTCCATTCTGTTGTGGATTGTAAGGAGAAGTCAACTCCCTCTTAATCCCTAAATCACTGCATAGCTTCTTGAAGTCACCTGAGGTGAATTCTCCACCATTGTCAGATCTGAATGTTTTGATCTTCTTAACAGTTTGGTTATCCATCAAGGTTTTGAATTCCTTGAACTTATCAAATACTTCATCTTTATTCTTCAAGAAGTAAACCCAAGTCTTCCTGGAGAAGTCATCAATGAAAGAGACATAGTAAACATACCCACTCAGATAATTGGATGACATATGACCGCATACATCGGAGTGGATGATTTCCAAGATACCTTTTTCCTTGCTTTCACTGCTTGGAAATGCCTTCTTAATGTTATTTCCTTTTGCACATCCTTTGCAAACACCTTCATGCTTGGTCTTAATTTAAGGAAGACCTTCTACAACCTTACTTGCAATTGGTAATGCTCTGTAGTGCATATGTGCAAGTCTTCTACGCCAAAGTTCACTTGGATCCATGGAATCATGCACCATGGCATGTTTAGGTTGTCCCTTCAATTTATACAAGCCTCCCTCTTGCTCTCCAATCGCTATTGCATCATCGATAGTTTTACCTTTTGGCCACATTAGAACTTGGCCATCCACAAATGCAACCCTCATACCTTTTGCATCCAATGCAGATATGGAGAGTAGGTTATTCTTGAGCCCAGGTACATAAATGACTTCTTTCATCTTCAAAGATTTTCCAGAATCTAGGTTGTAGGAGGCTTCACCACTTCCTTTGATGGGGTATTGATAGTCATCCCCAAGTTTCACTTTATGGGGTGATTCATGTTTAGATAGATTTACAAAATATTCTTTAAACCCAGTCATGTGTTTAGAAGCCCCACTGTCAATAAGCCAATCATTACAACCATGGGAGATAGTACCTGTGAGAGCAGAGATTAGAACATACTCTTCTTCACTTGATGAGTCATCATCACTTTCTACCCTAACCTTCTTCTTTGGAGGTTCATCATCTTCGACAGCATGAGCATGGAACTTTCTTTTGCTGCCCTTCTTTGTGATGAACCTGCAATAATTAATTAATGCAAATACACGAGATATCAGAAATAATAGACTCAGAATCACTTTTATATTGATCACGGGCCACTTCGAGGGAGCAACCTCCTTTGAGCAAGCTCAATACAATTAACTTCACGGTGCCTTCAATGAGCTCAACACACACTTATATACTAAGTCTATGCCCAATACTATGAGTCAAAACCATGGGACATATAATACTACGAGACGACTTACAAAGCATATGCGTCCAATACTATGGGTCAATACTATGGGCTAATATAAACTACGGATCAACAAATACTACGGGATGACTTACAAAGCATATGCGTCCAACAACAATATACTAACATAGTAAAGAGAAGGGTTGACATAGGTTCCTAACATCCCCTCTCCCTTAGAAAAAGCTTTGTCCTCAAAGCTTTGGTTGGAGAAATTGCTGCAGAATTTGAAGGAGTGGTTCCCCAGTAGCATCCTCGGGTTGCATTTCGGGACACTGACGCCTTTGGAGTGTCAAGGAGGATTTGGAAGGATGTAGATGAAGAAGAACCCTGTCAGCTATGTGGAAAATGCGCTCAGAATGGTGCTGATCGGCTTGTTGTTTCAGGCGAATTCTGGCCATGTGAAGATTGTCCTGCAGAATGAGAAGAATCTGATCACGGTTGCGAAGAACCGAGTCAATTTCCTGAACTAGGGAGCTACTAAGGGTGTATGGAAGAAGAATTGGCGGTGTTTTTCCATAGACTGCTGCATATGGTGTCCTTTGAGATGCAGTATTGTACCACCAGAGCGCTGCTAGGAAATCCATAGAAATAGTTGGCCAAAGCTGTGTAGGGATGGGAAAGGGTTGGAGCAATCCCGAAAGGAGTGTCGTTTCACCCTTGTTGACTTGGAAAGTATCATCGTCAGCCACCATCTGTTGAATTGTCATTTTTAGTCCCTGCCAAAAGAAGTTACGTTGTTCCCGGTCATACATTTTGTAGAACCTAGAGTGCCCTGTTGATGAAGAAGCATGGAGTTCATAGAAGAGAGAGCCCTGTTGAACATATTGCAACCAATTTGGAACAAGCAAAGAAAGAGATGTAAGAGAAACTGGGTCATCAATTGTGCGAGAAGGAGCATCTTCCACCATATTGTCCTTACCCTTCTTGTAAGTGATCACATAGGGATAACCCATGAGTTGGATAACCCATTTCAGGTGTGTTGGGGAGGAGCCCCATTGTTCTAGAAAATTTTCCAGACTCTGGCGATCAGTCTTGATGCAGAAATAATTCCCTAATAGGTATGGCTGCCACTTCTGTACTGCATGCAAAATAGCCATCATTTCCTGCTGAGAGGTAGATGTGGCTAAAGTCTTACCGGAAAGGTCTCTTGAAGGCAGCAAGCGCATTGGTTCAGCAAAGATACCTACATATCTATCCAAGGAAGTAGTGGAGACTGTTGATGGGTGCATCTGAATGGAATTGAGCTTAGCGATGACACCATGTGAATTCTTCTTAAGGATTTTTTTCAGGCGATGTGAACTGATGATGCAGAGAGGCCCTGGTTGTAAGCCCATAAATTTGTGTTGTGCCCCATTGACTTTAAACTACATCCAAAGTTCAGCAAAATCCCATAAGATGGGGCCAAGTGTGCGTAACCATTGAATGCCCAAAACCACATCACATCCGCCTAAGGACAAGGAAAACATGTCAGAGCGTAGATTATAATCTTCCATAGAGATACACACATTGTGACACTTCCCCTTGCAAGGTAAGGTGCCCCCATTGGCAACCATGACTTCAAATTTGGAGCAAGGATGGACAAAACAATCAGCCTGTTTGGCAATCCGAGGGTCAATGAACGTATGAGTGCTACCAGAATCAATGAGTATGGTAAGAGGGAGCTTCTTGAAGTATCCCCTGATCCGCATTGTTTGTGGGGTGGTGACGCCGGTTACAGCATGGAGAGAGATCTCGGGTGGGTCATCTTGAGATGGGGTGTCAATAGGCGGGTGTTGAATGTCGACCTGATCATCTACTGTATTTGTAGCTTCTTCACCAAGTTCTAAGGCAGGCGGAGAATCCACATCCAAGAGATAGAGCTTTTGTTGAACACATCTATGTCCCCAAGTGAATTTCTCATCACAATTATAGCAAAGCCCTTTTTCTCGACGTGCCTGCATTTCTATTTCAGACAAATGCTTGATAGGAGTTGGTTGAGGAGAAGGCGTGATGGGAGGTTGTTGGGAACCCATATTTCTGAAGGGAACAAAGGTGTGTTTGCAGCGTTGTTGAGGTGCAATCTTGTCCTCGGCCAGCTTAGCCAACCCTAGGACTTCCATCATTGTGTTGGGACAAAACATTTTGACCTCTGAGCGGATTTCATCCTTGATACCACTGATAAAACAACTCCTGTAGAATTCATCAGACAATCCGTCTGTGTGATTGGCCAATTTCTCAAATTCTGTCTGATACTCTCTCACTGTGCCAATTTGGTGAAGTTTAGTGAGTGCTCCTGTGAAATCATCAAAAGCACTAGGACCAAATCGTGGCAAAATGAGTTGGCAAAAATATATCTAGTTTGGCTCGGGATGAGCTTTCATGTACCAACGGTACCATTGAAGGGCTTCCTGTTCCAAATGAAAGGATGCAAGTGGAACTTTTTGGACATCAGAAGTAATATGCAGACTGAAATATTGTTCTGCTCGATATATCCATCCAGTCGAATCAGTACCATTGAAGCGAGGAAAATCAAGCTTCGACCCACGAAAATTGCTAGAAGAAGAAAACCCGATGGCTGCAAAAGATTCTGGATGTCTGGTATTGTTCATGGCTGAATGCTGAAGATGGAGGCTGAGAAATTTTTCATCCAGATCTTGGAGTTTGGTTTGGATGGCTACAAGTGCTTCCTCCATGGTGTGTGCTCTTGCATGGGTGACAACCATAACCAAGTTTTTGTTTTTTTTTTTTGGTGGAATGGGTAGAAAAACACAAACAGAAGCTGATTTAGTAAAGGGAAATTTGGATTGGGGAAACAATCTGATGGGTAATTGGGGTTTGACTAGATTTTGGACACTGTCAAAAGGACAAGAAAGCAAAAAGGGGGATTTCAGAAGCAGGGTGATAGAATGAGAAAATTTGGCAGAGAAGGACAAAGAAGCAGAATTAAGAAAGGAACTCTGTGGTAAAATTTGAAGGTGATTGGGTGAAATCTGAGGAAGTTATGGCAAACCCTAAAAATAGACAAATGTGGGATTTCGGGCTTTGGGAAGGGGAATTGGGGATAGGGTCCTCAGGAATGAAAGATACAGAATGGAATGATAGGGGTTCCCCAAAAATTTCAAGGGAAACAGAGTGAAAACAAGGGAGATATGGAGAAAAAACTATTTTTATTTTTTATTTTTTTTTCTAGAAATGGATTGGCAACAGCGGCACGGAAGGGATCCGCAACAGATGGATATGCAACGGCACGGAAGGGATCGAAAATGGCTGGATCTGAAACGACGACTGGATCTGGAACGACTTTCAGAATAGATCTGAAATGGCTGGATCTGGAGCGGAAGTGATCGGCAACAGTTCAACTAAAAATAGATATGGACCCCAGGTATGTACGGCTTCCTAACAGTTTAGGTGTTTCACTCGGCCGCCAATGTTGTCTGACAGCTTGCGTATTGGGGCAGTACCCCTCACTCCACAGCTCAGGTAAAACTGATAACCGCTTTGCCACAAACAACAACTCTTGGTTTACCTCACAGGTGGGAACTAGTCAATCAGGTAGGGGTCATTGCCCTTTTCGCTGGCAGGTCCTCTCAATGGGCCAACTACTTTGGGGTTCCTGTGGTACTCCTCACAATGATTTTTAGGGCTTATGCCCAAGTACTTCCCACAGTTAAGCGGATAGGGATTATTCCCAAATCCGAAGCTGCAAAAGAAGTGAAAAAAAATATTTGGCAGAAATTCCACCCAACGAGCCCAAGAAAGTGCTCTGATACCAGATGTGATGAACCTGCAATAATTAATTAATGCAAATACACGAGATATCAGAAATAATAGACTCAAAATCACTTTTATATTGATCACGGGCCACTTCGAGGGGGAAACCTCCTTTGAGCAAGCTCAATACAATTAACTTCACGGTGCCTTCAATGACCTCAACACACACTTATATACTAAGTCTATACCCAATACTATGAGTCAAAACCATGGGACATATAATACTACGAGACGACTTACAAAGCATATGCTTCCAATACTATGGGTCAATACTATGGGCTAATATAAACTATGGATCAACTAATACTACGGGACGACTTACAAAGCATATGCGTCCAACAACAATATACTAACATAGTAAAGAGAAGGGTTGACATAGGTTCCTAACATTCTTTTTCTTGCTAGAGTTGTTGTTGTTGTTGTTATCCCTTTTGTTCTTGGGACATTCTGAAGCAAAGTGACCCTTCTCATTGCATGTGAAGCACCTTAAGTCCTTCTTATTCTTTTGGTGATAGTGAGTGGATCTCTTCTGTTGAGAGTGCTCCCTCTTAGGCTTGCTTCATTACCCATATTTTCTTCTCGTGCCACAAGCCTAGCTTCTTCTTGAGAGCATTCCTCCCACACTCTACTGAAAAAGATCAATTTCTTTCTTGCACAGATTCCTTGAATAAAGGAGTCCCATGACCTAGGTAGGCCATTCAGAGTGGTCATAACAACTTCACCATTGTCTACTACTTCATCCAAAGCTTCAATTTGTTCCTTGATCTGAGAGACCTTGGAGAAGTAAGATTGAATGGTCTCTCCATTCAACATCTTAACCCCTTTCAATTGATTCCGCAGAGTCCTCTTCCAATTTATGTTCTTCCCTTCAAATAACTTGGTCAGGGAGTCAAACATCTCCTTGGGTGTCTTTAGAGATGACACATGTGGTATGAGATGGTATTTGATAGAATCAACAATTATTCTCTTTGCCTTGACCAAGTTACTCTTATGAAATACCTTAGCCTCTTCATCCTCTTGGATAGGGACCTCAGAGCTGATGTAGGAGTCCAATTCATTTTCTTCCAGGATTAACCCAATCCTTTACTTCCAGGCTCGGAAGTTATCAACCCCTTCAAGCTTATCCTCAAGCTTGGTGTGGTGAGACATCTTTAAAGAGTACTTCAAATGGAAATAGAAAAGATTTAGGTCTTACCACTTAATTTGCTGAAAATTGCATCTGGTCCCGGATCAGGGTTTGTCAGAAAAACCCTAAAAATTCAAAATGTGAATTTCAACTTTCTGAAATGATAGAAAGATGCGCCTTGATGATCTAATCATCCTGGTGTATTCAAAATTTGAGATCTACAAAGCTTCACCCTTCATAAATGCCTTTTAGTCTTCCTGGGTTCACTAAGGAGGACCCTGAATTAGAGTTTGAGTTTCCCAGAGATCTACCCAGCCAAAAATCTTGATCCAAAGCTCTAAACTTCGATTTTTGCAAGGAGCTTCCAGCTATGTCTTCAGATTCCAGAAATTCCTATTTTTGTGGAAAACCTAATTTTTAGGGCCAAATCTGAAAAATGCTCAGAATTGAATTCTGATTGGTTAGATAGATTCTCCTTGATAAGTATAGTCAATCTACTATACTGCTTTTCCAAAAACTATGGAGAGAAACCCAATAAACAAGAAACACTAGTTTCCGTCACTGCACAATGTCTTCTTCTCATGTTAGCTCTGATACCATGTTAAATTTTGAGCATTAATTCACAATACTCTAGGATCTTTACTGAGAGAACAATATGTACAGTATATCAATGCATATTAATCATAACAAGCATGTCAATCATCACAAGAATCAAAAGCATGAGAGACAATAGACACACAGAGTTTCTGTGGGGAAAACCCTAAGGTGAAAAACCCCACAACTTCCTCAGAGATAGAGAGAGAAATAGCTCAACCAAAAGTACAACCAAATACACAGAGATAGTCTCCTAGTAGCAGATGATCCTCCTCCTCGCATGTGCACCACTTTCTTAGTGAAGGAAGAATGAGTTTCTGAGTGATCCAAATAGAGATCTCCCGATCTCTATTTATACTTGTTATGTTTTCCCAGTGACCTTATGGGGCCGACTTGTCTATCTAGGTACATCAACCATATATTACATAAATCAGGGCCGACCCCACACATGGTGTAATAATAACCCATCGGCAAGTTAACACACTTGCGACACTTGTCAATACACATGACGACACTTCCGTATAGAGGAATGACACATCTCTATAGGAGTACAATAATATATAAATGAAATACATGGATGAAATACATTCTGAAGTTACATATACATCAACAATATGTAAGTCTTTATGGTATTCAAAAATTGAAAATTCATGTTCCTCATGGACGTTGATTGTATACTAGGTTGTCTCGATGTCGCTCGCGCAATTATTATTTTTTTGGCTATGTTGATGAACGCGTTGGAAGGAATTGTTATGGTTTGTGAAGAGTGCCACATTTAGTTACAACTATTGCATATTGTATCAAAGTTAGATTTGTTCAACCATTAATTTATTATGAATTTGACCCATATATGTCACTATCTACTGAAGAAGAAAGATCAAGCCAACAATTGGAAAATAATGCGTGTATGATCTAGAAGTATTCCCGTACTTGTCACGTGTTGATTGAATGAGATGATGTTGGTCAACTAATTATCCATAAATAAAATATATTGGTATATGTTCAGTTATATGGATGGGTTGATGGTTGAAGGACCTTACAATAAACCAGCTCATCAACCTGGAAAACCATCCTGAATGACATCGGATGCATAACTGCTAGTCGACTATTTTGTCCATTTTTGAATAATACTTTTACCTATCAACCAACACTCTGTCGTGGAAACAAGTGTAGTCTTCTACTTGTCGACCAAGGCCATCGTTCAAAGTATTTATACTTCAGAGTAAAAGTATATTTAATTTTGGTTGGAAAACTATGATGGAGAGAAATCGACTGTGATGCAGTTTGACTGATGGACACATATAGAACATTTTTCTATCATGCAATCAATTATCTGCTGCATAGAGATGTCACCTTCTGCTTCAAGAGGCCGCATATAGTTCATTATTTCAACAACACTGCTATGCACTCTTAAATTTCCTCATTGGTGATAGTCGATTGTTCCATCACCAACAAGATGCGACCCGACCAATATTTGAGACAGTCTGACGTCCACTAGAAGGCCCTTGACCAATGCAGCCAATTGACCGGTGCTTTGACAGTTTGACCGTCGACCAGTGAAGTCCCGTCGACTGTCGACCAGTAAATTCTCGTCGACCGTCGACCAGTGAAGTCCCAGTAACATTATAATACTTTGCAGACCAAAGAAGTCGAGTACTAGTGAAGGAAACTGATCGACGTCAAAGTGACTACACTAACTGCCAAGCCTTGCTAAAATGTGGTGGAGGTTGGTACTTAGAGGTATGTCAAATATGATTTTAAACATTGGTCGGTCTATACATGGTCAATGCAAATATGGTCGATGCCACTTAAATTCTGGTCGACCTCTTTACCTCCGACGAGTTACAAATATGTTATATACTTAAGTTGGTTGAAAATGTAGTCAGTGCTTAGTCCATGTCGGTATTATTCGACCGACTAGTATTTTTGTCAATGAGTCCAATATAAGATTAGCTAAAAAGTGGTCATTGTTGTAAAAGTATGGTCTATTTTAAATTGGTCGATCACTTCCATTCTATGTATTATGATTGATTTTTGTAAAGAGCTCGTGGAAATAGCATGGAGTCATGACAATTTGAAGGATATAGCCAGTGCCTCTATATATATTAGTTTGTGTCGATGTCTTTTCGACCTAATTCGACATGTGTAAGTGAGT
Organism: Larix kaempferi; assembly: GCA_027924585.1. NCBI lineage: Eukaryota > Viridiplantae > Streptophyta > Pinopsida > Pinales > Pinaceae > Larix > Larix kaempferi. The sequence goes on from BSBM01001068.1 coordinate 194,713, forward strand.
CATGTCAAGTTATATCCTCCACATATACATTCGGCACTCCAATGTATTGCTTAAAATTGAAGACATATTACATCTCCACGATGAAGCAAAGCATAAAGAAAATATACATAAATCCAACCATACGTAGTCAACCACGACCAATTACATGATCTTGCATAGTAAGAAGGCAGCATAATCAAGCTTGCGAGCATTTTAAATCGTCACAACAGAAGAAGACATAGAAGTAATTCAAGAAGAAGACATCAAACAAGCACACAACAGAAGAGCTTAACGCTTGATGATGACAAAAGAACACTTGTAATGACCAAGCCCCCTAGTGCTGAAATACAAAAAAATCTATTTAGTGTCATTTCAAAAGTTTGAAGGCAGTTGGTGAGATGGTGTAAAGGTAGATCATGGAATCCCTCGTAGTTCCTGGATCGATGAAGATGAATTCCGGCAGGAAGGAGAAAGGGTGAAGCTCGATTGACCGTTTCCAGATTGCTGACAAAGGATAAAGAAATCACAATCTTGGTTGTTCCTATTTTCTTTGGGACGAAGAAAGGCTTTGCTGGTGGGGGAGATGTTGAGAGGACCCTTCGGGGCCTTAATTTTCATTGTTAAAACTTAATTAATGGATTGTTGGAAGTGGTATAACCACTCCAACCATATTCTTATTGTATAACATAACTATGAGAAGATCAATACAAACAGTTGAATGCATTCGACTCAATTATGTCTTCTTGATTCCCATATTGATTATATTCTCTGCTTGAATGGTTGTGTAACTTGTTATATTACAACATCACTAATATGTACTCTATTAACTCCAATTATTTGTTGAATATGAAGCTGTAATACTTTGTAATCTCATGTATTTATTGAGAAGCTTATATCCAAGGCAATGAAATCTGGTATGTTACAACTAGTCTATATTTGTGATTAGCGTAATTACGGATATGCTTCTACTGTGATTACTAGTTCTATTAGCATTGATTATCCTGAGCAATAAAATCAAACAATAACATACAATCAATCAATCAATGCATATCTCTCTCTATATGATATATCTATAAATGATTTCATTCAGTAAAGGTATAACTAGGATTCATCTTTACTGGACACTTCCTGCAATAAATTGTATTGGGATTAACTCCAGGTATGGCGATCAAGATACATCAAGGTTTTTAGTGTCATTACAGTATCCCTCTTCTTGTATTTAATAGCTATTTAGGTTGATACTAAAGTGTCAAAAGTAGTATTTAACAAAAACAAAGCTCATTATCTCCGCTCAACCAGGGTACATAATTAGAAAATCCAACTAGTAGTCTTGATCTTGATAAGCTTCGCTATAATCATCAAAGAATTAATAGCATTAGTAGAGGAATCTAAACAAACACCAGTTGTATGTATGAAGTTGTGAATAGACTTAATCGCTTATATGTATGAAGTTGTGATATTGAGATTGAGTTTCAGTTCAAGAGTAAGCATCCGTCCTGTAACTCATTGAAGCAACAACAATTTCTTAAGCTACGGACCTTGCTCTCGGGATTGAGTGCTAAATCTTATAGCTAATATAATTTAATTGAGAGTGAGAAATAGAAACTATCCCTATGGATACAATAGGGAATTTGAACCATCTCTCTTCCCATTCATGAAATAGTGTAGTTTCACAAGATTTTAGAGTACATTAGATAAAAAAGTAGATCGCTAAAGGTGTGAACAAGCAAGAAAAATTGGTAATTCATAACTGTACGTAATATATTAGAAATCCATATTATAATTTATAATCATTAAATAACTTAGCCTAATTTTAGTTAAGAACAAAGTGGGAGATGAAAAATTCGAACCTTGTAAGCTCAGTGCATTAACCATGAGTCCTTGTATTAAAGCAAAACACATTGTTATTCTAACCTTCTAATCTAATGGACTTATGCTCAATTATGATACTTTTGATTTGTTATTCTAACCCTCCGTTCCTTGCACTTGTATTTGGAAAGGGTTTGAAATGATTCGTATCTCACCAATGACACATCAATTGCTTTCCAGGAACAAGAAGTGGATAGAGTTTGACAAGTTTATACAAACATACCGGGTTATAAATAATGCACATGTACATAGATTGATGGGAATGTTGACATATTTTATTTTGTGGTGGGGATGAGTTTGTTGTAACTTGTGTGTGAAGTCGGGCGAGGGATGTATATGACATGAAAATGTCCCTGATTTATTAGGAATGGACATGGCATATCCATTCTAGATATAAATCCATAAAATCAATAAGGATCCAGAAGTAAAATGTATCAAGGCAAATCCAAGGAAGAGAGATGTATCTATAACAGAATGGGAGTACATCACAATATGTCTCCTAAAGACATCTTTGTACCCTCAAAATATTTTGGGAAAACTTGTGTTCTAGGATATGAATCATCATGAAAATGAAAACCCACTTCGAGACAATTCTGCTTTAGGTATTTGTCTAACGTATCTCTTATACTAAATAAAACTAGCTTCCCATGAATCTATATGATTTTGAAAAAATACTAAAAATAAGATCAAATTTGTTTTTCAACCTTAAAAGTCAATCAAAATAGAATTTTCAAATCACTAAATAGCATTTTTGGTTCAAAAAACAACTGCAAAATATCTATTTCTATTGAATCATAAAGTTCAAATCTAAGATATTACTCAAAATTTACATATTGCATTTCACAGTATGGACATTGAAATGATAGAATAGAGAGAATATCGAACTTGAAGTTGTCCTTGTGGAAGATTTTCAGAAATATTTGACCCACAATCTGTTGAGACCTTGTGATAATATCAAAGAAGCAATGGATGGTGTGAAATAAACTAAAATAGATTAGTGGTGGAAGTAATTTAACAAGAAGTGATGAAATAAGAAGAAATACAGATGACAGGTGAAAAAAATAAGAAAAATGGCAAAGCAAGGAAATAAGAGAAAATGCATCATTATCAAGATCTTCTAAAAGGTCCAAACGGAGGTAAGTGAATGATAATATATTTATCATTTGATCAACCTAAGGAGTGCACAAAACTAGGATATTGAAAGGTTTCTAGTTCATGTTGCACAAGTCTCTAAGAAACCATATTAATACAGAACTCATAAAGGATTTCTATTGTGATCTCTCTTGCTCTCCTTCCATTTCCTTTAAAATGGTGAGCTCCAACTCCATATCCTACCACCTTTACTCAAACTACAATGACTTTAAATGCACTCACCAATTTTGCAACCAAAAAGGTTAATCAACAAGTGTGGGCCTTCTTCCCATTTTATCAAACAATCTAAATATGCCGCACATCTATTGGTGTCCAATGTGAACTCTAATCTAGAATCAACCTTCACTTCATCATCACAACTAGAAATTGTATTTCACATAAAATTATTTTTAAGGCATTTCTATTGTATGGATTTGAACCCTTGGATACCATCTTTTCAAATTGGATTAGAAGAGTCTACAATAATTGCATCGCAGGTTCCATCTTGGCATTCCCATCTATTCCTATTTCCAATAGTTGACTCTTAGAAAAGAAGACTAAGACCTTCCACATTACACATTTCCTTGAGGGAATCAACATTGTATGACTTTCCTTTAGAGTCCTTGAGCAATCTAAGGGTAAGAAAGTAAAAGTACTTTTATTTCACCAAGAGAAACCTGGTAACCTTTATATTTGATCAACTCATTCAATCTTTCCACTACAAAGATGTAGCCTTCATCATTAATGTAAGAGATATCACCTCTTGTGTATATCTGAATCAAAAGGACCCTAGACATAATGACTATTCCCCAAGAGGCATAATATCAATTACACAACAGTAGTGTAAGGTACACTTGAATCATAAACTGCAATGAATATTTCAGTGAAGAAACCAGCTTGAAGGTTTATTAATGACAAAGCTATGCTCTCATTAAGGAATTATTCCTTCATAATAATAATTAAACATTGCATGTTCAGTTTTTGCACAAGCCTTGATAATAAATTCTTAGTTTCATTATCCATAAACATCAAGAAAAACCTTGCATGATGAATCAAAGCTAATGTATGTTAGCCTTCATATGTTAGCTTTCCATTTAACACAACCATATTGTCATCAAGTCCATTGCACCATGAAAGAAAATTGACAAAGGTTAGATTTCCTTCCAACAACATTTCATGTTGAATGAAAGCTAACGCGTGTTAGCCTTCATATGTTAGCTTTCCATCTAACACAACGACATTGTCATCAAATGCATTGCACCATGAAGAACATATGACTCAGGTTAGATTTCCTTTTAACAACATTAAACTGTGAATAAAAGCTAATGCGTGTTAGCCTTCATACATTAGCTTTTCATCTAACACAACTATATTTTCATCAAATACATTGCACCATGAAGGAAAGTTAACTCGGTTTAGCTTTCCTTCTAACAAAATTGCACGGTGAATGAAAGCTAACATGTGTTAGTGTTAATATGTTAACTTTCCATCTAACACAACCACATTGTCATCAAATCCATTGCACCATGACAAAAATCTACCTTGGGTTAGATTTCATTCTAACAACATTTCATGTTGAATGAAAGATAATGCATCTTAGCCTTCTCATGCTAGATTTCCATCTAACATAGCCACATTATCATCAAATGCATTGCACCATGAAGGAAATCTGACTCGGGTTAGCTTACCTTCTAACAACATTGCACAGAGAAAGAAAACTAACATGTTTTAGCCTTTATATGCTAGTTTTCCATCTAACTCAACCACATTGTCATAAAATACATTGCACCATGAAGGAAATATAACTTGGGTTAGCTTTACTCCTAACAACATTGCACGATGAATCAAAGCTAATGTGTGTTATCCTTCATATGTTAGTTTTCCATCTAACACAATCATATTGTTGTTACACCTAAATATTGTCATCATTAGCCCCATATTAACTCCATGCCTTGATCCCTGAAGTTTCCCTGATCAAGAACTCATTTAGAGCAAGTTGATGTTCTTTGTCCACAATGTCTAGTTGGACCAGTGCAAGTTGTATTTGAGCAAGAAGTGCCTAACTAGGTCAGGCGTAGGATTCACCCTAGCAAACTGCACTGATGGCTCAGGCTTCCTTTGTGCAGCATGCGCTTCCCCTCTCAGGCGCAGGTTTCCCTCATGTAGCTTGCGCCAGGGTTGATTAATTTGAATAAAGGAGGATTTTGAGTGATTTCAAGAACTTGGATGAGGTGGATCTCTATCCCTAACTCCTGGGTAAGTTGTCCTACGGTTCCCTAACCTCAAGGGAGTATCCCTTAGTTTTCTCCCCATGATCCTCAACCTACTCTATCCACTTGGTCCTATAAATACAAAGTTCCTCTCCATTCCAAAGGGAGGAAGTCTATAGCACTTACATGCTGGTGGAATTAACCTGAGAGGCTTACATTTCCTTTGGAGGCTTTGGCTTGGCTTGTTGGAGGAAGATTGCAATGTTAAGGCTTGGGTTGTAATCATCTCTCTTCTTTGTATTTCCTACTCTTTATACAATAATATAAAATCTTTCCATAAATGTTGTTGTGTTGATGATGTTTATAGTTTACCTCCTTAACGGCTTACTTAGATCAGTTAGTGTTAAGATGTGTTTTAGGGTGAAAACGCGAAGTTAGGAAACAATTCCATGAAAATGGAGTGAAAAAAAAAGAGCGTGCACGGATGAACATGGGAAAAAAAGTCAACCTCAAACTCTCGGCCGAGAGTTTAAAAAACTCTAGGTCAAGAATTTTGAGAGTTCAAACTCTCGGCAGAGAGTTTAACAAAACTCTAGGCCGAGAGTTTGAACGAATCACTGCGCTATATTTTCAAAAAAACTCTCGGATGAGATTTTGAACTAAACTCTCGGCCGAGAGTTTGGAAGGTATTTTTCAACCTAGAGTTTATGGTCAACAAAACCTGCGAAAATATCTGGCATCTTTCTGGAACCTGCAACTTCAGCAAGCCCAAACCCTTGCAAATTTTAAATATTATTTGTCGGACTTGGTAGAAATGGATTCATCTCTGAATCTAGTTTCCAATGATATTATAATTGTTTCATTTCAATTTGAATTTCTATTTATTAATAATTTTTTTCTAAACCTTATCCCTTAAGAATTTTATTACTTTGAAAATCACCCGAAATGAAAATTCAATATCATAACAAATACAACACCAAAAAATTTGAAGTTTCATAGAGATCATAATTGGCTCATCCTCTTCAAAAGGGTACTTTTATTTTTTCCAAAAAGAGTCACATTTGAAAGAAAATGCGAAGACAAAAACATGTGTCGATAATGCAGCATTTTCTGAACATATGTTGATTCGATAAATAATAAAAATAGTTCCCAAGTCTTAAAAAACTCAAATATAGTCCATGCACCAGTGTAGTGTGTGTACATTATGAGCCTACAATGTTTTTCCCTAAAATGAATAACCATGTATCAAAAAACCGACGTCAACATAGGTCACTCATTATCCATACCCAAAATTTTCAAGTATATGTCGTTGGTTGCCAACAAATTTGTCCCACGATACGTCCATAAAAAAAATTAAAAAAAATATGAGTAGAAAGCTAATTCAATTCTCTAAACCTTTTTTTTTACTTGAAGTTGAAATTCCTAAGGGAGATATGGTTTTGAAGAGGCTGAAGTTGAAAAACATAAAATTTAGCAATTTTGTTTGTAAAAAACAAGCCAAAATTGTTTCCCAACTTCATGTTTTCACCCTTTAATGTTTGTTTTGTCTCCACATGTTTTGACAGGTCTTGCAGCTACAGATCTGACGACCGCGGAGCTAGGAGCAATAAAGAGGAGAAAGATCTACGAATACGAAGGTAAGATATCTAATTACTTGATCTCTAACTCGATCTAGGAAAAAAGCTTTATGTTATGTTCTTATTTGTTCTAGATTCACATTGAACTAGGGAGATTTGGCTCATGTCTGCTCGAGTAGATTGTCCAATAACAATTGTCATCAAGTACATTGCACCATGAAGGAAATTTGACTAAGGTTAGCTTTCCTTCTAACAACATTGCACATTGAATGAAAGCTAACGCGTGTCGGCCTTCATACATTAGATTTTCATCTAAAACAACCATATTTTCATCAAATGCATTGCACCATGAAGGAAATTTAACTCGGGTTATATGAAAAGTAAATCTAAGACTAATTATCTCTCTTCTAACAAAATTGCACGGTGAATGAAAGGTAACACATGTTAGCCTTCATATGTTAGTTTTTCATCTAACATAACCAAATTTTCATCAAATACATTGCACCATGAAGAAAATATCACTTAGGTTAGCTTTCCTTCTAACAACATTGCACTATGAATGAAAGCTAATGTGTGTTAGCCTTCATATGTTAGTCTTCCATCTACTACAATCACATTGTCATCAAATGAATCTCACCATGAAGGAAATCTAACTTGGGTTAGCTTTCATTCTAATAACATTGCACGGTGAATGAAAGCTAACATGTGTTAACTTTCATATGTTAGATTTCCATCTAACACAACCACATTGTCATCAAATGAATTGCACCATGAAGAAAATATGACTCGGGTTAGATTTCCTTTTAACAACATTACACAGTTAATAAAATCTAACGTGTGTTATCCTTCATACATTATCTTTTCATCTAACACAACGAAATTTTCATCAAATATATTGCACCATGAAGGAAATTTAACTCATGTTAGATTTCCTTCTAACAACATTCCATGGTGAATGAAAGCTAACATGTGTTAGTGTTAATATTTTAGGCTTTCCATCTAACACAACCACATTATCATCAAATGCATTGCACCATGAAGGAAATCTAAGTTGGGTTAGCTTTCATTCTAACAACATTGCATGTTGAATGAAAGATAATGCATCTTAGCCTTCTTGTGCTATATTTCCATCTAACAAAACCACATTGCCATCAAATACATTGCACCATGAAGGAAATACGAATCGGCTTATCTTCCCTTCTAACAACATTGCAAAGAGAAATAAAGCTAACAATTTTTAGCCTTCATATGTTAGTTTTCCATCTAACTCAACCACATTGTCATAAAATACATTGCACCATGAACGAAATATAACTTGGGTTAGCTTGCCTTCTAACAACCTTGCACGATGGATCAAAGATAATGCATGTTAGCCTTCATATGTCAGCTTTCCATCTAACACAACCATATTGTCATCAAGTACATTGCACCATGAAATAAATTTGACTAAGGTTAGCTTTCCTTCTAGCAACATTGCACGTTGAATGAAAGCTAATGCGTGTCAATCTTCATACATTAGATTTTCATCTAACACAACCATATTTTCATCAAATGCATTGCACCATGAAGGAAATTTAACTCGGGTTATATGAAAAGTAAATCTAAGACTATTTAGCTCCCTTCTATGAAAATTGCATGGTGAATGAAAGGTAACATGTGTTAGCCTTCATATGTTAGCTTTTCATCTAACACAACCAAATTGTCATCAAATTCATTGCACCATGAAGAAAATATCACTCGGGTTAGATTTCCTTCTAACAACATTGCACGATGAATGAAAGCTAATGCTTGTTAGCCTTCATATGTTAGTCTTCCATCTACCACAATCACATTGTCATCAAATGAATCTACCATGAAGTAAATCTAACTCGGGTTAGATTTCCTTCTAACAACATTGCACGGTGAATCGAAGCTAACATGTGTTAACCTTCATATGTTAGCTTTCCATTTAACACGACCACATTCTCATCAAATACATTGCACCATGAAGGAAATTTGACTCGGGTTATCTTTCCTTCCAACAACATTGCACGGTGAATGAAAGCTAATGCGTGTTAGTGTTAATATGTTAACTTTCCATCTAACACAATCACATTGCCATCAAATGCATTGCACCATGAAGGAAATCTAACTCGGGTTAGATTTCATTCTAACAACATTGCATGGTGAATGAAATATAACGCGTCTTAGCATTCTTGTGCTAGATTTCCATCTAACACGACCACATTTTCATCAAATGCATTGCGCTATGAAGGAAATACGACTCATGTTAGCTTTCCTTCTAACAAAATTGCACGGTGAAAGAAAGCTAACACATTTTAGGCTTCATATGTTAGTTTTCCATCTAACACAACCACATTGTCGTCAAATACATTGCACCATGAAGGAAATATAACTTGGGTTGGATTTCCTTCTAACAACATTACACGTTGAATGAAAGCTAATGCGCGTTAGCCTTCATATGTTAGCTTCCATCTAACACAACCACATTGTCATCAAATACATTGCACCATGAAGAAAATCTGACTTGTGTTAGCTTTCCTTCTAACAACATTACATAGTGAAAGAAAGGTAATGAGTGTTACCCTTCCTACGCTAGTTTTTCATCTAACAAAACCATATTTTTGTCAAATGCATTGCACCATGAAGTAAATTTAACTCAGGTTCATTTTCCTTCTAACAACATTGCAAGGTGAATGAAAACTAATGTGTGATAGCCTTCATATGTTAGATTTCCATCTAACACAACCGTATTTTCCTCAAATACAATGTACCATGAAGGAAATATGACGCAGGTTAGATTTCATTCTAACAACATTTCACAATGAATTATAGATAAGACATATTAGCCTTCCATCTAACAAAACCACATTGTCATATAATCCATTGCACCATGAACAAAATTTAGCTTGGGTTAGCTTTCCTTCTAACAGCATTGCACGGTGAATTAAACCTGATGTGTGTTAGCTTTCACATGTTATCTTTCCATATAACATAACGACAATGTCATTGAATACATTACACCATGAAGTAAATATAAGTCCAGTTAGCTTCCATTCTAACAATATTGCATGCCGAATGAAAGGTTGTGACGTGTTAGCATTCATATGTTAGTTTTTCATCTAACGCAACCACAATGTCATCAAATACATTGCACCATGAAGAAAATATTACTCGGGTTAGATTTCCTTCTAACAACATTGCACGGTGAATGAAAGCTAATGCGTGTTAGCCTTCATATGTTAGTATTCCATCTATCACAACCACATTGTCATCAAATGCATTGCACAGTGAAGGAAATCTAACTCACGTTAGCTTTCCTTCTAACAACATTGCACAATGAATGAAAGCTAACACGTGTTAACCTTCATATGTTAGCTTTCAATATAAAACAACCACATTGTTATTAAATACATTGCACCATGAAGGATATTTGACTCGGGTTAGATTTACTTCCAACAATATTGGACAGTGAATTAAAGCTAATGCGTGTTAGTGTTAATATGTTAGCTTTCCATCTAACACAACCACATTGTAACCACGGTGTTCATATGAAGTAAATCTAACTCGGGTTATCTTTCCTTCTAACAACATTGCACGTTGAATGATATATAGAACATGTTAGCCTTCATATGTTAGTTTTTCATATAACACGAACACATTGTCATCAACTACATTTCACCATGAAGGAAATCTGACTCATGTTAGCTTTTATTCTAACAACATTGCACCGTGAAAAAAAAGCTAATGTGTTTTAGCCCTCACAGGATAGATTTCCATATAACAAAACCACATTGTCATCAAATACATTGCACCATGACGGGAATCTAACTCGAGTTAACTTTCCTTCTAACAACATTGCTAACTTAGGTTAACTTTCCTTCTAACGCTTGCTAACCTTCATATAATAGTTTTCCATCTAACACAACCACATTTTTGTCAATTAAGTTGCACCATGAAGGAAATATGATGCGGGTTAGATTTCCTTCTAACAACACTACACGTTGAATGAAAGCTAATGCACGTTAGCCTTCATATGTTATATTCCATCTAACACAATGACATTGTCATCCAATGCAATGCAATGGGTTAGGTTTCCTTCTAACAACATTGCACGGTGAATTAAAGCTATAGCATGCTATCCTCCATATGTTAGCTTTCCATCTAACACAACCATATTGTCATCAAATACAATACAACATGAAGGGAATCTGAATCAGGTTACCTTTCCTTCTAACAACATTACAAGGTGAATGAAATCTAACGTGTGTTAGCCTTCATACGTTAGCTTTCTATCTAACACAACCACATTGCCATCAAAACATTGCACCATGAAGGAAATCTAACTAGAGTTAAATTTTCTTCTAACAACATTGCATGATGAGTGAAAGATAACACGTGTTACCCTTCATATGTTAGATTTGCATCTAGCATGGCCACATTTTAACCAAATACATTGCACCATGAATGAAATCTCGCTCAGTTTAGCTTTCCCTTTAAGAACATTGCACAATGAAAGAAAGCCAACATGTATTAGCTTACATATATTAGCTCTCCATCTAACACAAACATATTGTCTTCAAATACATTGCACCATGAAGGAAATCTAACTCGGGTTAGCTTTCATTCTAACAAGATTGGATAGTGAATTAAAGCTAACTTGTGTTAGTGTTCATATGTTAGCTTTCCATATAATACAATTATATTGTCATGAAATACATTGTATCATGAAGGAAATCTGACTCGGGTTAGCTTTCCTTCTAACAACAATGAACATTGAATGAAAGCTAATCTGTGTCAGCCTTCACATGTTAGCTTTCCATCTAACACAACCACATTGTCATCAAATACATTGCACCATTGAGGAAATTTGACTTGGGTCAGATTTCCTTCTAACAACATTTCACGGTAATTAAAGTTAATGCATGTTAGCCCATATGATATATTTCCATCTAACACAATCACATTGTCATCAAATAAATTGCACCATGAAGGAAATCTAACTCAAGTTAGCTTTCCTTGTAACAACATTGCACGATGAATGAAAGCTAACGCATGTTAGCCTTCATATGTTAGCTTTCTATCTAACATAACCACATTGCCATCAAGTACAATGCAACATAAAGGAAATCTAACTCTGGTTAGCTTTCCTTCTAACATCATTGCACGATGAAGGAAAACTAATGCGTGTTAACCTTCATATGTTAGTTTTCCATATTATCCTCTATATGTAACTTTCACTTCCTATATTCATATTGCAATCAAGGAAATCTAACATGGGTTAGATTTCCTTATAACTACATTGCATGTTCAATGAAAGATAATACGTATTAACCTTCCATCTAACACAACCACATTGTCATCAAATGCATTGCACCATAAAGGAAATCTAACTTGGGTTAAATTTCCTTCTAACAACATTGCACGAAGAATTAAAGCTATAACGTGCTAGCCTAAGTTAGCTTTTCATCTAACAAAACCATATTGTCATCAAATACATTGCACCATGAAGAAAATCTGACTTGGGTTAGCTTTCCTTCTGACAACATTGCACGATGAATGAAATTTAGAACTTGCTAGCCTTCATATATTAGTTTTCCATCTAACACAACCGCATTTTTGTTAATTAAATTGCACCATGAAGGAAATTTGACGTGGGTTATATTTCCTTCTAACAACATTGCACGTGGAATGAAAGCTAACGCATGATAGACTTCATATGTTATCCTTCCATTTAACAAAAAGACATTGTATTCAAATGCATTGCACCATGTAGGAAATCTAAGTTGGGTCAGCTTTCCTTTTAACAACATTGCATGGTGAATTAAAGTTATAGCATGGTAGCCTTCATATGTTAGCTTTCCATCTAACAAAACCACATTGTCATCAAATACATTGCACCATGAAGGAAATCTAACTTGAGTTAGATTTCCTTCTAACATCATTGCACGATGAAGGAAAGATAATGCGTGTTAGCCTTCATATGTTAGCTTTCCATCTTATCCTCTATATGTAACTTTCATTTCCTATCTTCATATTGCAATCAAGGAAATCTGATGTGGGTTAGATTTCCTTTTAAAACCATTGCACACTGAATGAAATCTAACGTGTGTTAGCCTTCATATGGTAGCCTTCCATCTAAAAAAACCACATTGTCATCAAATGCATTGCACCATGAAGGAAATCTAATTTGGGTTAGCTTTCCTTATAAAAATATTGCACGGTGAATTAAAGCTATAGCGTGCTAGCCTTCATATGTTAGCTTTCCATCTAACACAACCATATTGTCGTCAAATACATTGGACCATGAAGGAAATCTAACTCAGGTTAGATTTTCTTCTAACAACATTGCATGGTGAATGAACGTTAAGGGCTGGTGTAAGGTAATGATACCCAATTATGACACGTTAGTTGCAATGACATTCTGGAAAAACAGAAATATTATCATTAAAATGAATTATTAGAGGTACCTACAATATTTTTTTGGATTAGGTGTAAACAGATGAAACGTAAAAAAACGGATGACCTTCCGGAATATATAACTTTTATTTATGGAAAAGTGGTATAACCACCCCAAAATGTCATTATTTGAATATTGGTATGTTATTTTTTTTCTCAAACATAATGCACATGTTTTTGTTGAGCCGCCCATTTGCTATGTAAATTTTCAATTTACAAAAAAAAAAAAATATGTAGAGGCGTAGGCAACAGAAGAATCTTGTGCGGGGCTATTTTTCCAAAATTTTAAAAGTCAATTTTATATTTTTTTTAAATTAGTTAGTGAAGCCCTAAAACGACATGGTCAAGTGTTAAGCCACCATATCATGGTCTAAAAATAATCAAAATACTTTTTTTTTTAGGTTGTAGGTATTTTCATGCTCTTGTGCAGGTTCTCTTCCGTTTTCGAAATAGGTAAGCCAATCAAAAGTTATAGGCCAAATAAACAACTTATGTTTTTTACAAATTTGACATGAGTGCAGTTAAAAATGAATTAAAAATAGAAAACAACAATAAATCTATTCAAAAATTATATATTTAGAATCTGCACACAGAGCTCAACAAGCATGTGCAATTTCATCTGCAGTGCACTCGTGGAGCTTATGTGGAACTAGTTGTGAAAAATTGAAAGTTACAGCATTTGATGTTTTCTACCATAAATCAGGCATAAATCAGACCGAGCCTCAAGGTGCAATCTGAAGCCAATTCCAAGCCTACAAGGGCACCAAAAACAATTTGAAATCAGGCACGCGTGCGTGCAACTACGTGCACACGCAAGCATGTGCACATGTGACTAACAACGCGCATGCGTAGGTGCATGCACGCGTTAATAACAACACACATGCATCCTTCTGCGTACATGCTATTGTATGCCTTTGAATGGTTTACTTAATTTCCTTTGTCAAGGGGATACATGAAGTTGATGAAGATGTGATGATGAAGAAGATGACGATGATGGAGATATTGATGAGGAAGGGGGAGATGACAATGGTGTTGAAGATGTTGATGATGATGATGATGAGATGATGGTGATGGTGATGATGATGAAGATTTTGATGATGATGACAATGGTGATGAAGATGACGATGAGGATGATGAGGATGATGGTGATGATGATGATGATGATGATGATGGTGATGAGAATGATGGTGATGAGGATGATGATAATGATGGTGATGATGATCATGATGAATATGATGATGATGATGATGATCATCATCATCATCATCACCATCATCATCAACATCTTCATCATCATTGTCATGTCCCCCTTCCTCATCAACATCTCCACCATCATCATCTTCTTCATCATCACCACCTTCTTCATCATCATCATCATCATCTTCATCACCATCGTCATCAGCATCAACATCTTCATCTCCATCATCATCATCTTCTTCATACTCATCACCATTGTCATCATCATCTTCATCATCATCATCAACACCATCATCATCATCGTCCTTCTTCCTCATCTTCATCAACATCTAGGTCATCATCTTCATCGTCAATGTCATCATCATCATCATTATCATCCTCATCATCAACATTGATGGTAATGATGATGAATATGATGATGATGATGTTGATGATGAGTACGATGATCATCAACATCATCATCATATTCATCATCATACTCATATCCATCATCATCCACCACCACCACCATCATCATCATCATCATCTTCATCATCACCCTCTTCCTCCTCATCGTCATCAACGACATCTTCATCGTCAACATCATCATCAACGACATCTTCGTCGTCATCATCATCATCATCATCATGACGATACGAAGATGATGATGATGATGATGAAGAAGATGATGATGATGAAGATGACGATTATGATGATGAAGACAATGATCATATGATGATGATGGATATGATGATTTTGATGATGATGATCATATTCGTCATCATCATCATCTTCATCATCATCAACCACCACCATCATCATCATCGTCCTCACAATGATGATGATGAGGATGATGTGCTGCATATTCGTCATCATCTTCATCATCATCATCATCATCATCTCCATTAAAGTCATCATGATCATGATCATCATCTTCGTCATCATCGTCATCGTCATCATCATCATCATCATCATCATCATCATCCTCATGCTCGTCCTCACAATGATGATGATGATGAAGATGATGATGATGATGATGATCATGTCGTGGTTCATGTTGTAGATGATGATGATGATGTGTTGCATATTCACCATCATCTTCATCATCAACATCATCTTCATCATCATCATCTCCATTAGTCATCATCGTCATCATCATCATCATCACCATCTTCATTTTCATCATCATCATCATCATCATCATCATGAAGATGATGATGATGATGATGATGACAATGAAGATGGTGATGATGATGATGATGACGATGATGACTAATGGAGATGATGATGATGTTGATGATGAAGATTATGATGAATATGCAGCCAATCATCCTCATCATCATGATAATCTTCATCATCATTAACACCATGATGATGATGATGATGAAGAAGATGGTGATGACGAGTATGATGAGGATGATGAAGATGACGATTATTGTTAGAACATTATTACACCTATGTACATTAATCATTTATTAACTGATGGTTAATTAGTACCAAACAACTTAATAATTGCATCCCCAAGTTGGTTAGTGAGTAAATGGCCATTTAGCTTGAACCAGTTGGCAATGTGGAAAAAACTGAGCATTGTGCCAAGTCAAACTAGCTGTTGGGTGCGCCCTCCCAGTCATTAATTACTTCCTGCATGCCTAGGGCACTCTTCCTCCTTGTTTTGTGGGATTCCCTTTAACTAAGGGCGCACATGCTCAGAATGTTGACAAACTTGCCTCCTTTGCCCATTTTTAGCCAATTCTAGCTACCTAACCTCTAACCAACCAGATTCTCCACATGTGTGAGGTCACATGGGCCTGCCCAGTCATTCCCAACATTCACATAGTAGTTTCGAACCAGTTTGGGATGGTTTGGGATATTTTGGTCAACCTAGGGGGGTTTGAGCTATTTCTAAGCTAGATCAATGTGAACACTCCAGATGGATTCAAATTGTTCCAGATTTGTATAAAAGGAGGTTCTTAACCTATTTTGAGGTTGGACTGTTAATAATATTTACATTATTCACCCATTTCATGTGTTATTGTTCTTCATTTTACAAATTTATGCTTATTCCTGTAAATGTGTTGCAATCTTTTCACTAGTGAGGAATCCATAGTAGCTAGGTTCTGCTGTGAGTTAGATTTTACATGGTATCAGAGCTGTTGGATCTACCATTCGAACCAACAAGACTATTTTAGTGGCTTTCCAGAAGCAGTGGAGAAACCACATAATTCCTGAGGCCATTGCATTGAGTCCATTGGAGAAATCTAGTGGCTCTTCTCAGGTGTGATGCTCTCTTGAATGCATCCACTATCAAACAGGGTTCGAATATGTTAGTGTAGATCCCTCCTGAGTGATTTGAGAGTTGTTTGCAGGTATTGAAGATCAACATTGTCAGCAAGTGCGTGAGCAGCAGAGAAGAATGGAGCCATCTCACCCAAATGTGCTTACTCCCTTCAACTATTTCGATTGGAAGGCAGAAATGGTGATTTTGTTGAGATCTAAGGGTCTCTACAGAATTACGATGGGCACTGAGGTGGAGCCAAACTCAGTTGTGGAGAAATCCAAGTTTTTTAACAGAATGGATGAGGCATTTGGCCTCCTTTGTCTCAGCATTTCAAGAGACCTCCAGTTTCATGTAGAAAGTCTAGCTAGTCCAAATGAAGTTTGGCTCAAGCTTGAGACCTTGTTTGGAAAGACTGATGAGATGAGAGGCCACCAGCTCGAAAATGAGCTTGTTTCACTGAGCCCAGGGAATTTCAATTCCATCCGGGACTTCTTCACCAAGTTCAAGAGCTTGGTCTTGTAGATTCAACAATGTGGCATATAGAAGAAAGAAGAATAGTTGGTGTTGTCCATTCTCTCCAAACTGGGTTCTGAATACTCAGTTTTTGTGTCTTCCTTCAACTCCACAATGCTCACAGTTAAAGGTTGGACGATGCCACCTTTGGCTGACTTCATGGAGATGCTAACTCAAGAGAAAGACAAGCTGGTCTTGATGGGCACCATCAAGCAAAAAGACCAAGTTCTTGCAGCTGGAGATTGGAAAAAAGGAAGAGGCAAGCAAAAACCCAAGGGGCCAAAACCTCAAGAGAAGAAGAAGAAGGATGAAAGGCCCAAATCCACTGAAGGGGTTTTGAATCCTATCAAGAACAAGGGAAAGAAGGCTGAGAAGACAAAATGTAGCTACTGTCAAAGGGGTTTTCATCCAGAGAGTTCATGCATGAAGAAAACCATAGACATGATGACCCATCTCCTACAGAAAAACAATATTCCTCTTCCTGAAAGTTCCAAGAAGAAGGAGAGCATTTCTAAAGACAAGGAGAGCTGCCATGCTTTGGTGGCTTGTACATCTCAGTCACCCTTGTTCATCATTGATTCAGGTGCCTCAAGGCACATGGCTTCTTCAAGAGATTCGTTTTCTGAACTTGCACCTTACAGTGGTACCTCCATTCGCATGGGAGATGACTCAGAAATCCCTGCTCATGACATTGGGAAAATCTCTATGGAGAATGGGTTCTTCTCCAATGTGCTGTATGTACCAAAACTTGCAGCAAACTTGCTCTCTGTATATCAAATGACACATACTGGAGCAGCAAAGAAAGTTGTCTTCACTCAGAATGATGTGGAGATATCATAAATTTCTATCGGAAAAATTGTTGCAATGGGTGTTGCAGACCATGATATGAAGATGTACAAGTTCTCCCACTTTCTCGAGTTCTCTTCACCAAGTGTACTTCTGTCACATGGGAATGAGACCAGCAAGCTATGGAATCAAAGATATGGTCACCTAAACTATATATATCCCCACTCCCTCCTATGGCTCCAGCAAATATGTGCTCACCTTCATTGATGACTACTCAAAGTACTGCTGGTTATTTTTCTTTAAGCAAAAATCTGAAGTCTTTGAATGTTTCAAAATTTTCAAGAGTATGGTTGAGAACTTCAGTGGGAAGGCCATGAAGGTTTTGAGGACTGATAATGGAAAGGAGTATGTCAATAATAATCTATAGCAGCTCTGTCAAGAGCATGGAATTCAGATGCAACATTCAGTGCCCTACACACCACAGCAAAATGGTGTTGCAGAGCGCAAAAATAGAGCACTGAAAGAGATGGCAACTTGCATGATGCAAGCAAAGGATTTGTCTCCTAAATTGTGGGATGAAGCTATGAATTGTGCAGCATATGTTCAGAACAGAGCACCACACAAAGAATTGCAAGTAATTACTCCATTTGAAGCATGGATGGGCCACAAACCCAATGTTTCACATTTCAAAATTTTTGGCTCAAGGGCTTGGGCCAGAATTCCACCAGAGAAGAGAAACGCCTTGCAGCCCCAAAGCAAGGAGTCAATAATGGTTGGGTATGCAGAGGATTCTAAGGGCTACAAGCTCTTTGATCCATCCACTCTCAAAAATTTCATTGAAAGAAGTGTCCAATTCGAAGAAGAAGAGTTTTTACAAGCTAGTGAACAAGGTGATGGGGATTGCACATATCCTCTTCTTGATGATGAAGTAAGTAGTGGTTCTTCTTCTGATATTTATGATTCTGATATTTCTGAAGATGATGTTGATATGGAATATGATCATGTCCCTCCCTCAAGGCCCAAGTGGGCAGAGAAGACAATTCAAAGTTTTGGAGAGCTTGTGGGTGATCCCCAAGATGCTAGGAAAACTAGATCTCAATTTCACAATTCCTTTGCATGTGATAATTATGATCTGAGTGAGGCATGTTATTTGATGGTTGGATCTGATCCAAATTCATATTCAGAAGCATGTACGGACCCAAGGTGGCAATCATCCATGCAAAAAGAGATGAACTCACTCCATGAGAACAAAACTTGGGATTTGGTCCCTCTTCCTCCCAAGAGGAAACTAGTGCAATGCAAATGGGTTTATAGAACCAAAGTTGGATCTGATGGCTCTAATATGAAGTATAATGCCAGGTTGGTGGCTAAGGGTTACTCTTAGGTCCAAGGAGTGGACTATACAGAGACATTTGCACCAGTGGCAAAGATGGACTCCGTAAGACTAGTTTTGGCCATTGGGGCTTCCAAGCGATGGGAGGTTCATCACATGGATGTAAAAAGTGTCTTTATTCATGGGGATCTGAATGAGGAGATATATATGCAGAATCCTGAAGGTTTTATTTCTGATCATACACTTGTTTGCAGGTTGAACAAGTCACTCTATGGGCTCAAACAAGCTCCTAGAGCATGGTATGCAAAAATGGACAATTTTCTGCTATCTTTGGGGTTTGAAAGGTGTAAGTCTGATCCAAATGTTTATATGCAGCATGTTAGTGATCTGATATTGATTATTGTACTGTATGTTGATGATCTTTTGATCACTGGTAGCTACACCAAAGAACTTGACTCAGTTAAGAGAGCATTGCACAGTGCATTATCCATGACCGATCTAGGATTGCTAAACAATTTCTGGGTTTGGAGATAGACCAAACTGTGAATGGGATTCCTATATGTCAGTCAAGGTATGCTTCAGATTTGCTGTAGAAATTTAAGATGGCTAAATGTACGTCTGCAAAATTTCCATTTCTTTCAGGAGTTAAGCTAAATGAGTGGGGTTCTTCTCCACTAGTTGACAGCTCGTTGTATAGGCAGCTTGTTGGAAGCTTTCTATATCTTACTCATTCTAGACCAGATTTGTCATATGCTGTTGGGGATATTGCTAGGCACATGAAAGAACCTCATGATGTCCATTGGAAGGCAGACAAGAGGATCCTTCATTATGTTCAGGGTACTAAGTCCTTTGGTATCCATTATGCTGCTGGTTCATCTCTTGAACTAGTAGGATTTACTAATTCTGATTGGGCTGGTGATTGTATTAATCGGAAATCAACTTCCGGTTATGTTTTTATGCTTGCACACGGACCTATTTTCTGGTCAAGCAAGAAACAACATACTATTTCCTTATCTTCAGATGAGGACGAGTACAGGGGAGCAGTAATTGCAGCCACACAATGTGTTTGGTTGCAAGGTATTCTTGCAGAATTCGGGATTGTTTTTTATTCACCCACTATTCTTTGGTGTGATAATCAAAGTACAATCAAGATTTATACTGATCCAGTTCATAGGCAAAGGACCAAGCACACAGAGATACACATGCATTACATTCGGTGTTTGGTGCATGACCGGACCATAGCATTGTAGTATTGCCCTTCCAATGAGCAAACTGCTGATATCTTCACCAAGTGTTTTACCGAGAAGACCTTCACTCACCTTAGATATTTGCTTGGGGTGAGTGATGCATGGTGATGATTGGTGTATTTTGATATATGCCACATGTCCATTTTAGAGGGGAGGTTTTATTTCCCATGTGGTTTTCCTCCTTACCTTGGTTACATGGACAAATAAATCTTTATGATGTAAAAGGTGACTTGAGCCTAGTTGCGAAGGCCTTATTTTTGATATTTCACTAAGTCTAGCTTAAGGGGGGGTGTTAGAACATTATTACACCTATGTACATTAATCATTTATTAATTGATGGTTAATTAGTACCAAACAGCTTAATAATTGCATCCCTAAGTTGGTTAGTGAGTAAATGGTCATTTAGCTTGAACCAGTTGGCAATGTGGACAAAACTGAGCATTGTGCCAAGTCAAACTAGCTGTTGGGTGTGCCCTCCCAGTCATTTATTTCTTCCTGCATGCCTAGGGCGCTCTTGCTCCTTGTTTTGTGGGATTCTCTTTGACCAAGGGCGCACATGCTTAGAATGTGGACAAACTTGCCTCCTTTTCCCATTTTTAGCCAATTCTATCTGCCTAACCTCTAACCAACCAGATTCTCCACATGTGTGAGGTCACATGGGCCTGTCCAGTCATTCCCAATGTTCACATAGTAGTTTCGAACCAGTTTGGGATGGTTTGGGATATTTTTGTCAACCTAGGGGGGTTTGAGCTATTTCTAAGCTAGATCAATGTGAACACTCCAGATGGATTCAAATTGTTCCAGATTTGTATAAAAGGAGGTTCTTAACCTATTTTGAGGTTGTACTGTTAATAATATTTACATTATTCACCCATTTCATGTGTTATTGTTCTTCATTTTACAGATTTGTGCTTATTCCTGTAAATGTGTTGCAATCTTTTTACTAGTGAGGAATCCATAGTAGCTAGGTTCTGCTGTGAGTTAGATTTTACAATTATGATGATGAAGACAATGATCATCATGACCATGATCATATGATGATGATGATGATGATGATGGTGAGGATGATGAAGATGGCGATGATGATGACTAATGAAGATGATGACGACGAATATGATGATTTTGATGATGATGATCATATTCGTCATCATCATCATCATCATATTCATCATCGTACTCATATTCATCATCATCCACCACCACCATCATCATCCTCGTCCTCACAATGATTATGATGATGAAGATGATGACGATGATGATGGTGATGATATGATCATGTTGTTGATGATGATGAAGATGATGATGATGAGGATGATGTGCTGCATATTCATCATCATCTTCATCATCAACATCATCATCATCATCATCATCATCATCTCCATTAGTCATTATCATCATCACCATCTTCATCATCATCGTCGTCATCATCGTCATCATCATCATCATCATCATCATCATCATGACGAAGATCATGATGATGATGGTGATGATGATAAGGATGATGGTGATGATGAGTATGATGAGGATGATGAAGATGACTATTATGATGACTATCATCATCATCATCATCATCATATGATGATCATCTTCATCATCCTCATCATCATCCGCGTCCTCACAATGATGATGATGAGGAGGAGGAGGAAGTTGATGATGATGAAGATGAAGATGTTGATGATGTGCTGCATATTCCTCCTCCTCATCATCATTATCATCATGATCACCATCATCATCATCATCTCAAATTATTCATCATCATCATCGTACTCATATTCATCATCATCCACCACCACCACCACCATCATCATCATCATATCATCACGACTAATGATGAATATGGTGATGATGAAGATGGCGATGATGATGACTAATGAAGATGATGACGATGAATATGATGATTTTGATGATGATGATCATATTCGTCATCATCATCATCATCTTCATCATTGTACTCATATTCATCATCATCCACCACCACCACCACCATCATCATCATCATCATCATCATATCATCATCATCATCCTCCTCCTCCTCCTCACAATGATGATGATGATGATGACGATGATGATGATGATGACGATGATGATGATGATGGTGGTGATGATGATGATCATGTTGTTGATGATGATGAAGATGATGATGATGACGAGGATGATGTGCTACATATTCGTCATCATCTTCATCATCAACATCATCATCATCATCTCCATTAGTCATCATCATCATCACCATCTTCATCATCATCGTCATCATCATCCGCATGCTCGTCCTCACAATGATGATGATGACGACGATGATGAAGATGATGATGATGATCATGTTGTGGATCATGTTGTGGACGATGACGAAGATGATAATGATGTGTTGCATATTCGTCATCATCTTCATCATCAACATCAATGTCATCATCATCTCCATTAGTCATCATCATCATCATTATCACCATATTCATCGTCATCATCATCATCATCATCACCATCTTCATCATCATCATGATCTTCATCGTCGTCATCATCATCATCATCATGACGATGATGATGATGATGATGATGATGATGATGACGATGATGAAGATGGTGATGATGATGATGATGATGACTAATGGAGATGATGATGATGTTGATGATGAAGATGATGACCAATATGTTGCACATCATCCTCATCATCATGATCATCTTCATCATCATCTTCATCGTCATCATCACCACGATGATGAAGATGCCAATTATGATAACAAAGACAATGATCATCGTGACCATGATCATATGATGATGATGATGATGGTGAGGATGATGAAGATGGCGATGATGATGACTAATGAAGATGACGACAACGAATATGATGATTTTGATGATGATGATCATATTCGTCATCATAATCATCGTACTCATGATTATCATCATCATATCATCATCATCATCGTACTCATGATTATCATCATCATATCATCATCATCATCATCATCATTATCATCGTCCTCACAGTGATGATGACGATGATGATGACGATGAATGAAGATGATGATGATGAGGAGGAGGAGGAGGAGGAGGAGGATGATGTGTTGCATATTCACCATCATCTTCATCATCAACATCATCATCATCATCATCATCATCATCTCCATTAGTCTTCATCATCATCATGATCATCATCAGATCATCATGACGATGATGATGATGATGATGATGATGATAAGGATGATGGTGATGATGAGTATGATGAGGATGATGAAGATGCCTATTATGATTACTATCATCATCATCATCGTCATCATATGATGATCATCATCATCATCCACGTCCTCACAATGATGATGATGATGAGGAAGTTGATGATGATGATCATGTTGATGATGATGATGAAGATGATGATGATGTGCTGCATATTCCTCCTCATCTTCATCATTATCATCAACACCGTCATCTCCAAATTAGTCATCATCATCATCGTACTCATATTCATCATCATCCACCACCACCACCACCACCATCATCATCATATCATCACGACGAAGACGATGATGATGATGATGTGCTGCATATTCGTCATCATCTCCAACAACATCTTCGTCATCATCATCATCATCATCGTCATCATTAAGATGATGATGATGATACGAAGATGATGACGAATATGTCAATGATGGTGATGATTATGAGGAAGATGGCGATGACGAGTATGATGGCGAAGACGAAGATGACTACTATGATGACGAAGACAGTGATGATCATGACCATGATCATATGATGACAATGAAGATGGTGATGATGGTGAGTAATGAAGATGATGATGATGAATATGATTATTTTGATGATGATCATATTCGTCATCATCATCACCTTCATCATCGTACTCATATTCATCATCATCCACCATCGTCATCATCATCATCATCATCATCATCCTTGTATTCACAATGATGATGATAATGATGAAGTTGTTGATGATGATCATGGTGTTGATGATGATGATCATCATCATCATTATCATCATTATCATCGATGTATACATCATCATCATTATCATCACTATCATCGCTGTATACATCATCACTTTATACAACATTAATATATCTACTATGTATTTAATTATTCTTGATGTAATACATATGTTTCTAATTGAAAATTAAATTAATGTTTTAAAATCAAAATACACAAATTTGTAAATATACCCTTAAACCCCTAAACACCTAGAAGCAATTAAATGCACTTAGGGATTATGGGTTAGAAGAGGTCCTAAAGGCCTTTATGGGGGAGGGGCTCTTTATGGGGAGGGGCTCTATGCATAACCCGACACATTTATATCTATTGGGCAATAAATACAGTGAACTTTACCCACCAAACATTACAACGTTCAGCAAGGACGCACACGCGCACATCCCTGTTGAACATAAAATTTAGAAAATCAACCGCGTTCTTTCTCCCACATTTTTTTCCTCATTTGTCACGTTCTCTTCACTGGTTTCACGCACAACCCGACAAGCATTTACATGGTAGATTGAATTCATACACCATTTGGTGCTTCCTTCACCATTTGGATAAAATACACAACATTTGGGGCTCTATTTGGCTCTTTGTATTGATTACACACCTATTGGGATCTATTTGGATCAACTGAGTGAATACACAATAGTTGGACTCTATTTGGCACCTTGGATTGAATTCTCATGCTACTTGGACACACATGAAGTCTTCTTACATATAGTGGACACATCAAAAGAGCATTTGACATTTGAAGCAAAGAGCAATCATAATCCTTGAGGTATGGTGATAATTTTATCTTGTTAAATGTAATTTAGTCTTCATTCACTTATTTGAATGGCATCTATTTCAGTTTTTCCTCATGAATTGTATGATAGATCTATTTTGGTCTTCTTAATCTTCAACATAGACAATAAAAACATCTTACCAAAAAAAACTACAACATGCACCAAGCAATGCTTTCAACCTTTCATGAAGATAATAAAAAAAAATTACTTGCATCACCACCAATAACATTTCATAATCACATTCCTCCATCTAGTAAACAAACATTTGTTGAATTCCTCATGGTTTCACTACAACAACTCACACAAACACCTAAACAATTGAAAACTCTTAGTCTTTTGGGGCTATTTTCCCTCATCCATACCATGAAAATGAAGTGATATGAGCTTCTCCCTTGTAGGTAATTTGCTCCTACTAACATCCCATACCACCATCCAATACCATCCTACTGAGTTCCTAGAGGTGATGTTGTAACCTTATATGTAGGGCATTCCCAATAGCTTTTAAGATTATATATGAAAACATTCTCACTATCTATGTTGTACATAATCAATTGCTACATCGAGCTTTAATAATCATGCACATCGAGTTTTAATATATTGTTTGTTGTTCATTCTTGCAAGGGTCCAGAGATGAGAGAAAATGCAACAGATGTAATAATAAAAGAAAGTCTAGAAGGACCCAGCTGCCCCCCGAAAAGAACCATGAGATGAGAGAAAATGCCAGGTTGTACATGCAAAACCGTAGAAATCAAAATGTTAGTGCCTTAGATCCATCAACAAGCAATGACGAAGTGGTTGAAGTCAATCAAATCTTGCCTAATGTCGAGTATGAAGGGATTGATGTTGAACAAGTTCTTAACTGGAAACCACCCCAAGAAGAGCACCCACTTGGCGAACACACTCCATTGCAGGACCAATATGTGAATGAAGGGCCACAACAAACCATTGACGAGACTCGTACTTCCTTGCCGACTCCCTTGCCTCGACTATCAACTGGACGACGAAGAACTCCCAGATGCATTCATGTGGATGAAAGTTCATTTTCAGGACTTGAAGGTAAGATGCCCAAACGCACCATTGATTTCCATTCTAGCAAGATAATCAAAGATTTTTTTGAATCCAAAAGCGATGCAGCAAAATGTCAATTGTTTCTTGCTTTGTTAAAATCACATTGTCTAGCTGATGTTAGGATAATTTTGGCCATAAAGGTAGTTAGAAGTTCAAAGGCCAGCAATCATGTTGTTAGAAATCTACAATCTGCATTTAATTTAATTGGAAAAACTTCTCGTACAAAATATTTTAATGCGGCCCGTCGTGTACTGTCAGAATCCATTGTAGACAAATCCACAAGGCAATGTCCCCTACTATCACACACATGTAAAATATTTAAAGTAGATAGAAAGACTCTTCAAAAGTATTCTGCCATTAGAGAAAAACTTGAGACCCCGGGCCAAAAAGATTGTTGGGCCTTTGTTGGTAGGTTACCTCATTCAAACATGAAGCTCATTGATGTTGTTAAAGAACTAATGCAAAATTTTTGGCATGATAACACAAGACCGTCATCGAATCAAAGAGATGTTTTAAAGTTGAGAAAAGGTGTTAGGGGGGGTGAACCCCATGTCAAGCACTTCCTTGACACGACACAAACATAACTCTATGAGAGCTTCAAGAATGAGCACACACAATTGAACTTGGACCAAAGGTCCTTCGAAAAATGCAAACCTTGGTATGTTAGAATTTGCATTGATCGCAATACATGTTGTTGTAGATACCATGTAGAATTTGAGTACTATTATGATACATATAGACATATATTTTGTGGTTTGCATACTAACATTATGCAGGATTTCCCTTCATTACAACCACCGAATGCATCCAGAGAATTTATACATAGCATAATGTGTCGAAGGCTTGAAGGACAAAAATATTATAAAAGATCATGTTTATATGGGACATGTTCCAGTTGTAGTGGAATTGCATTATTGAGCCGTTGCATCCATACAACCGTGGAGCACGAATTTGGGAGGATGTCAGTAGAAATGCAGAACTTCAAGTACATAACATATCAAGTAAATAGTTCAAAGGTAAGCAAAAAAATTGCATTGGTGAAGTCACAGGTAATCTAAGTTTTCATGCTTTCATATTGTGTATGCTGAATTTGTACATATATGTTCAGATTGAAAATGTCATGTTTTATTAATGCCCTTGGTTTTGTGGCACTAGGTACAAATTTGCAAATTCATGAAGGAATTCTACGAAAAGACCGAGCATTATGTACAGCACGTCCATGTAGCACGATGTCAGGATGAACAATACAAATAGTGCAGAGACACCTTTCCCAAGGGCACAATATTGTCGGTTGTGGACTTTGCAGAAAATTACACCCTACAGCCACAGAATGAGATTCAAAGTCAATACTACCATTCAGACCAAGTTATCGTAATGTTCCATATCACGTACAGGCACGCGCCAAAGAGCAACAACGACATGAGGATAATATTGAAAGAGACCAACTTCTACATCAGTGACGACAGGTGCCACGACCTGCATTATGTGCAGCATTTCTTCAAAATTTTCTATGATCAGCTGAAGGAGAGAGGTATACAGATGGATCAACATTGGATATGATCAGATGGTTGTGTAGGCCAGTTCAAAAATGCACGTGTTTTCCAATGGTTGAGTATTTTGCACAAGACTTACGATGTGCTACATGTATGAAACTATTTGGAGACCAGGAATGGAAAGGGAGAGCACAACGGGGCAGGAGCATGTCTCAAAACTGCCCTACGAAGGGAGGAGATGAGGTGCATGGGAGGCCCTCATATTCGGAATGTCGAATCCACAGTTCGATGGTGCAAAGAAAAAATGTCAGATCGAACCATAGAGCAACACATACCAACAAGTAGAGGACATGTTGTCAGAAATTTATGGAATGTAGTTGATATAGATCGATCGCGTTCTTATAGTTGCAGTACTGTGCAATGCACTCGTGGATTTCATTTGGTTCGAAGCTCAAACAACCCCTTATTTGAAATATGGATGCAAAAACTTGCTTTCTTTTGTGGGTCTTGCAGCAGTTGTGAGTGGGATGAGTGCGAATCAATGGATTGGGTTGATGAATGGGATCATGTATCACTTGTAGTGGACCCACTTGTAGTTGCTAAAACAATCTAGTTAGAGGAAAGCCAACCCTCTATTTCGAATGAATATTATCATATATTTGATCTCGTACAGCCAAGTAAACATTTCTGCATGCATATCTCGTTTCCCTCATTGTTTTTTAATTATCCAAGTTATCAAACCACTACTTGTTGGAATATGACCTTAAAATGCATTTTTGCAGGACACATCTACGTAATTGTCACCCCGACAGACAGTGCAATTGGGACAAATTATTGGTTGGCATGATGCATCCAGGGGAAGAAAACCCTCCTCGCATCATTAACGGATAGTGAAGGCATTACCTTTCCGACTGGATCGATGGTTTTTCAGGGGGAATATCTTACAGAGGATGGAAAGGGACCAAAGAACAATGGCCACACATACATAGATTATAGACCAAGGTCACGGGTGTATCACTTTACACACTTGATCGTGGGTACAAATATCCAACTATAGACAATGTCAACGAAGTCATCAAATAAGGTACGCCACTTACTACCTCATGCGGAGCATGAGAGGTTGTTCGAGACAATAAAAAACTGAGAGGATCTAGAAGGCCTAAATGACTGAGGTACATAGTATAGCCATGTGATTGTTTATTCATGCATGATTAATGTTATTCATGTTAGATAGTTTATTTGATATCGTTATCTTATATCATTTATTTGATGTCTGAGTTATGATTAAGTTATGATTTATAGCCATGTGATTGTTTATTCATGCATGATTAACCCTAGAAGCACTAATATAACCCTACAAACATTATCTAGCCCTAGAAATGCTAGAAAGCTAAACTAACCCTAGAAACACTAATCTAACCCTCATAAACTAATCTAGAATCCTAGAAACATAATCTAGCCCCGGAAATCCTAGAAATCTAAACTAACCCTAGAAACACTAATCTAACCCTCATAAACTAATCTAGAATCCTAGAAACCTGAGGTAGCCCTATTAACCTAATCTATCCCTAGAATCCGTGACCCACCACACGTACCCTCAATAGGAGATATTTGGACTCCAAGTGGGATAGGATCACTATTAGAAGGGTTTGTCACATCACACAAGTACACCACTAGAGAAATCAACTTATAGAATCCAAGTCTACATGTCTATCTTGGAATTTTGATCTTCAAACTTTAGGTCTTACCAAGATGCCTGCAGCACCCAAATCTGGATATATTGCCCCCATTTTCTCTACCACTCTCTCCATCTGGAGCTTTAGGAATTGTTTCAATATTGGTCTAGTACTTGGATGAATATGAGGATCATCTGGGAGCTATGATTGAGTAGCACTAACATGTTCATAATTGTCACCCAATGGTTGGAAATGTCCTTGAGGTAGGCTTTAGACCTACCTCACCCATGTTAATGTTTGCATTTTTGGAGGTCCCTCATCACCATCTCCATCATCATCTTCATCATCACCATCACCATCTCCATCATCATCACCATCTTCATCATCATCATCACCATCTTCATCATCATTGTCATCTGTAGGTCCCTCATCACCATGTCCATCATCATCACCATCTTCATCATCATTGTCATCTGTAGGTCCCTCATCACCGTGTCCATCATCATCACCATCTTCATCATCACCATCACCATCACCATCACCATCATCATCAACGTATTCATCATCATCACCACAAGTGCCCGGTGGATGATTTTCCAAAGTTGGCCCCCGTGTGCAAAAATTGCACACTCCCTCACTGAGCAAAACCCTAGTTTCCAAGATGGACATACAAGATGAGACCAGGGCCACCAGACTAGAGGGGAGGGGCACCCCTAGCATAATTCCAACATCCTGAATCCAATGGATTCGACGGTTCGTCGATCTGAGCCACAATCTTGATTCTATGGATCGTTCCATCTTGCATTCAGAAGGCCTTCAAGGACACATGATGGGGGCATGGAACTCCAACCGTGCAACAAACCGGGTTCCGGGAAGTCACGCAAGTGTGTCTAGGCACACTCTAGCCAGGAACGCTAGCCACAGGTGCTCGGTGGATGATTTTCCAAAGTTGGACCCCATGTGCAAAAATTGCACAGTCCCTCACTGAGCAAAACCATAGTTTCCAATATGGACGTACAATATGACACTGGGGACACCAGACCAGCGGGGAGGGGCACCCCTAGAATAATATTGATGTCCTGAATCCAACAGAGTCGACGGTTTGTCGATCCGAGCCACGGTCTTAATTCTATGGCTTGTTCAGCCTTGCATCCAGAAGGCCTTCAGGGACACCTGCTGGATACCTGCCGGGGGCATGGAACTCCAACCGTGCAACAAAACTAGGTTCCGGGGACTCAGGAAAGTGTGTCTAGGCGGGCTCTGGCCAGGAATGCTAGCCACAAGTGCCTGGTGGATGATTTTCCAAAGTTGGCCCCGGTGTGCAAAAATTGCACACTCCCTCACTAAGCAAAACCCTAGTTTCCAAGATGGATGTACAAGATGACACCGGGGCCACCGGACCGGAGGGAAGGGGCACCCCTAGCACAATCCTGACGTCTTGAATCCAATGGAGTTGATGATTCATTGATCCTAGCCATGGTCCTCATTCTATGACTCATTTCGTCTCGCATCCAGAAGGCCTTCAGGGACACCTGCTGGATACCTGCCGGGGGCATGGAACTCCAATCGTGCAACAAAACTGGGTTCCGGGGAGTCACACAAGTGTGTCTAGGTAGGTTCCGGCCGGGAACACTAGCCACAGGTGCCTAATGGATGATTTTCCAAAGTTGGCCCCCCTGTGCAAAAATTGCACACTCCCTCACTGAGCAAAACCCTAGTTTCCAAGATGGACGTATAAGATGACACCAGGGCCAACGAACCGAAGGGGATGGGCACACCTAGCACTATCCCAGTATCCTGAATCCAATGGATTCGATGGTTCAGATCACTAAACCATGGACTCCGATGGATTCAGGACGCCGGGATAGTGCTAGGGGTGCCCCTCCCCTACGGTCCGGTAGCCCCGGTGTCATCTTGTACGTTCATCTTGGAAACTAGGGTTTTGCTCAGTGAGGGAGTGTGCAATTTTTGCACATGGGGGTCAACTTTGGAAAATCATCCATCGAGCACCTGTGGCTAGCATTCCTAGTTGGAGCCTGCCTAGACACACTTGCCTGACTCCCCGAAACTCGGTTTTGTTGCACGGTTGGAGTTCCATGCCCCTCGCATGTGTCCCTGCAGGCCTTCTGGTTCCGAGACGGAACGAGCCATAGAATGAAGATTGTGGCTCGGATCGATGAACCGTTGGATTCAGGACACCGGGATTGTGCTAGGGGTGCCCCTCCCCTTCGGTCCAGTGGCCCCGGTGTCATCTTGTACGTCCATCTTGGAAACTAGGGTTTTGCTCAGTGAGGGAGTGTGCAATTTATGCACACGGGGGCCAACTTTGGAAAATCATCCACTGGGCACCTGTGGCTAGCGTTCTCGGCTGGAACCCACCTAGACACACTTGCATGACTCCCCAAAACCCGGTTTTGTTGCACGGTTGGAGTTCCATGCCCCCGACAGGTATCGAACAGGTGTCCCTGAAGGCCTTCTGTATGCGAGACGAAATGAGCCATAGAATGAAGGTCGTGGCTCGGATCGATGAACCGTCGACTCTGTTGGATTTAGGATGCCATTTTTGTGCTATGGATGCCCCTCCCCTCTAGTCCGGTGGCCCTGGTGTCATCTTGTACGTCCATCTTGGAAACTAGGGTTTTGCTCAATGAGGGAGTGTGCAATTTTTGCACATGGGGGCCAACTTTGGAAAATCATCCACCAAGCAACTGTGGCTAGCGTTCCTAGCTGGAACCCACCTAGACACACTTGCATGACTCCCTAGAGCCTATTTTGGTTGCACGGTTGGAGTTCCATGCCCATGGCAGGTATCCAGCAGGTGTCCGTGAAGGTCTTCTGGATGAGAGATGGAACGAGCGATAGAATGAAGACCGTGGCTCAGATCGACGAACCGTCGACTCGGTTGGATTCAATATGCCAGGATTGTGCTAGGGGTGCCTCTCCCCTCTGGTCCAGTGGCCCCGGTGTCATCTTGTACGTCCATATTGGAAACTAGGGTTTTGCTCAATGAGGGAGTGTGAAATTTTTGCACACGAGGGTCAACTTTGGAAAATCATCCACCGGGCACCTGTGGCTAGCGTTCCCGGCAGGAGCCCGCCTAGACACACATGCCTGACTCCCCAGAACCCATTTTTGTTGCATGGTTGGATTTCCATGCCCCCGACATGTGTTCCTGAAGGCCTTTTGGATGGGAGACGGAACGAGCCATAGAATGAATATTGTGGCTCGGATCAACGAATCGTCAACTCCGTTGGGTTTAGGACGTCGGGATCATGCTAGGGGTGCCCCTCCCCTCCGGTCTGGTGGACCTGGTGTCATCTTGTACGTCCATTTTGGAAATTAGGGTTTTGCTCAGTGAGGGAGTGTGCAATTTTTGCACACGGGGGGCAACTTTGGAAAATCATCCATCGGGCACTTGTGGTGATGATGATGATGATGGTGATGATGATGAAGACGTTGATGATGATGGTGATGGTGATGGTGATGGTGATGAAGATCATGGTGATGCTGAAGATGGTGATGATGATGGACATGGTGATGAGGGACCTACAGATGACAGTGATGATGAAGATGGTGATGATGATGACGAAGATGGTGATGATGATGGACATGGTGATGGTGATGGTTCCGTCTCGCATCCAAAAGATGGAGATGGTGATGGTGATGAAGATGGTGATGATGATGATTATGGCGACGTTGATGATGATGGTGATGGTGGTGAGGTTGATGGTGATGGTGATGGTGATGATGGAGATGGTGATGGTTCTTCCTCACATCTAAAAGATGGAGATGGTGGTGATGATGAAGATGGTGATGATAATGAAGATGGTGACATTGTTCGGATATCCACATCATCTTTTTCAGGATCTTGCATGCAATTAGGGTTTGCATGCAAATTCTAGGGTTTGCATGCACTTTGCATGCATCCCAGTCACCAGGTTGATGTCTCCAGCACCTTAGCCACCTTATTCTAGCACCTGGGAGCTTCTTACATCAGAGTTTCAACCCTCCTAGTCTAGAAGGCGCCCACTTCTCACCTACTGCCAGAGAAGGGCGCACTTCTTCACCTACCACTGCAGTTCCACTTCAGTTACACTCAGTTAGCTCTGATTCTCCCTGATTTGAGGCTAGTTTCACTCCCAACTAACTGTTTCACTCCGTTGGACCTCCAGATTGACTAGATGACTTGTTCTGACTTCAGTTAGCCTCCCATGTGCCCTCTACTGAGCCCACTTCCATATATCAGTGCTACACACTTCAGTTACACTCAGTTAGACTTGGAGTGACACCTGGATGACTGGTTCTTGTGCATTGATGACCACCACTGATTGATGATGAGGACTCCTAGTTGGAGTCAAGCTAATCCATTCAATGATTCGAATGACCTCCTTAGGTAGTTTGAATTGCTCAGTCATTGTGACTGTATTGTATTGTAATTATTCACCCTCATTGGGATATTGAGCACTGATGCATGTTTTGCACAGTTTACACCATTTTTTCTGAGTTTCATCTATTGTGATTGATTTACTTGTTCATTAGATTTGCTGTGACTAATTTTACATGGTATCAGAGCCATTGCAGGGACAAGATCTCTTTTCTATAGGTGTTTCTACAAGAGGATTTGAGTGAATTTGCTCAAAAATTACAAAAAGTTTTGGCATGAAAGATCTCAAGGGCATTCGCTCCTATGCATGCAAAGCTTGAAAATACTTCCAATACCACTCCAGAAGCTTGAGTTTCCACATAAATCCTAGATCTGATACATTGGAACCATTCAACATTGCTTGATCTCCAATCCCAGGTGTGATGCAACTCTAAAAGGGTGGATTGTTCGACCTCATTGTTCTTGGTTTTATTGTGATTTGCAGGTTATTGTCTCCATCAATTGCATTCGCTACTTTGCCCTTGCAAGCATTTCTACATCAATGTGCACTTGCTCCTAGCACTGGAATACTCTTCTTCAAATCCTATCCTCACCCCATTCAATTATTTTGATTCGAAAGATAATATGGAGATCATATTACATTCAAAAGGTTACTACCGAGTCACTCTTGGTCTTGAATTGGAGCCAAACACCTTGTCAGATAGAACCAAACACTACAACAAGCTTGATGAAGCTTATGGTCTTCTTTGTCTCTCCATCTCCAAAGATCTTCACTTCCATCTCAGTGGATTGAAGACTCCAAAAGCTATATGGGAGCAACTTGAAACACTATTTGGAAAGCAGGACGAGCTTAGGGCTTTTCAATTACATAATGAATTGATTTCCCTTAGTCTTGAGAATTTCGAGACCATTAATGAATTCTTCACAAAATTCAAGAACTTGATTCTCTCCATTCTCAGCAAGCTTGGTAAATATTATTCGGTATTTGTCTCTACTTTCAATTTCGGTCGGCTAACTACCCCGAATTGGAAGATGCCTACCTTGAATGCCTTCATTGAGTCCGTCACAAAAGAGCATGATAAGTTGATTCAAATGGGGTCCATAAGCTCCAAAGATTCATCCCTATATGTTCAAGGACCCAAGATCTCGAATGGTAAAGGAAAGAAAAAGAAGGAGAAGCCCAAATTCGAACTTCACAAGCAAAGAGAGAAAGGAAAACAGTTGAATGCACCATCCAGTTCGAAGTTCAAGCAAAAGGGCAAAGAAGGTAACCAAAAATCTAAATTTACTTATTGCAACCATGGCTTTCATCCCGAAAGTTCATGTATGAAGAAGACTATAGATCAAATGGCCCTCCTTTTGGAAAAGAACAACATAACACTTCCTGACGGTGCAAGGAAGAAGGATAGGAATGATGATCATGAAAGAGGACAAGCACTCATGGAAACTGTTTCGAAGCCCACCACTCTCTTGATAGATTCGGGTGCATCGAATCATCTGGCTGCAAATATTGATTCTTTTTCTTCATTCGATCCAAACAGCTCCATCCCCATCCATTTGGGAGATGACTCAAAAATTTCTTCAAAGGGCAAAGGTACGATTCATGTAGATCATGGAAGCTTTTAGAATGTTCTCTATGTGCCTTCCTTGGCTCTAAATCTTCTTTCTGTGTATCAAATGACACACACTGGTGAACCGAAGCAAGTTACATTCAGCTCTAATACAGTTGAAATTTCTGATATCAAAAGTGGAAGACTTGTTGTAGTTGGAAAGGTGAACCACACTGCAAAATGTTATGAGTTTCACACTTTATTCCGCTTGCAAAGCCCACTGCTCTTCGCACACATGGTAATGAGGTTAGTAGGATTTGGCATGAAAGATTTGGACATTTTAATTATAAGTATTTGCTGCTATTATCAAACAATTCCATGGTAGATGGTCTTCCACAACTCCGTTCCTTGAAGGGAATATGTACTGGTTGCATTATTGGGAAGCACCCCGAGCACAGATTCGACTGCGGCAAAGCTTACAGAGCTTCTACAGTTTTGGGGTTGATACATTATGATATCAGTGGTCCGCTGCCCCATACATCATTAAATGGTTTAAGGTATGTTTTGACATTTATTGATGATTTTTCCTGCTTTACATGGGTATTTTTTCTCAAAAACAAGTAAGAAGTGCTTGGAAAATTCAAGGATTTTAAGGCTTCTGTTGAGACTGCCACTGAGAGAAATATCAAAGCTCTTAGATCTGATAATGGTGGAGAATATATCAAGGCTGAGTTGTGGCAACTTTGTGCCCAAAGTGGAATTCATATCCAACATACAGTTCCCTACACACCCTAGCAGAACGGTGTAGTGGAAAGGAAAAATCGGTCACTGAAACAGATGGCTACATGCATGATTGAATCAAAAGGTTTGGCTGCAAATATTTGGGATGAAGCAATCAATATTGCTACATACATGCAGAACCGTGTTCCACATTCATCCATGAAAGGTATGACTCCTTTCGAAGCATTCTTTGGTCACAAACCAGATGTGTCAAATTTGAGAGTTTTTGGCTCTACTGCATGGGCTAGAATTCCTTCCAAGAAGAGACGAGCTTTGGATCCACAAAGTATTGAGTGCATACTGATAGGATATGGGGAATAATCAAAATCATATAAAATAATGGATATCATATCTAAAACGATATTCATAGAGCGCAGTGTGCAATTTGAAGAACCGCTTCAAGAATTGCAACTAGTTGAGGAAGAAACTGTCGTTTCACCGCCTTCACCAAAAGAAGATCTGTGCAGCGATAATGAAGGTATGAGTTCTGATATTTCTAAGATTTTAGCAGCACATTATGATCATGACATATCAGGTTCAGAATCCGACCATTATGATCCTCCTCAGTTACCAAAGTGGGCCCAAAACACTCTTCAATCTGGTGGCTCGAACCTTGGAAATCCTGCTGATCCGAGACGAACAAGAGAAAACTTTCAAAGAGAAGGTATGGTTCTTTCTATTTCTGATCCATTAATTCCTGAGATTTTTTATTTGATGACTGGTTTAGATCCCACATCATACTATTCTGCCCACCGAGATCCGAGATGGCAAAGTGCCATGGATGAAGAGTACAGTTCTCTTCAAAAGAACAATACATGGGAGCTAGTTTCTCTTCCACCTGGAAGAAAATTAGTGAAGTGTAAATGGGTCTACCGCACAAAATTTGCTGCTGATGGCTCTATCAACAAATACAAAGCAAGGTTGGTGGCAAAAGGTTTCTCCCAAGTCCAAGGAGTGGACTACACTGAGACCTTTGCACCGGTTGCAATGATGGATTCCATTTGCCTTGTTTTGGCTATTTCCGCATCCAAGCACTGGGAAGTGCACCACATGGATGTGAAGGGTGCATTTCTACATGGAGACCTTGCTGAATAGGTATATATGTAGCAGCTAGAGGGCTACACATCAGATCCATCATTACTTTGCAGATTAAAGAAATCTTTGTATGAGTTAAAACAAGCCCCAAGAGCTTGGTACGCAAAGATGGACTCCTTCCTTCTTTCTCAGAATTTCCAAAGATACAAATCTGATCCGAATGTGTATCTTTAGTGAGTTAAAGGTAATTTGTTGGTTATTGTACTTTATGTTGATGATCTTCTCATTACTGGTAGCACTCTTACTTCAATAAACAAGCTAAAAACTGCCTTAAATCTAGCTTTTGACATGAGCGATTTGGGCTTGCTGAGTCACTTTTTGGGATTGGAGATAGCTCAAAATTTTGATGGGATCACTATATATCATCAAAAATATGCTTCTGACCTGTTATTGAAGTTTAATATGGCTGAATGTAAGGCAGCCCCATTCCCATTCCTCTCAGGAATCAGTCTTGAGGAGGGAGATTCTACACCGCTTGCAGATTGCAGTATGTATCGATAGTTGATTGGTTCACTACTTTATTTGACACACTCAAGGCCTGATATTTCATATGCCGTGAGTGTCATGTCAAGGTATATGTAGCAGCCCCATTATCTTCATTGGCGAGCAGCCAAGCGGATCTTGCAGTATGTGCAAGGTACGAAACATTTTGGCATACATTATGCTGCAGGTTCTGAGTTTGATTTCATTGGTTTTACTGATTCAGATTGGGCAGGTGATAGCATTGATCGGAAGTCCACTTCCGGCTATGTTTTCATGATTGTTCATGGTGCTATTTGATGGTCCAGCAAAAAGCAGGCAGCCATTTCACTTTCTTCAGCAGAGGCAGAGTATCAAGGGGCAGTCAATGCTTGCATTCAGGCAGTTTGGTTGCAGGGTATTCTTTCTGAGTTTGGTTTTGGTGGCACTACTTCGACTGTCCTATTTTGTGACAATCAAAGTGCTATCAAGATCTCCACAGATCCAGTTCAGCAGCAGAGGACCAAACATATTGAGATTCATATGCATTACATTCGACAGTTGGTGCATGATCGCACCATCATTCTGCAATATTGCCCTACTGATGAGCAAATTGCAGACACCTTCACCAAGAGCTTCACTGAGAAGAAGTTCTCTTACCTTTGTTCACTGTTGGGGGTGAGAACCATCATGGTGGAGATAGATTGATCCATTATTATGCTTTAGCTTGAGGGGGCGATTTCTTCCCACTGGGTTTTCCCTCTTTCCTCACTTAGTTTATTTTCAGCATTTTTTGGATTATTGTATTGGGGTGACCTTTGGTCTTAGTTACCAGGGCCCCATATTATTTTTTGCACATCATAGTCTAGCTTGAGGGGGGGTGTTCGGATATCCACATCATCTTTTTCAGGATCTTGTATGCAATTAGGGTTTGCATGCACTTTGCATGCATCCCAGTCACCAGGTTGATGCCTCCAGCACCTTAGCCATCTTATTCTAGCTCCCGAGAGCTTCTTACATCAGAGTTTCAGCCCTCCTAGTCTGGAAGGCGCCCACTTCTCACCTACTTCCAGAGAAGGGCGCAATTCTTCACCTACCACTGTAGTTCCACTTCAGTTACACTCAGTTAGCTCCAATTCTCCCTGATTTGAGGCTAGTTTCACTCCGTTGGACCTCCAGATTGATTAGATGATTTGTTCTGACTTCAGTTAGCCTCCCATGTGCCCTCCATTGAGACCACATCCCTATATCAGTGCTACACACTTCAGTTACACATGTTACACTCAGTTAGACTGAGATTGACACCTTGATGACTGGTTCTTGTGCATTGATGACCACCACTGATTGATGATGAGGACTCCTAGTTGGAGTCAAGCTACTCCATTCAGTGATTTGAATGACCTTCTTAGGCAATTCGAATTGCTCAGTCATTGTGACTGTATTGTATTGTAATTATTCACCCTCATTGGGATATTGAGCAGTGATGCATGTTTTGCATAGTTTTACACCATTTTTCTGAGTTTCATCTATTGTGATTGATTTACTTGTTCATTAGATTTGCTGTGACTAATTTTATAGACATTGATGATGATGGTGATGGTGGTGAAGTTGATGGTCATGGTGATGGTGATGATGATGAAGATGGTGATGATGATGAAGGCGTTGATGGTGATGGCAATAGTGATGATGATGATGACAATGATGATGAAGATGGTGATGATGATGGACATGGTGACAAGGGTCCTACAAATGACCATGATGATGAAGATGGTGATTGTGGTGAGGTTGATGGTGATGGTGATGATGGAGATGGTGATGGTTCCGTTTTGCATCCAAAAGATGGAGATGGTGATGATGATGGAGATGGTGATTATGATGACGAAGATGGTGATGATGATGGAGATGGTGATGGTGATGATGAAGATGGTGATGGTTCTGTCTCGCATCCAAAATATGGAGATGGTGATGGTGATGAAGATGGTCATGATGATGAAGATGGTGATGTTGATGATGATGGTGATGGTGGTGAAGTTGATGGTCATGGTGTGGTGATGATGAAGATGGTGATGATGATGATGATGATGGTGATGATGATGAAGATGGTGACGTTGATGATGATGGTGATGGTGGTGAAGTTGACGGTCATGGTGATGGTGATGATGATGAAGATGGTGATGATGATGAAGGCATTGATGATGATGGCAATAGTGATGAAGATGATGACAATGATGATGAAGATGGTGATAATGATGGACATGGTGATGAGGGACCTCCAAATGATGATGATGATGGTGATGGTGGTGAGGTGATGATGAATATGGTGATGGTTCTGTCTCGCATCCAAAAGATGGAGATGGGGATGATGATGAAGATGGTGATAATGATGAAGATGGTGACATTGATGATGATGGTGATGGTGGTGAGGTTGATGGTGATGATGGAGATGGTGATGATGATGAAGATGGTGATTGCTACCAACATAAAATAAGATAATAATTAAATACTTAATAATTAGGTTAACTAAAGTTAGGTTATGAAATGAGGTGTCTCCTCAACATCAAATGCCGAGCCATATTTAAGGCAGGGCCATTATTGTAACATATCATCTTTTATCCTATCATCTAATATATTATTATTACTTATTTTCCAATATGAGAGTCGGATTCGACTATTAACCTAGTGAACGGATACGTTCACTGCATTTGGTATCAGAGCCAGGCTTGTAGCCACCAATCTAGGACCTTGTACAAAACCAGGTTCGTGGCCCAAAGAAGTAAAAAAGAAAAAAAGAGAAAGAAAAAAAAAGGAAAAAGTAAAATAAAATAAAAAGAAGAAAAGAAAGACAAGTAAAAAAGAAGAAAATAGAATATAGAAATAAATAAAAAAGAAGTGAGAAGAAGTGAAAAGTAAAAGTAAGAAGTGAAACTACACATGGTTTTAAGGTGCACGTGGTTTTGTGAGAAGTGGGTTTGGTTTTATTCCCTAAGAGCAAACCAAAAGTGAGATTTGAACTTGGGTGGGGAAGGTAACAATCATTCTTCCCAACCACCTAATCTACACACAATCCACAAAGAAATTAATCTAAAGCAAAAGGTTAACCAACGTGGAGATTAATTTATATTAGTCCATAATTGTAAAATATTACAATTGTTTGGGAAATATATAATATTAAAATAATATTATTATTACATTTAAATAATAATTATTATTATAAGGGCAAAGCAATTATTGTTAAAAAAATAAAATAAAATTTGAAGATCGGTTATCACCAAAGAAATCAAAGAAGATCATCCCACCGTCGAAGAAGTCAGAAACCATGGAAGCCGATTTGCGAGAAAAATTAGAAGCCACGTTAAAACGTTATCGAAAAGACAATGAAGAATTGCGTGACATAAATAACAGTTCATAAATAAGAATTGAATTACAAGAAAGGTATAATGAAATAAAAATCTCTGACCAGGAAAGGCGTATAGAAAAATTGTATGCACAAATTGATGAATTAAAAGCCAAAAATAAATTTAATTAGAGGTTAGGAAATCAAGATATAAAGAAGGAAATAAATAATTACGAAGCAGAAATAATACGCTTGAACAAAATCGTTAGCGACAAAGATGAAGAACTAATGCCGTTACGACATAAATTAGAAAGTCAAGAATTAGAGGTCGGCTAGTGTCGACAACAGATAAAAGTTCTTCAACAACAAAATGACGACTCTAAAAAGACACATAAGTCAGAGATCGCGAAGAGTAATAAAGCATTATCTAACAATGCTGAAGAAATTTTTAGACTAAGAAATCATAACAAGATACTAGTCACAAAAATTAAGAAGTTGAAAAATAGCCGAAAGATAGAACAATCTATGGACGACATTGAAGGGAAACTTCTAGACAAGCAGGAAGAAAATAGTTGTATCAGAAGTCATAATGAAGATCTTAAGGAACAACTTAAGACATCTGAAGATGACAGAAAATCGCAAGTCGAATTGATCAAGAAGTTTCAAAATGATAACAGGCAGTTAGAAAACAAGTTGGAAAAGATACAGAATGAAACCTTAAAACCTGAAGAGACGAAAATAAAACTCCCAGCTCAGATCAATGCTCAAAAGACGACACTCGTAAAAGAAAATGACATTGTGAAAATTCCCTATCGACACCCCAACCATAAAAATCGATATTCTGAAAATTGGGAAATGTCGAAAGACGATGGTACTAATGTGATCAAAGCTCTTAACGACAGATCAGTGGGGAATCCCAACAGTCAACAAAAAATCAATTTGGGATGGATTGACCCATCCACATATCGGAAGTTATGCTCTACACTTAGCAGTTCATATCGACATGTATCGTCAACCATGACATCACAGAGAACAATGCGCCAAAATTATAAGGCTTTGAGGACCAAGCCTTTCTAAGAGAGTGGAAATGCTACGAACATAAAATAAGATAATAATTAAATAATTAATAATTAGGTTAACTAAAGTTAGGTTATGAAATGAGGCGTCTCCTCAACATCAAATGCCGAGCCATATTTAAGGTAGGGCCATCATTGTAACATATCATCTTTTATCCTATCATCTAATATATTATTCTTACTTATTTTCCAATATGAGAGTCGGATTCGACTATTAACCTAGTGAACGGATACGTTCACTGCAGTGATGATGATGAAGGAATTGATGAAGATGGTGATGGTGATGAAGATGATGAAGGCGTTGGGGAATTTATTTATATCCAATGTATTTAATTCTAAGAACCTCTCATGTGTGATTATAAAAAAATCATGTAATGTCCCCTCCCGCGGATCCAACTCCGGCAAGGGAACATGATGCCAATCCACGGGGCTTTCACAAAAAATCATCCCATTCATTAGACTCATAGCCATAAAAATTAATGTATGCAGATGCAAATCAA
This sequence comes from Larix kaempferi, assembly GCA_027924585.1. NCBI lineage: Eukaryota > Viridiplantae > Streptophyta > Pinopsida > Pinales > Pinaceae > Larix > Larix kaempferi. The sequence continues at coordinate 237,455 of BSBM01001068.1, forward strand.
ACATATATGCACAGCAAAATAAGAACATCACCCACACACATCTTTCATATGCATTCAACATATCAATAATAAACATCAAATTAAGACATTGCAGAAGTAAAATGCACATAGAGAACACTTATCTTCATTTGTGCAATTGCCCCCAAACAACTAGCTATGTTGCTGCAACGTTCCACCCAACCATTGGCTAGTTGCGTTCATAGATCTCTCAACACAACTACCACCCCCGAGTTGGGCATGATTCTTACAAGGAAAATGGAACATTCCATCTCATTCATAGCCAAAGCAATAGAAACCCATCTCAACCCCAACCTTCTTTTACACATAACAACTCCAACTAGGCATGGATACCCATTTTCAGCAATGGGATTTGCAAATACGATAGCCATAGGTTTTCCCAAAAACGTGGGCACACCAAAAACAGATTTGGGGTGAGAAAATCGTCCACAGGGAACCAACCCAATTTTCCATGGACATTTTGGACATCTAAATGGCCAAAACGGCCCCAATGAAACCCCAAATCAAGCTCCCATACTCCCAACCACTCTGCAACACAAAAACGCCCTCTTTTCCCACTAAAAACCAGGAAGACATAGGAAAAACATGGAGGAAAAACACCCAACAGTACCAAAAACGTGAGAGAGGAAAAACTGCTTGATGGGTTATGGCTTTGGGAGGCAAATTCATGGCTCTTTTCTTGCCAAGGAAGCCAAACACATTTTTCCATGCAAGGTGGTTGCCCATACTCGAATTTCGGACAGCCATACCTCTCATTCCCTAAGGCATTAACTACCTCAACCAATTTTTGGGAGAAATGAATGATTGGGTACAAAAGTCAACATGGGTAGTTGAGGGTTTGATGGGTTCTCTCATTGACACTTGGGTTGACTTGATTGGCTCAAGGGTTTGAATGTTTTTCCTCCCAATTCCTTGTAAAATCATGCCCCTATCTCTTGTTGCATTGCATAGCTAGTTGTGGGTATTTTTATTAAAATGCATATTTACAATTCCAATGTGAATGGCTAGCACGTAAACCATATGCATCAATAAATCGATGGTGGAGCCTTGGCCTTGAGCTCCTCACCATGATTTTATAACAATATTACATCATTTACATTTTAATGCAATGGGGTCAAACTCGGGATATCACAAATCAAGATTCCCTCAACCCCCAAACATGCCATTTCAAAGAATTTTTTTATCTTTGAGTGTGGTATGAATGCCAACATGAGGTTTTGTCTATTAAGGATGGATCTTGGTGTCTTGACCATGGTTGGGGTGATGACAATGAGGTTCATATAACTCCAATGAATCTTCCATGGATCATGGGGTAAAATGATCTCTCAAGTATTATTGCATGTGAACTTGCACGTACCAAGCTACAACAAATCTTTCATAGGAGTGGATTTGTCTATGTGAATAGATAAGCGAAAAGCTTTTAGCAACAAGACCTATCAATTTTAACTTGGAAGTATGGGAAATGTTCAAAGTGGGATTGAGAGGCTTGATGGTGATTGTAGTGGTGGGCATGGTATTGGTGAGAATGATGTCATGATAGTGGAATTAAACATTAAGATGTTGACCCTAGAGCTTGGATTGTAGCCTAGAAACACGAGAGCCTACCCTAAAAACCCTAGTTGGTAGTGTAAACCCTAGTTTGTATTCTAATCACAATGAAATCCTATTATGTAGCCTAAGATCTAGCCCTAAATTATAATACATGTAAAGATTAAATCATTTTCATTGTACATATATATTCATGTGCATGCATTTGAATCCAAATAACTATACACATATATGCATAGTTTCTCATCTATATAGCAAGGGTGCATACAACTAGAAAACCATTGTACCTAGCACCGGATACCTAATTTAGAAACGTAATGGTTTGAAATTGGTTGTACCATGAAGATTTTTATATGGTGGATATGCACACCTATGGAAACCTTCTCAATGGATGGAAAACCTAATATTATCATAACATTAGTAAAGCTTACTCCAACATGTAGTAATGCTTACATGTTCTAGTGTTGATGGCGCACTAATGGATGCATGCAACTTGATGAGGGTGTATTTGTGACTCGATTCATGTAATGCATTTGTCCTGAATTTCTTTAACAAGTGTCTGAGTGTCCAATAGATGAATTATGATGTCCTAATACCCCTCTATCCCTTCCAGACAAAATTCGACAACATTTGGGGTATTGGGGTAACAATTTGGTGTGTTGAGGTGGATATAGCCTAAAAAATACACCTCATAGTACTCATTTATTGTAATGTCAACTATACATGTGTTTAAGTCAACGTGTCTACATAAAATTAGATCGCTATCACATAATGATAAATTAAGGAAGTCCTAATTGTAAATGGTAGTGGATGTGATGGTCATCAAATCAAAGGTGGCTATATCCATGAGTGAGAATTAATGAGCTAGCTATACATCGTGCTCAAGGTTGTCCTATTTGTATGGTGACAATTGATTAAGAAATGATTCCATAACTTGGTTATTAATTTGTTGCATGATCTTAAGTGGACAAAATGGTCAAAATAAATACTAGTGACGACATTTCATTATGTAGAGTATGGACATTTTGGATCTCATTATGTAGAGCTATTAAAAATCATGTTGGATCTCATTTTAATCTTTTAATGACAATGGACATTTTCTATTTTTAAGTATTCTTTTCCTAGTACTCAAGTTCCCAATATATATCTTATGTGCCATGAGGTGTGATTTGTCCATCCATTTATTCTCTTTGTTTTTAGATTAATTCTCACACATGATTTTGTTTGAGTTAGCATATGTTTACAATGTTTTCTTAACATAGACACCATTAGAAGCTTTTACATGTGGAAAGATAAACCAAGCTGAACTATGATATCCAAATTCTCTTCTAAGATCTAGGTAAAACCCAAATTTACACAACATCACATCATGATACACACAACATGAGACAACCACATCAGACAACGAGATATATAAATCAAATAATTGAAAATTCATGTACATCAAGGCTACAAAACTCATCCAAACATATACAATTTCTGGCAAATAGTGGAACATGGTTCCCAATGTATGTACAATGGCAACTCGTGCCCTACACAAAATGCGACAACTCATGCCGTAGATACAAAATACATGGCAACTTGTGCCGTAGATACAAAGTACATCAAAACTGGTGCACAAAAGTGCCACATCATGGCTAATGTAACACGTGGTCTGTCAAGCATTGTGACCACCGCCGTCACTCCCAAGTGCATATCCAAAGTCAATCTTCTTACTCTTTGAGCTACCGGTGCCTCGGGTCTTGCTCCGTCTAGGACTAGACCATCTCTCCAGGCTCTGGAACAAATGATATAAGATACCATCATTTTCAAGCATTTGCAACATTTACCACATTTATAAAACAAATGTAGAATTCGAATCTTAAATAAATCACCTCTAACATGAGTGGGAAATGTTGGACAGGTGTCCTGGATCTGCGGAGCCTCTCAGCAATTCCAGCCTACAACATTTACAACAATCATTTCATTGAAAAGTCATAATTGCTTAAATTAATTTTTGTTAATGCATCAAAATATTTTCATAAATTAGCTTGATTCTCTCTGTGAACACCTCCGATGATGGACATGGATGGGATTATGGGCTAGCAGGTGGAGCAGATGGTCGAACAACCAGCTCCGATGCAGTGAGGGGGGGGGGTGTAGATGTAGTGGCAACCACTACATGTGCAACCACTGTAGATACTGATAAGGATATTGGAAGAGTAGATGCCATAATAGTGGCGGGAAGTGGGGATGATATGGTGGGAGAAGACACGTTGGTATGGGGTGGAGGAGGACCATGTGGACGATGAACCCCTGTCGGTTGTAGGATAGAGGGCATAGAACGAAAAGGGCTAGGGGGGATGTTGAGGGATGGTGCATGGGAGGGCAGTCCTGCATGGAGGGAGGAGGATGGACAAATGGGAGGTTGTGGACGAAGAGGGGAAGGTTGAAGGAAGGGGGGACGTGGACGAATGGGGGAGGATGGATAGACATGGGGGTGTGGATAAATTGGGGAGGATGTATGAATGTAGGGGGGGGCAAGTGGGGGAGGATGGATGGAGGGGGGAGTATGGCCGGAGAGGGGGGGGGTGGATGGAAGGGATGGGATGGACGTAGGGAGGGGTCTAGATGGAAGCGAGGGAGGGGCCTCATTGGAGAGGGTGGAGACATAGGACTAAAATGGGGAGACGTGGCTACTGGTGGCACCTACATATACATTTGTAATATCACAATTTAGTAAACAAACAATAAATTAAACCATAGTAAGTCGTAACAAATCAAATTAAAAGCATGCTTATAACTACACATTGTACCTGCGCATATGGTGATGTGCCAATCTCTGGTGGGGGTGGTTGATCACCATAGTCACGGAACACCTGTGGACAACAAAATGCATGCATGTTATGAACTTGTTAAACAAGTCATTATCTAGGAAATCAAGATATTCAAAAACATTGTATGAACTATCAACGTGTATGCCATAAATATAAATACTTACTAATATAAATGACATAAGTAATAACAATATTGTGTCAGGTACTAAAAATACCTCTGTGTGGGGTGCCACAATTTCAGATGCAGCTACCATTGCTGCATCCAGGTTGGGAGATCCTACGTTCTCCCATCTTGGTTTATCGGCTCTGAGTAACTGTACATTGAAATAATAGTTTAAGTCAAACAAAAATACTTTAAAAATACTTTACAAGTTATCAAGGGATGATTGAAAAAACATTAAAAAAATTGCTGACCTAATCCATATAACAACCCTCGACCGGGCCAGGGCAAGTGTGCCCGCAATGGGGACAAATATGTGGCATTGTCCCCATGGAACTAGAATTCCCAGCATGGATACCATCGGTCACGGGTCTATCCTGGCCCTATCGTGAAGGCCCTACACCTGGATCTCTATCAAGGTCACCCGACCTCTCCACTGTAGTCGCTGCTACAAAGGAGGTGTGTCTAAGGAGTCCATGTGCAACATTCATCATTTCCACCTCGATCTGGTCAAGCTTGTGGGGCAACTAAGCTGGTTGGGGAGAGGGGTTGGGGTCATGCCTCGTAGCTGGTGGCGCTCTCAGTGGGTTCCTCCTGGCAGCAGGTCAATCTTGGGCAGAGCCACACCCAACACCCTAGAACTCAGTTATGTCAAAATAATTGACATGTAAACCGAGGAAAAACTCAGCCCACAATTGGCGAAGGAAGTACTGTGGAACCTTCCCATTATTGCAGGGAGGTTTATCATACACCATGAACCACCTCCACATCCAATTGTCCCTCCACAGTTGGTAATGACACCAATCCATGCAGACACGTGGCTTTGTAATGTTCGGTGGTTGGCCTATTTTCGGATCAGTGAACATAGTATATAATTGGGATTTTGTAATGTTCAAATCTTTTATTACTTCCTTGGAGATGCCCGTGGAGTAATACTCCCTCATGCTAGCTCTACATTGAGTCATGTCAGTCAATTGTTGGTGTGTGAGTTCTCAATTGACGTGGCAAGAGACAATCGAGATGGTTCCCCCGAGTTTCTAAGTTCACGAGTGTGCACTCGCATTTCATTTACATAATGGTTAAGGTCATCTTGTTCAAAATTGGGTTGGGGGTTTTGGTTTTGTTCGACATTGGGTCCAAGGTTTGGGTTTTCTTGTGTTCCACCAGACTCGGGGTTAACATCTTGTTCACTCATTGTCTGAGTTTACAATCTGCAATAGAAAATTGGTTCATTGTTTTCAAAATTTGGGAATTATTTACAATTAAATAAACAAAAAAAAATACAAAAATTTACACAAATAATGGATAAAATGAAAAAAAAACGTGATATTTACATATTAATCGAAGTGTTGATGAGTTTGTGGGCATTGTTGGGTGGTTTTGGATTTGATTTGGCCTCCTTTGGTGGTTGAATCGATGCACATGTGGAGGACACGCTCAACCAAATGGAAGAATGAGAAATTGTGTTCTATTTTTATTTTTTTTAACAAAGGCGTGTGCACGCCACTGTTTTGCACATGTGCCAGGGACGCGCACGCGCCAATCATGCACACGTGCCTCGGTTCGGTACCGAACCTAGCGGCACGTGCGCGCTACCTTAGGTGCGTATGTGCCATTTTGATTTTCCACTAGCGCACCCCCATTGCAACGAAAATGGGGACCATCTTCATGCGCCTGCCCTTAACGCTTGCTAGCCTTCATATATTAGTTTTCCCTCTAACAGAACTGCATTTTCGTCAATTAAATTGCACCATGAAGGAAATATGGTGTTGGTTATATTTCCTTCTAACAACATTGCATGTGGAATTAAAGCTAACACATGTTAGCCTTCCATCTAACACAACGACATTGTCATCAAATGCTTTATAACATGAAGGGAATCTAACTTGGGTTATCTTTCCTTCTAACAACATTGCACAGTGAATTAAATTAATAGCGTGTTAACCTTCATATGTTATCTTTCCATCTAATCGAACCACATTGTTATCAAATACATTGCACCATGAAGGAAATCTAACTCAAGTTAGCTTTCCTTGTAACAACATTGCACGATGAATGAAAGCTAAAGCGTGTTAGCCTTCATATGTTATCTTTCCATCTAACATAACCACATTGCCATCAAATACATTGCAATATGAAGGAAATCTAACTCTGGTTAGCTTTCCTTCTAACATCATTGCACGATGAAGGAAAACTAACGTGTGTTAGCCTTCATATGTTAGTTTTCCATATTATCCTCTATATGTAACTTTCACTTCCTATATTCATATTGCAATCAAGGAAATCTAACATAGGTTAGATTTCCTTATAACTACATTGCATGTTGAATCAAAGCTAATGTGTATTAGCCTTCCATCTAACACAACCACACTGTCATCAAATGCATTGCAGCATGAAGGAAATCTAACTTGGGTTAGCTTTCCTTCTAACAACATTACACAGTTAGTTATAATGTGCTAGCCTATGTTAGCTTTCCATGTCATCAAATAGATTGCACCATGAAGGAAATCTGACTTGGGTTAGCTTTCCTTCTAACAAAATTACACGATGAATGAAATTTAGCACTTGCTAGCCTTCATACATTAGTTTTCCATCTAACACAACCACATTTTCGTCAATTAAATTGCACCATGAAGGAAATCCGACGTGGGTTAGATTTCCTTCTAACAACATTTCACATGGAATGAAAGCTAATGCATGTTAGACTTCATATGTTATCCTTCCATCTAACACAACGACATTTTCATTAAATGCATTGCACCATGAAGAAAATCTAAGATGGGTCAGCTTTCCTCCTAACAACATTGCATGGTGAATTAAAGCTATAGCATGCTAACCTTCATATGTTAGCATTCCATCTAACATAACCACATTTTCATCAAATACATTGCACCATGAAGGAAGTCTAACTTGAGTTAGATTTCCTTCTAACAACATTGCATGATGAAGGAAAGCTAATGCGTGTTAGCCTTCATATGTTATCTTTCCATCTTATCCTCTATATGTAACTTTCACTTCCTATATTCATATTGCAATCAAGGAAATCTGACGCGGGTTATATTTCCTTCTAAAAACATTGCATGTTGAATGAAAGCTAACATGTGTTAACCTTCATATGGTAGCCTTCCATCTAAAACAACCACATTGTCATCAAATGCATTGCACCATTAAGGAAATCTAACTTGGGTTAGCTTTCCTTATAACAATATTTCACGGTGAATTAAAGCTATAGCGTGCAAGCCTTCATATGTTAGATTTCCATCTAACATAACCATATTGTCGTTAAATACATTGGACCATGAAGGAAATCTGACTCGGGTTATATTTCCTTCTAACAACATTGCATGGTGAATGAACGTTAACGCTTGCTAGCTTTCATATATTAGTTTTCCATCTAACACAACCACATTTTCATCAATTAAATTGCACCATGAAGGAAATATGACGCTGGTTATATTTCCTTCTAACAACATTGCATGTGGAATGAAAGCTAGCAGGTGTTAGCCTTCCATCTAACAGAATGACATTGTCATCAAATGATTTATACCATGAAGGAAATCTAACTTGGGTTATCTTTCCTTCTAACAACATTGCATAGTGAATTAAAGCTATAGTGTGTTAGACTTCATATGTTAACTTTTCATCTAATAGAACCACATTGTCATCAAATACATTGCACCATGAAGGACATCTAACTCAGGTTAGCTTTCTTTCTAACATCATTGCACGATGAAGGAAATCTAACATGTGTTAGCGTTCATATGTTAGATTTCCATCTTATCCCCTATATGTAACTTTAAATTCCTATCTTCATATTGAAATCAAGGAAATCTCGCGTGAGTTATATTTCCTTCTAAAAACACTGCACGTTGAATGAAAGCTAACACGTGTTAGCCTTCCATCTAACACAACCACATTGTCATCAAATTCATTGTACCATGGAGGAAATCTAACTTGGGTTAACTTTCCTTCTAACAGCATTGCACAATCACTACAAGAAAAAAGGCCTATGGTGACAGTCATGCTTGTGATAGACCTTAAAGGGTCATCACCAATGTCACATATGATGATGGGCGATAAAAAATCAGCATTGTAATTTTCTTAAGAGAAATTCCTTTAAGGTGCATCACCAAATATATTTCCAGTGACACATTTTGTGAGGGTTCTTAAAGGCCCGTTGAGAATTCTCTCTTTGGTGACACCTCTAGCGACAGTCCTTTAGTGTTCCTCACTAATACCCATCAGTGAGGGTGTGACGAGACTTAAAGGGTCATAAACAATGTCACATATGATGATAGACCTTAAAAAGTCACCATTGTTACCAAATGTTTTACTGTTGCTTTATAACCAGTCCACATATCATCAACATCATGCCATGAAGATAATCAGTTTATGTTCTTTAGGAGAGAAGTATCGCTGGTTAGAACATCATCACACGTATAGCTCCCTTCAAATAGAATTACATGTTTGCATATGCTGGAAGCTTCAAGACAGGCCTCATGACTTCTGAAACTAATAACCAACCTAATTTATGCCCAGATTGCAATCTTTAAGTTCCATCAACACTACTTTTATGGATCTCTCTATAGCGGATATTAGACCTGTTATTCCCCATAGGAAAATTAGGTTGAAATGATGTATGCTCGGACATGATAGAAGATCATTTATTTAAAGATACTAGATATATATCCTTATACAAAGTGTTTTGGATACTTTCTTTGAAGAATTCTTAACTGGATTAGGTCATACACAGTATTAACAGATGTAAAGTTTTTTTGCAGAGGAAATTCACAAGGTGCTTCAGGATATAGGAATTAATGAAGGTGGATTTAACAGATGGAAGTCTCGATACATTCAAGAAGTGAATATAAGTGGAAAATTTATTGAATATAGGTGAATTCTGAACATATTGAAGCTTCAGGATGAAGAATTTCAGTAATTCTTACAAAGTTGTAAAGCAAAAACACAAGGAATGAAAATAATGTAGCCAGATTTTACATGCATAATACGAATAGGAAATTCCTTACAATTTTGAATCAGACATAAAATCTTTACAAGATGTAATAGAGGCATACATTTATGAATATCTAGTGAATATTTTATCTCCAAAACACCATGAACATCAACGACATCATAATGGAACGAATATTGCACCATATTTCTATTAATATCATGGATCTTTACACAGAAAACAAAGTGGAATAACAATGGACTCACTCAAGAGAGGAAAAAGCATCTCTCTTAAACATGTTTGTGTTTTTAATCTCTTACAAAATCAAACTTACATGGATAAAATTGTCCCTCAACTCTACAAAACGTAGGAAGAGAAACTCTCTATAAAATTTCCAACCCTTTACAATGATTACAATTCTATTTATATAGAGTTTGTAAGTAACCAAATTCGATTTCTTACACTATAACATAAAATTAAATATAAGTCAATTGACTTTTTATGAAATATTTTTACATTTCTCTTTCCCAACATCTAATGTTTGAACTTGACACTTTAACTTCTTTTGTTGGAAGCTTTCTTTTTACCCCTCATATAGACATTTGGTTGTCTTGATGGTTGTCCTATGGGTCCCACTAGAGGGATGCCAGCCTGATTCATCTGGTGCATCATCTAGATATTAACTCAACCTGCAGGTGGCATAAATGAGATGGGAGGAGGCTCATTTGGAAATGTACTTGGTACCTGACCTGATGATTGTGTTGCTAATTTCTTAGACTGTATACTTGAATATTTCCCTGATGATTGTCCTATAGGTTGTGCAATTGCTTCTTTGGGTGGAAACACATGTTTATGGTATTAGATCACCATTTTCCATTGCTGTCTTGTATAACTATTCTTGAGGTTTTCTATAAAGAACCAGGTTCTGCGCGGTTCGAGGAACCAACAAAACCCCTTTTCGCCGGCCCTTTCGGCAACAATTTGCGAGCAGACTGAGGTCTCACCCTAGGAAAAGTAATGGGGGGTTGCGGAATCAGGTTTCCACAACTAGGTGATGAGTGTTTAAACAAATTGGCGAGTAGCGAATCACGTTGCAAACTTTGGACTATGCAAAGTTATACTTCTTGTCGGCAAACCCTCAGGCTATCATGCATCTAAGGACTATGCGATATGGGAAGGATACTTGATGAGAGGATAATGCTATGAAGACTGCGCTTCCTCTTACAAACTTATGCAACTTGATAGATCTTACTTAGTGTTAAAAGATGCATTCAACAAGCATAGTAGCCTACAACCCTTGCAAACTTATACACTATGATAGCAAATGATGTCATCGCACACTTCCTGTGCTACGCTGACTATCTAGCCAACTAGTTCATGCATTCATCTAACTGCGAAGTGCTGGTGCATTCGGCATTCATTCGTAGATGTGATTACTTAACATATTATCCCCATCATCATCTTTATGGAGAATACATATAAAAGCAAATCACATAAACTCATAAACAATAATTAACCATTCATCATAAGTAAAGACACAAATGCAAACACATAAGCAATCACATAACACATAATTTAACGTGGTTCACCCCCAGGATGGGAGCTACGTCCACAGGAACTGTTGTTGTATTATTTTTGGGAAGGGTACAATAGTTCCAATTTGCGCACTCAGTTGCAGACTCTCTTCTATCTCAGTAGGTCTCCGCGCACGCAGCTGCAGAGCCTCTTACAATAGAAACACAAAGCAGGTCTTGCTCAAGATTACACAATTAAGATTCAAACCCAACATTAACCATTTCCCTTACAAAATGTGCCCCTTTTATAGATCATGCCCGTAGGTCATGTCTTTACAATGCATGGGAAACAAACCTAATGTTTCCCATAACTGTCGTGGTTTTCCACTAATCGGACTGTTAGGCTCTGATAGTGACTCCTCCATCATGGCCATTTTCTGCACGTGGTCACATCGCCTTCATCCCCCCTGTTGAGCGCATTCCGACATGTCGCTTTCACCATGTCGATTCTTCTCTAACGGATTTATGTGGCCGATCCATGTAGTTCTACTGACTTTTCTTGTGTGACCGGTCGCTTTCCTTCCGCATCACTCCTTACCCTCCTGCTGGTAATCATGGAGTATCTTAACCAAAAATAGACCACCGATGATCTTACCAGAATGTATACCGTTTTCCTTCCAAAACTTTGTCTTACCGGATCACCACAGATCGATATCTTCGCGGTGATACCTCTTCATAACGCTGTAACTTTGCGGCCCTGGATTTCTTATTTTGTTTATGCTAGGTTGCGATGTATCCTCGCAGCTTCCCCCAAAACTGTCTTTTCCAAAAAGTCTTCATCTGAAATGCGCTCAACTTTGCAGTTCCAAAACTGTTTTTCCAAAAATGCCTTACTTGGGCCAGGCCCAACAACCATTCCTTCCCCAAAGGATGATTGTGGATTCTGAGAGATTCGAAGGAAATCTTGGCATTAGTATATATCTCATATGATATTGGACCAAGTCTCTTGGAATTATTTTTCAATCCCACCCATATCTCAAAACAACATTTTATTTTTTCAACTTCTTGTTTTCCTTCAATCTCTCCCTCCAGTGGCTTTGGAGTAAACTCATATTTCTTTTGATTAAGATTTTCTTTGTAAGTTTCTTTGGGATAAGAATCTCCATTTCCATCCCATGGAGAAGGAATTCCTAAATTCAACACATCTTTGAACGTGGCTTTGAAGGAACTTATCTCATCAATGAGTTGTTTGACATTATCCCTCATTGTAAAAGCATATGTCTGCTTAGTGATCATTTATATTTCCATTTTAATGATATGAGTCCTATTAGTAATACCCTTTCTAGCCAATTGTCTCTTTTTCCTACTGTTCAAGTAATCTATGACCTTTGCAGGTTCTTTTGGCATGCCTCTCGATTGTTTTTCAACTGATTTTATTTCTTTATTATCCTCAGTATCCAGATCCAACTCATCCTGAATGAATTCAAAATAATCCCACTTCTCCATAAACCATTCTTCAATTTTTTCCCAAATAGCTTGTGTCATTCTTCTCAATAATTGTTCTCCTCGAACATTGATTTGGAGAGCAGTTATTTGGCTCTTTACATCCCCCACTTCTCTTTCTAGTTCTATAATGTCATCCTCTTTCTTACTCACTTCACTTTCCAACTCAAGGATTCTATTATCCTTTGTTTCCAAATCCCTTTGGGTTTCATCAAGATTACCTCTTAAGTCATTGTCCTCCTCAATGGTTTGAGGGATTGACCTCAAATTTCCCTGTTCTTCTTCCATTGCATCTATGTCAATGGTTCCTGAAATATCAACATGTGGCTCACCTATAGTCTTTGCTACTTCAAGATGGCTTTCTGCTCCTCTGCTACACATGATACTCTTTTTATGCATGCAGTAGGATGACTCTATATTGGGATTGCAGGAATTGGCATTAACGACTAACCTTCTGCTTGAATTGTTGGAGTTGCAATTGTGGTATTTATCTCCTCAGTAGAAATTTTAGTTGCTGCCAATTTCAAGTTTGAAATTTGCCAATGTAGATCATCAATTTTCCTTCTTCTATCTTCATATAGTTGCTGGAACTCTAACATGATGGCATAAATCACTTCTTTTTCCTCTTGAACCTACTTCAGTTCTTCGGTCTTCACTGGGTCAATTGTGGGGATTTTAAGCTTCTTCTTAAGTGTGTCTATTTCATTGTTTTTTTAATCCATGCGTGATTTGATATGAGATCCATCAGAGGGATCTGCTACTAATGCCACCAATTTTGATTCCAATGAGTTAATGGTAATTTGTTTGTCTCTGGTAGTCAATTTCTCCATTTTATAAATATTTTCAAAATTCTCAAGGGCAAGCCTCAGTTTTCTTTCTTCCTTCTATGATTTTACAATTTTTGTACACATCATATCACTGGTTTGTTTGTAAAATTCCATTTGATCAATTTTACTAAACTCTTTGAAGTTCACAATATGTTCCTCTGCTCTCAAGTCATTCAGCTTGACTGGTTTAGGCACTTGTTGGCCAGAAGAACTGTCTTAGGCCAACTAGGGAAAAACAGTCCACACACTCAACTTAGTACAGTTTGTATGTGTTTGGAATAACTGTTTCTCACAGGATTTAAGGCCCTACTGCCTATGTTTTGTGCTCTCAAAGATAGAGAGTCTCCTAAGGTGAGCGAATCTCGAAAAAGAAACTAACTGTTAACAACTATAAAAAATCCTAGAACTACTTATGTTCTAATCCTAAAGACTATCTAGAAACCAAAATTAGTGATTGCTAATATTATTCTATGATAAACTAACTTATGCTACCCTATCTAAAGTCAACATTCCTATCTCGGCCAAGAGCAAAGGCTTGTTATTTGACTGAAAATCTGAAGTAAGAACAATATTCATTAGTTACCAATAAACATCCTAAACAATAAAGGTGAATTTAAATTATTTTATAATAGATAGAACACAACTATTATAAAATAATCTATATATGAGAACTTCAAACCAAAAGCCAAGATTCACCAACAGAATTATGTTATTCAGAAAACATGAAAGATATAATTAAACTAACTTGCAATTCGAACAAGATCACCCTGCAAACTAGATAATTACAAAATTTGATCAACCACTATTGACATCATAGAAAAGTTCATCAACATCAATGAGTAAGCAAATCAATTAATGATTCAGACAACATAAGCATTTGAATTTCTCATGAAAACATTTCACATACAATATAAAGACATTTATATATGAAAAGCAAACAAGATAACAAAAGGAGAGATGAATCACACAGTATTGATTATCCAAAACTTAGCGAAGGTTTTGGTATCCTGGCACATTTGACAGTCATCAGAAGAAGTTCATGAGACAATCTGTGTAAACAGAATAAAAAAACGTATTGCTGTATAATAAAATCTCCCCAATGTCTTAGAAATTGAACCCCTCATCAAAGTTTTGGGATTGTTTATATAGAAAAAGAAATGAGCATATAACTTCCTATCAGTTCTATTTTCTTGGAACCACGTGGATCCCTACAATAATAACATATCACTTAATGCTACTTATGATATAACTGGAATGTATGCCAACTGGTGACACCTGGATTGGAATAACACATAAGATAATCTTCAGAACTTAGTGGATCACTCCCTTATCGTTATTCCTGGGCATGAGATAATTTGCATCAATCACCATCAACCGCCGGCACCAAAAATGGGATATGATGCCAATGAAAGAAACCAACTGCGTGTGTATAGGGTTTTGAACAGGTACACTTCAACAAAATGAACTCCAAAATTAAAGCCACATGATTGACCTTCATTTCCAAGATTGCATAACACCTGGATTTTTTATAGAACAAATCAGTTAGGAATTGTAAACAAATCCCAATAATTGATTAATACAGATATAATAATGAATAGGATGTCTGCAGAATTTTTAATTCCGTAGATGTCCTCATAAAAACAAAAAAATCTGTATTAGAATAACAAATTGGTTATATTTTTTGACCTGTATAGATCCGATTTTATATCACCTGACAATTCAAACAAAATCATAAAATAAAAAATGAACCTCATTTTAAACAACATTATGATTTTGGAGATGACTGAACTAATACTTGAACTGGGACCACCCTCCTTGCTTCATTCAATTTAGCTTTGAACCTCACAACCCTTTTCTTTGCAATCTTGTTTTGCTTGATTAATCGTTTATTTTTCATCAGAAGATTCCTACCATAAGCCTTGTACTAGGTTTTCTTCTGCTTCAAAGAATTCCACTTATCAACCAAATAGGACAAGTCAGCTTTTAAACTCGCGATCTCTTCCATGGAAAATGTATTAACCACTTGTGCTTCCTTCAACTCTGTTTCTAAAGATGAAATAACTTGAGCCACGGGTATTTCAACGGGTCGATGCACTGGTTCCATGTTTGGCCTTGTTCACAGCTCTTGGTTCAATTCTTGTTCTGCGCTAGGCATTGGATTGGATTTTTGAACACTTATACCTTCATGCTGAGAGGCCGAAAAATACTTAAGGTCGAGGATCGTGGGTCCGATGGGAGCTGGATGTGGTCGTGACTCAGAGGAATCACTCAATTCAACCATCGGGGCGTCTTCTGCAACTAGTTCTCTTTTTGCAAAAAGTGCAGCAGCCATGCTGC
This sequence comes from Larix kaempferi, assembly GCA_027924585.1. Classification (NCBI taxonomy): domain Eukaryota; kingdom Viridiplantae; phylum Streptophyta; class Pinopsida; order Pinales; family Pinaceae; genus Larix; species Larix kaempferi. The sequence goes on from BSBM01001068.1 coordinate 253,129, forward strand.
GATTAGTCCGGCGAATGGCTTGATCACTAAGCATTTTGCTAACTTCTTGTTCTGCTGGTTTGTGACAGGGATTGATCTATGGCTGAAGCTGAGGATCACATGGGGGGAGGTGGAATAGTCGTAGGTTGACTCGTTTGGGGCAGAGGACTATCACAGGGTATTTCAGGGCTTAACTCAGCATTGGGGTTAGGATGACTGATACTTGGGGTTTGGCTGGGTTCAAGCACTTCATCTTCAAGATCATTTTGAGACCCCTATTCTTCTAACACTGGCCGAACCCGTTTATACCTGGTTTTGGACCTTCGACGGGGCCATTCGTCGTTTTCTCCGAAATTATTGTGGGTAAGGAAAGATTCCCATGAATCACCCAACTCCCCCAGCTGGTAAGAAACAAGAATTTTGATAAGCCCGCGGTGAAACAGGCTGCGTTCTTTATCCCCTATATTTGCCTGATAAGTGACGGCCATCTTCTCCAAACTACTCAAAAAATAATAAGGCATATTCACAAAATGCCCTCTAAAAATCATCAATAGCCTGATATGATAAAACTGGGTTTGAGATAGACGTCCCTCGCAAGTAACATACCTGATAATCAGCCCGAGCATGGCACACCATTTCTTCCTTAGCAGACGAGATGGGAAACCGGACTTGTATTTAGTTTTTCAGTTAGTTGGATTCAAGAACTCCTTCCATTCATCGTTTTTTAAATGCTTACCCTTGTACCAGCGTTCTCCCTCCATGGGAAATCCAATAGCTCGAGACACAAATTCCTCCGATAATTCCAACACGATATCGCCGACATGTGCTTTCACACCATCAAACGAAATCATGAATGCCCTAGAGACCATTAGATTGAAGATAGAGAACCTCTGCAGGAACCCTAACCATCCTGCCCTTGTCACCATTTCACGACATTCAAGAGCGACATCTAAGTATTAATCGCCTATAAGCTCAAACTTAGGCACAGGGGCCATGGTAACGATCATACAAAACTCTAGGATCCTCACAACCCTGGCAGAACAATGAAACGAGCTCATCCTTGGCCCGTGCAGGTTAATGAAAATCCCAACCGAATTCATCTCATCAAGGTATTGTAGACACATACGCAGTCATGGAAGGTGGAATCATAATGCCTTAGAACTGGCAAGGGTTTTCGAAAATCGCAAAAGGCTCAAGGTGCAATAATACCGCTCAAAGGAATGAAAGTAGGGTGAGAGTTAGACGCGACATTTGCCCCATGTGAAACAATAGATGGAAAAATGGTATGGTTACGCAGCAAAGAAAACCTTCGATCATATGATATTTCCCATATTAGCCGACACCTTCCCATAAAATATGATGCATTAGATATAACCAAAGTTCAAACGTTTAAAACATAAGTTAATGGTTATCATCGCATGATCCTCTAGCACTTGATATCATTAATGTCATAATTCAATAATGCACGATAATGTCGATTCAATCAAAATGAAGATAATCATAGTGATAAATAAATAAACAAATAATTAATGAATGTGGTGAAGATTTCGATTATCTTCTAAGAATCATGTTGATCAGCTATGATCGAATCATTTGACATTACCTTAGGCATCATAATTTTATTTTTTTTTATCATTTTATGGATCTTATCCCATTATAAATACAAAAGTCTACAAATAAGGATAAGTAGATAAATAAAATGAGCTTATAATATTGGTATGAGACCAACAATAATATTCATGATTGTCACCAGGAGATTAATTTGATGAAAGGTAACTCATTAGACCAAACACATAGATGGAAGAGACAACTTAAAATGTGATGTATTAGTCTATTAAGTCAATAGTTTAAGATCATCAATGAAATGAGTTTGTTTGACTTTGGATTTGTAAAGATGACCAATATGGTAAAGATTAGGAGCTGCTAATTTAAGGATCGTGTAATTCACAAATGATCAACTAGAAAGACAAAACCAAGTCAAGCGGTTTAATTAAAGTGAAGGCTGATGTGAATTCCCCTATGCCAATCGACCTATCAAATTTATTGGGAGAACCTTCAGAATCAAAGATTATGAAGGCACTCCTAAAATATAATGGATGAGTGTCTATCAAAGTGGTGACATGCAGTATGGTTCTTTGTCTTCGAAACTTATATCATGACCAATTGGATTTTAGTGCTCAATTGCTCCGGAGGGTGTTGCTTTCCAACAAATGGCGACATGCTAGGAACGAACCAGTTATCTCTGTGCAAAGGGAAAAATTTCAATACCTCAGATAATCATAAACAATGTTTCGAAGCACCAAACTCCTGTTTGGATGATTCAAACCCAGACTAGTTCCAACATGTTGGCCTCACTTATTCAGCAACAATGAGCCTTTGGTTGTTATCTGAGCATTCCTTACCTACTTCAACTTTTGACAATCAAGGTAAAGAATGACTTAGCTCCAGAGGAAATCTTTGAGGCTTGAGACAGTTTAACCAATGTCACTGAAAGATATAGCTACTTAAGAATGCCAGATAATTCTCTTCTCTTGCAAACAAAGGAAGCAGGTGATATTTATTCATTTTCATTCATTCTCCCTTTTTGTTTTTTTGAATCTATATACAGATTAATAAATATGAAAATTGCTAAACATAGATACTACCTTAGCTTGGTGACTAAATGATGGTAGCGTTATTCACCAGTCCTACCAAAAACTGATCAGGCCAGCTCGTAATGAGACTTCCTGCCCCCTAGCTTTTAAACCAAGGATCGTTGTCCTGGCTTGATGACCAGATGTGGACAACGTCAATCCAATAGAACTTATGATCATAACCAGACCAGCTCAGGACGAGGCCTTCTGTCCTCTGATTAACTTTTCTCATATTCAAAAATTAAAAAACAAATTAAAACATTTTTTTTTTTTAGTTCAAGACTATTGTTCAGGCTTGGTGACCAGAAATTAACAGCATCATTCATGAGAACTACTAAAGATAGACAAGTTGGCTCATGATGAGACCCCCTGATTCTCATTTTTTTCAAACAAGAATCATCACCCCAGCTTGGTGACCAGATAATGGTGCTATCATCTTCGGTAGTGCTGATGATCATGACAGGTCGGCTTTATAAAAAGACCTCCTGTTCTTGAAATAAAATTTTATTATTATGGGTTATTTACAAAGTATTTACAAAAAACTTGAGTTAGAAAACCACTAGCCTCTTGAGATAGCTTGAAAGTGACTAAACATTGGTCGACTGATCTACATGCCTAATAGACACTACTAGAACCAGTAAATAATTTTCCTAAGTCGTTGGTCTTTTGGTAGACATTCAAAGATAACAGTTAAGGATTGCTACAAAAGACAGCAGGTTCACATACCAAAACCAGTTGTGAGAATTAACTTACCTTATAGGCATCAGATACTTTGAAGCAAAAGCGATAATTATGATCTGATATGTATTTCATTCATCCCAGTCAACACAGTTTTAACGAGTGGAAAATATTCCAAATCATTCATATGCTCAGGCTAGATCCGATCAAAAGTGCATGGTATATCTGCTGAAGAAATATATACAACAAGAAGGAGGTTGATTATGTACAAAAGCAACAAATCAGGTCAGGATGATTTTATGACTCAGCTGGATTAATAAAATTCTGCACAATGAAATCTGCCAAAGCACTGAGTCACTTGATTTATTAGCAAGGAAAAATTTGTTGGATCGACAATCATTTAAATCACCCGAATCTGATAAAACAAAACAGGAATCACTATATTCAATTGAAGACATGCAGATTTGCTTTATGTACAACAATTAAGAAATAATAAAAGATGATGAAGTCATAAAAAATTAACTAAGAAGTTGGTCAACCTCATTATGAATAGACAAACATCAAATGAGTAACTAAAATCAAGATGGCCTTGATAACGAAACATTGTCGATGTAATCAATCACCGGATATTGATAAGTATAATTGATGACTGATATGAAAAGTGATCAGAAAATGTGAGACCATCAGAATAGATAACCCTAAAAAAACTAAACAAAGCTAACTATGTACAAAAATATTTACAACAAAAATGTACAATGAGAATGGATCGAACAGTGCAAAACTACTGGAAGTATTTCTTAAGGACCTGTCCGTGCACCGGAAAGGTATCAGGTTGTCCTTGCAGAGTTTGCAACTGAAAGGTGCTAGGGCCTAACTTTTCTGCTATGATATACGGGCCCAGCCAAAGTCTCTGAAATTTTGTATGGTCTTTTTTGTCCTCGTGTGCTTTATCCCATTTTAAAACAAGATCACCTATCTGAAACTCTCTGTCTGAGGATGACCCGTGATCAAACCAGGATTTAACAATTTTCTGATGCTTTGAGAAATGTCGTTTTGCATTTTCCCTCTCCTCTTCTAATTTAAACAACATATTTATTCTTTTTTCAATTGCAGAACATTCTGTGTCTTGTACAGATTGCGCAAGTTGTAAGGAAGGAAAGAACAAATTAGGAGGGAGTATAGCCTCAGTACCATATACCAGAAAGAATGGGGAATTACCGACAGAAGACTTTAGGGTCACTCTGTCGGCCCACAATGCCTGATACAGAATAGTGTGCCAATTTTTGTGGCTTTTAGCTATTAACCTTTTAAGAATTTTCAGCAAGTTCTTATTTGTTGATTCGGTAAGGCCATTGCCTTGGGGATGATAATTAGCTGAAAACCTAATTCTGATTCCCTTTTCTACTACAAACTCAGTCAATTCTCCAGAAGAAAAATATGATGCGTTGTCAAAAACTAAAGACTCGGGCAATCCAAATCTAGTAATTATATGAGTCTCAACAAAATCGAGTACCTAACTTGTATTGACTAACCGCAAAGGAGAAGCTTCAGGCCAACGGGTGAAATAATCAATAGCAATTATGTTGTATTTATGTTGGAGAGAAGATGGAGGATTGACTGGGCCCACTATGTCAAGCCCCCACTATTGAAAAGGTTTGTCCACAATCACTGGTTGTAAAGGGAAAGATGGCCTTTTGATTCTACCAGATGCCCGCTGACAATCCTGGCACTTTCTTACAAAAGAATGACCATCTTTAAATAAAGTTGGCCAAAAATAACCTGCTCTCAGGACTTTGTGAGCAGTAGTGTCACCTCAGAAGTGACCACTAGTAGGACCATCATATAATTGTCTCAAGACTGATTCAGACTCTTTCTTTTCTAAACAACGGAGCAAAACACCATCTGCATTCTTCCTGAAAAGTATGTTATTCACTAACTGATACTGTGTTGATTTCAACTTGATAGCTCGCTTTTTCTTTGGTTTCAAGTGGTCTGGAAAACTTCCTGTTTACAGATAAATGCGAATGTCAACGTACCAAGAATTAGCAGGATCTGGGATAAAATAAATTTCCTTTTGCAGCAATGAAGCATCTAAGGGTAAGTCATCTTGACTTGCAGGTAAATGAGCTGATTTAGCTGCTAATTTACATAATCCCAATCCTCGTACAACCTGAGAGGGTTTAATCTCTAGGTCGTACTCCTGTAAAGCAGCCATCCAATGTGCCCGTTTCTCTCCTAAATCCTTCTGTACTAACAGGTTCCTTACTGTGGAGAAAGGAACAATGACTTTCGTTTTTGACTTTAGGAGATAAGGTCTGAAGTGTTTGACTGCCTTAAACACAATGAAAGCTTGTTTGTCTACCTCATGATAATTTAATTCAGCTCCCTTCAAATTCAAACTCATGAATGAAATTGGCACTTCATGGTCTTCTTGGTTCTTCTGAGTAAGGACAGCAGCATAGGATATGTCAGAGGAAAAGGTGTACAAAATGAAATCTTTCTTAAAATCAGGGCTAAAAAATGAAGGGGCCTCAACAATGGCTTCTCTTATCCTGACGAATGACTCTTTCTCTTTCTCTCCCCATATAAAGTTACTATCTTTCTTTATCATGTTCTGCAGTGGAAGAACTATCTCTGAAAAACTAGGGACAAACCTTCTTACGAAATTTATTTTTCCCATGAAGGACTGCATAGCTCTCTTAGTAGTAGGAAAAGGAATTTTAGAGATGGCTTCAGTCCTTTCCGGGTCAATCATAATTCCTTCTTTTGATACCACAAATCCCAGCAAAATTCCTTTAGTGACTGCAAATATCGTCTTTTGGGGGTTTAGAGAAATGCCAAACCTCCTACATCGTTCAAGGACTTTACATAGGTGGAAGATATGATCAGATTTGTTCTTAGAGTATACTGTAACGTCATCCAAGTAAACAACCACAGAGTGATTGATCAAACCTCTAAAAGCAACATCCATTTCCCATTGGAATGTGGCCCCAACGTTTATTAATCCGAAGGGCATCTTCCTATAGGCATAGGTTCCCCAAGGGGTCTTAAAAGTAGTTTTCAATTGATCCCCAAGAGAGACTAGGACCTGGTTATACCCAGAATAACCATCTAATAAAGATAGCATCTGAGCACCAGAGACTTTCTGTAAGATCTGTTCCATTGGTGGAACCGGATAATTGTCCTTTTCCGATGATTGGTTTAAGTTTCGAAAATCTATGCACATCCTAATGTCTCCATTTTTCTTTCTGGCAAGAACTAGGTTTGCTACCCACTGAGTATGACATACTAGAAATATGATTCTAGCAGCAAGCAGTTTGTTCATCTCTTTCTTTACTGCCGGTTCTAAAGTAGGGTGCATTTTCCTGAGTTTCTGCTGAAATGGCTTGGCTTCTGGTTTCATGGGAATTATATGTTGTATTATCTGTGTGTCAAAAGTTTTCAGGTCATCATATGTCCATGCAAATATGTCCTTAAACTCTTTAAACAATTTGATCAAAGCTGCTTTCTCAGCTGGAGTACAATCTGATCCTAAATTTATGTTTTGGGGATTTGCTTATGTGCCTAATTTTATGGTTTCATAATGCATGCTAGAACTGTTCGTTTTGCAGCTAGGCACTCCCTTGAATTTATCATGTAGATCATAAAAATTTTCAAGTCTAAGAACTTAAGTAGGGATCGAGTTTACCAGCTTAAATGATTCGTCAACATAATGAGGCAGATGGATTATTGATAAATTGTGCAGATCCTCTTCATGTGTAATCTTGTCAAATGTCGTTTCTTTAAAAGCATCCGCTCCGGTCAAAAAGTCAATAATCTGAGAATCATCATTAAAAGCACGCCAATTAGTGATATTATTAGGGATTGATGGTCTAAATAATAATTCAACAGAAAAGATATTGGGAGAGAAGTTTTCCGATGGGAGAAGCCGTGAGGCCACATTCGCCAAAAGATCAGCTTCTGTATTCTGAAAGCACGGAATAGAGTTAATATTAAAGGCATCAAATGCTAAAATTAAGTTCCATACCTCCTTTTGATAGCTTCGCAGATGGTTAGATAAACAATGTATAGAATCGCAAACTTGACGAACAATCATTTCAGAATCACTGAAAGCAACCAATACCTTTACATTTAAATCTGACGCTTTCTTTTATCCCTGAATGAGAGCCTCATATTCAGATGAATTGTTTGTGCACAAGAATTCCAGTCTGCAAGACAATAAATGTTTATTTCCTAAAGGGTCTAGGAGCATACAACTTGCCCCTGCACCGTCTTTTGATCGTGCACCGTCAAAGTATAAATGCCAAGGCTTATCAGTAAGATTATCTACATTATTTACATTATTTACAGTATTTAACAATCTGGAAGGAGCTTCCTGGAAATCACAATGTAAAATTTCTGATTTAATTACAGAATCAACAAGTGCTGATTTATGTGCCTAAAAAGTGCCTAAATCATAATCAAAACCAAAGTTTCCAAGAATCGAATCACTAAACATAACCGGTTCATTAGGTGAATCGATCTGAGTCACTGTGTGCTTCGTATACCTTTCCCTATCAATTCTGATCTGATTTGGACGCTCGTTCTTAAGTAGCCACAGATGTGACCAGTCGGTTGAAAAATAACCTTTTAAAGTTTGAGACCAATCACGGCTTAGAAACAGCCCATATACATCTGGTATGTCTGCCACTACAATGTCGATAACTTGAAAGATTTATGGATTATTCACCATTCTAATCATTACTCCTTTCAGCTCTCCCATAATTTTCACCTTAGAGCGGTCAAGCTGGCTGATCTGAGTTTCACAAGGGACAATCACAGCATTTAACTTCTTGCATACCGAATATGGCATAACGTTTGATGATGCCCCGGAATCAACCATGCAATTATGAACATTCCGATTGAAAATCTCGAATGTCAGTAGGAAAGGGGGAGTTTTAGATTTAGAGTTCTTTCCTATCAGCATATCCCTATCAGCAGCTGTCTTATTTTCATTATTGAAACTTGCCACCGTTTTACTGGTGGTAGGATCAGAATTAGTAGCTGCAGATGAGGGAGGCTGATTTCTTCTGTTATTGCTGTTAGAAGTAGATGGAAGATTTGTAAACATTGACCCTCCAGGCATAGGATAAATTTTCAACAAGTCAAACATGCTTATGTTTTCTCTTTGCTTTTTAAGATCATCTATGATATCATACTGGAGATCTTTGTCTTGAATTGCAGGATGTTGAGGTGTGAGTTGTGGACCATTCCTAGGAGTGGGTAATGGTTGAGAGTTGACAAGACCTTTACTCCTAGTATTATGAGTATGTTGATTGACAAAAACAGAGTTGTCATGACACTCCTCTTGACTTACCGAGCTATCCCAAAAATGACAATTGAATGGGAGGGGATCTTCAGAAACTTCCTCTTCGGTTTCAGGTTGTTCATGCTCCTGATGTTCTTCTAACTCGTGGTCAGATGAGATTTTAGGTAAAGCATAAACAACCCTAATCGTGTTGAATATTTCCTCATTTGTCGAAATGTCAGGGGGAGGATTTTGTCATGCATTGGGTGGTGTATAAGGTCGATATGGAGCCTTAAAATTTTCCCTATTCGATGTTCCTTCTCCATTATTTCTTTTTAAAAGCACCACTTCATTCGTCAAGGACCTAACTGCTTGTTGTAATTTCTCCATATCGAAAGCAGAGGTATCTTTCTTATCTGTACTAGTTCTCGATGTGACTTCATTCCTTTTGCGCATTGGGTTGTCGAATTTACCGTTATTTTCTGGTTCAAAATTCATGGAATTCTTTTCAACCTTGATTGCTTCCTTGAAAGTCTCAACCAAGGTGTTTTTACTAGCTTGCTTGACAAACATGCCAAGAGATTTCGGTGATGCAGAGGCAAAATTCTCAATTATAATATCCTCTGGTGGTTGAGAAGTTGCTGGTATCCTGTTCAGCAAGGTGAGGAATCATTGGTTAAAATATTTCACGCATTCTTTGTTTTCCATCCTAATTCTAGCCAGTTCAAGTGCTAAGACTACGGGTGTCTTATCTTCTCCAAATTTGTTTATGAAAGCCTGACTGAAATCAGCCCAACTTGTTATGGATCCTTGGGTCAAGGAGAAGTACCAACTTGCAGCTTTTCCTTCGAAAGTTAAAGGAAACAAACGGCATATGACATCCTCATGCTGAACATTCATGGTCTGCACAGCGAGGATGAACTTATCAATATGGTTTTCTGCAGGCTCTTTGTTGACAGGATCAAATTTCAGCAAAATTTTATCATGGTGTTTTGGTAAGTTATGTTGGACTCCAGGTATGGCAACAACACCTCATCGTAACTAGGGTCTGTTGTTGTTCTGATCTCCTCCATCACGGTCCCCCATTTCTCGATCAGATTCAGAATCTGACAAAGATTGGTTGTTATGATCAGTTGGATTGTTAAGTGGTGAATCAGGGGGTGAAGGGGGTTCGTCGAAACCACCAGAAGTTGGTAGTTGTCTTGAAGTATTTTTGTTTATTTCTCCTCTAAGAAAACTATTAAGATGGTAATCAAGTGATCCCACTGGGGAATGAATAGGTTCTTCGCCACTTGGTTCGTCACCTGTTTGGTTTTGATTATAGGGTCTTCTAGGTATACTAAAATCGATTGGGGGAATGCCTGTCTAGCGAGAATAGCCTGTAGTCAAGATACGTCTTGATTCTTCCAAGGCTTCTTGTATGTCTTCTGGAGTAACTGGTGGTAAACTGGTACTACGCAGTATGGCATCCCTAACAGTATTAGTAAGAGGTGTAGTTGTAGAGACTGTTTGTGATGTAGGGGTAGGACTGGATACCGGTTCAAGATTGCTGAGAAGGGAAGTGGTTTGACTGGTTGTGGGAGTAGTATGTGATCATTCAGCCATTAAGATTTTATTCCATGCCCTCCTTCTAGTGCCATTTGTTGGCCAGAAGAACTGTCTTAGGCCAACTAGGGAAAAACAGTCCACACACTCAACTTAGTATAGTTTTGTATGTGTTTGGAATAACTGTTTCTCATAGGATTTAAGGCCCTGCTGCCTGTGTTTTGTGCTCTCAAAGATAGAGAGTCTCCTAAGGTGAGCAAATCTCGAAAAAAAAACTAACTGTTAACAACTATAAAAAAAATCCTAGAACTACTTATGTTCTAATCCTAAATACTATCTAGAAACCAAAATTAGTGATTGCTAATATTATTCTATGATAAACTAACTTATGCTAACCTATCTAAAGTCAACATTCCTATCTTGGCCAAGAGCAAAGGCTTGTTATTTGACTGAAAATCTGAAGTAAGAACAATATTCACTAGTTACCATTTAGTGATAAACATCCTAAACAATAAAGGTGAATTTAAATTATTTTATAACAGATAGAACACAACTATTATAAAATAATCTATATATGAGAACTTCAAACCAAAAGCCAAGATTCACTAACAGAATTATGTTATTCAGAAAACATGAAAGATATAATTAAACTAACTTGCAATTCGAACAAGATCACTCTACAAACTAGATAATTACAAAATTTGATCAACCACTATTGACATCATAGAAAAAGTTCATCAACATCAATGAGTAAGCAAATCAATTAATGATTCAGACAACATAAGCATTCAAATTTCTCATGAAAGCATTTCACATACAATATAAAGACATTTATATATGAAAAGCAAACAAGATAACAAAAGGAGAGATGAATCACATAGTATTGATTATCCAAAACTTAGCTAAGGTTTCGGTATCCCGGCACATTTGACAGTCATCAAAAGAAGTTCATGAGACAATCTGTGTAAACAGAATAAAAAAAAGTACTGCTGTATAATAAAATCTCCCCAATGTCTTAGAAATCGAACCCCTCATCAAAGTTTTGGGATTGTTTATATAGAAAAAGAAACGAGCGTCTAACTTCCTATCAGTTCTATTTTCTTAGAACCACGTGGATCCCTACAATAATAACATATCACTTAATGTTGCTTCTAATATAACTGGAATGTATGCCAGCTAGTGACAACTGGATTGGAATAACACATAAGATAATCTTCATAACTTACTGGATCACTCCAGTATCGTTATTCCTGGGCATGAGATAATTTGCATCAATCACCATCAACCACCGGCGCCAAAAATGGGATATGATGCCAATGAAAGAAACCAACTGCGTGTGTATAGGGTTTTGAACAGGTACACGTCAACAAAATGAACTCCAAAATTGAAGCCACGTGATTGACCTTCATTTCCAAGATTGCATAACACCTGGATTTTTTTATAGAACAAATCAGTTAGGAATTGTAAACAAATACCAATAATTGATTAATACAGATATAATAATGAATAGGATGTCTGCAGAATTTTTAATTCTGTAGATGTCCTCATAGAAAAGAAAAACTCTGTATTATAATAACAAATTGGTTATATTTGCTGACCTGTATAGATCCAATTTTATATCACCTGACCATTCAAACAAAATCATAAAATAAAAAATGAACCTCATTTTAAACAACATTATGATTTTGGAGATGACTAAACTCATACTTGAACTGGGACCACCCTCCTTGGTTCATTCAATTTAACTTTGAACCTCACAGCCCTTGTCTTTGCAATCTTGTTTTGCTTGATTAATCGTTTATTTTTCATCAGAAGATTCTTACCATAAGCCTTGTACTGGGTTTTCTTCTCCTTCAAAGAATTCCACTTATCAACCAAAGAGGACAAGTCAGCTTTTAAACCCGCGATCTCTTCCATGGAAAACATATTAACCACTTGTGCTTCCTTCAACTCAGTTTCTAAAGATGAAATAACTTGAGCCACGGGTTTTTCAACAGGTCGATGCACCGGTTCCATGTTTGGCCTTGTTCGCCGCTCTTGGTTCACTTCTTGTTCTGCGCTAGGCATTGGATTGGATTTTTGAACACTTATACCTTCATGCTGAGAGGCCGACACATACTTAAGGTTGAGGATCGTGGGTCCAATGGGAGATGGATGTGGTCGTGACTTAGAGGAATCACTCAATTCAACAACCGAGGCATCTTCTGCAACTAGTTCCCTTTTTGCAAAAAGTGCAGCAGCCATGCTGCGAGTAGTCCGGCGAATGGCTTGATCACTAAGCATTTTGCTAACTTCTTGTTCTGCTAGTTTGTGACAGGGATTGATCTGTGGCTAAAGCTGAGGATCACATGGGGGGAGGTGGAATAGTCGCAGGTTGACTCATTTGGGGCAGAGGACTATCACAGGGTATTTCAGGGTTTAACTCAGCCTTGGGGTTGGGATGACCGATAGTTGGGGTTTGGCTGGGTTCAAGCACTTCATCTTCAAGATCATTTTGAGACCCCTGTTCTTCTAACACCGGCTCAACCCGTTTAGACCTAGTTTTGGACCTCCGACGGGGCCATTCATCATTTTCCCCGAAATTATTACGGGTAAGGAAAGATTCCCATGAATCACCCAACTCCCCCAGTCGGTAAGAAACAAGAATTTTGATAAGCCCATGGTGAAATAGGTTGTGTTCTTTATCCCCTATATTTTCCTGATAAGTGATAGCCATCTTCTCCAGACTACTCAAAAAATAATAAGGCATATTCACAGAATGCCCTCTAAAAATCATCAATAGCCTGATATGATAAAACTGGGTTTGAGATAGACGTCCCTCGTAGGTAACATACCTGATAATCAGCCCGAGCATGGCACGCCTTTTCTTCCTAAGCAGATGAGACAGGAAACCGGACTTGTATTCAGTTTGCCGGTTAGTTGGAGTTAAGAACTCCTTCCATTCATCATTTTCTAAATGCTTACCCTTGTACCAGCATTCCCCCTCCATGGGCAAGCCAATAGCTTGAGACACAAGTTCCTCCGATAATTCCTACACGATATCGCCAACATGTGCTTTCACACCATCAAACGAAATCGCGAATGCCCTGGAGACCATTAGATTAAAGCCAAAGAACCTCTGCAGGAACCCTAACCATCCTGTCCTTGTCACCATTTCACTACATTCAGGAGCGACATTTAAGTATTCGTCGCCTATAAGCTCAAACCTGGGCACAGGAGCCATGGTAATGATCATACAAAGCTCTGGGATCCTCACAACCTTGGCAGAACAATGAAATGAGCTCATCCTTGGCCCGCCCAAGTTAATGAAAATCCCAACCGACTTCATCTCATCAAGGTACTGTAGACACTCATACGCAGTCATGGAAGGTGGAATCATAATGCCTTAGAACTGGTAAGGGTTATCGAAAATCGCAGAAGGCTCAAGGTGCAATAAGACCGCTCAGAGGAATGAAAGTAGGGTGAGAGTTAGACGCGACATTTGACCCATGTGAAACAACAGATGGAAAAATGGTATGGTTACGCAGCAAAGAAAACCTTTGATCATATGATATTTCCCATATTAGCCGACACCTTCCCATAAAATCTGATGCATTAGATATAACCAAAGTTCAAACGTTTAAAACATAAGTTAATGGCTATCATCGCATGATCCTCTACCACTTGATATCATTAATGTCATAATTCAATAATGCACAATAATGTCGATTCAATCAAAATGAAGATAATCATAGTGATAAATAAATAAACAAATAATTAATGAATGTGGTTAAGATTTTGATTATCTTTTAAGAATCATGTTGATCAGCTATGATCGAATCATTTGACATTACCTTAGGCATCATAAAAAAAACATTTTATCATTTTATGGATCTTATCCCATTATAAATACAAAAGTCTACAAATAAGGATAAGTAGATAAATAAAATGAGCTTATAATATTGGTATGAGACCAACATTAATATTCATGATTGTCACCCGGAGATTAATTTGATGAAAGGTAACTTATTAGACCAAACACATAGATGGAAGAGACAACTTAAAATGTGATGTATTAGTCTATTAAGTCAATAGTTTAAGATCATCAATGAAATGAGTTTGTTTGACTTTGGATTTGTAAAGATGACCAATATGGTAAAGATTAGGAGCTACTAATTTAAGGATCGTGTAATTCACAAATGATCAACCAGAAATACAAAACCAAGTCAAGCGGCTTAATTAAAGTGAAGGCTGATGTGATTTCCCCTATGCCAATCGACCTATCAACTTTATTGGGAGTACCTTCATAATCAAATATTCTGAAGGCACTCCTAAAATATAATGGATGAGTGTCTATCAAAGTGGTGACATGCAGTATGGTTCTTTATCTTCGAAACTTATATCATGACCAATTGGATTTTAGTGCTCAATTGCTCCGGAGGGTGTTGCTTGCCAACAACACTTTAGGTTCCAAGACATAAAACCTTAGTGTGTCATGTTGGTGGTCAGCTGTTGATATCAGTCTTCTTCCTATAGTTGGGATATCCTTTTTGAGTTCTTTCATCATATTTATTCCTTTCTCTCTTATATTCCTGTAACCAGTCTGTAAATATGTCCTCACAGGGACTGGTTGTGCTGATGAAGAGCCCTATATATTTTGAGGGATGGTAAATTCAATAGAAGGATAGCTGACATATTGTACTGTAGGATTCCTTGAAAAATTTGGTTTTTCTGTCAGCTCGGTGATGTCCCTGTGGATTTCAATTGATTCTGGACCTACTTCCATTAAGGATTGTTCACCATCTTCTGCTATTATTTTGTCCCTTTTAGGGTTTGGGCCTTGCTGGTCCTGATCAATATCCATTTCTTGGGACTCCCCAGCTGCCCTATTTTTCCCAATTAATTGTTGTTGTCTCTCCTCTTCTTCAAAACTCTTCATGGATTCTTGAACCTCCTCGCAAGTTCCTTTTTTTCTGTTATATCCTAGATAGGTTTAGGTGGGCATACATATGTTGAATTCTTATTTTCCATCCTCTGCTTAGATATAATTTGGAGAGGGTCATATGCATCTCTTTCTACTTTCTAGAGATTGAGTTGGCTAAGCTATTCCCCTACATATTGAGGGGCATTTATCCCTCTTATAAATAAGAGGTCCCACCTCTTGTGAAAATAGGAATGACCTATGTTGTCTGAAATGTCTAAAGTGTAACTCATCTAAGGCCATCTTTTGTCTAACAAATTCCATTGCAAATAACCTGTGTTTCAAGAAAGTAGGTAACTTGTATGGATATTTTTCAAAGCCATATACTCTGATAACAGTATGATCCTCATATATAAACCAGCCTCCCACCTGAATTTCTGAAGTAAACTCTAGGTGCTTCTTATTTTTTGGTAGCATTCTAGGGGGTGAGCTTCCATGGATTAAACTATAATCCACACTCATTACCTTATTTGTGAATTAAAAAAAAAATTGAGTTATCTTCTCTCCTTAATAGTAGGCCAGTCCATGCATAAACTGGGTTCTGAATACCTTGATCATCTGTGGATTTTAGACCCAAATGATTGAAATTATCAAAGTTTTGATAGAAGAAAAGGAAAAACATGTATGAAGGGAACCTAAAATACTCAATTGTAGGAAATTCCTCCAATTGCTCATGAATTTTGTCAGCTAGGTAGGTGCAGAGGTCAAAATGAGGTGGGATTCTACCAGGATCTATGGTTAATTTTAACAAAACCCCCAAGATAACCTCACCTACATATTTATCATATTCTAAGCCAACAATAGTGCAAATGATTGATATCGCTTTCCTAGAGTTCTAAGAAAAAGGGTCGTAGCATAAGGAGCTGGAATTGTTGGTATTGCCATTTCAGGTTCTAAATGATTAGAAATCAATTGATGATGTTCAAAGGAACTTAGGCCATTAAACGTAGTGGCTAGGAATTTTTCATTGAAATTGTATGGGGCTAAGGATTCTCGTATATATAACATGTTTCTCAGAGCTTCTGGGGTAATGAAACACATGTTTATGGACATATCAGTGGATAAACTTACCCTTTTCGAGGGGGAGTAATGCTTTGAACACTAGGTGATGAATTCAGGGAAAACTATTGGTCTAGGGAACACTAAATGAGCAAAATTGGAGTTCCAGACGTTAAATCTGTCTTGGCGATTGAAGGAAAGGGATTTAACTTCTCTGATAGTCTCAATCAGGTATGAACTGGTTATAATGGTATTGAAGACATCATCCTCATGTTCATATGCGTGCTCTTCCCCTGAGAAATGAGGATTCGAAAGGGTGACTTTGGGTTTGGGTTCCATTTACTCGCTGGTTCAAAGTATTATAGTTAAATTAGGTGGTGAATTTTTATAAATTAGGGCTTTCTGTTGAAACTAGGGCTTCACTAAAATGATGAAAGAAACTAGGACTATAGTGACAGAACTGTATAAAGTGGCATATCAATACCCATATGACACCTGGAGGCTGAGTCAGGATGACTAGTACTAACTTGGACTGGTATGGTTCATGCAATGTCGACCCGGTACGTTGGTTGTTGGGGGAGCACGCTTCTTGGAGATAAAAAGATAATAAAATATTAAACTAGGTTAAAAACCTTTTTACCTCTTGGGAAATGGTGTACTTTACACATCAGAATCTGAGGTGGAAGACAAATCAACGGTAATGGGGCCATGATACAGGTGGTATATCAATAAGGGTTAATATAATGGTGGGACCATGACATGTGGAAGACAAGAATGCAAGGTGAGCTGGCGAGTGGAAGTAATGGGACCCATATGACAGGTAGTAGGAGGGAATAGGGGGTGATCTATCAGAAAATATGTGTTGCAAAGCACTTTTTTACAAATGTCGAGCAGATACCAGGCATGCTTTCCTAGAGTGGTAATGTGCCAATTTTTGGCGGTTTAGGAATACTTCCTTTAAGGAGGGGAGACAAGTCACCAGGGGGCATGTGTCCTCGACGATTTTGAGGACAATGTGTGCCTGAGGCTGTTTTCTGGGGGGACATATTATCGACGCGCTTTTGATCTCGGACGTTGATCTCGCTCAAGGTTGTCGACCTCACTCAAGATATTATGGACTTGCACAGACACTCCTTTACCTTTTCTCCCTTGCACTTTATGGGATCGCTTGATCTCTGGGCCATCGATCTCGATCTAGATCCAACGATTGGCCACTCTTTACATCTTAGCTTGTATTCTTCGACTCACAATATTTAGCTATTGGTTCTTTTAACCTCCACTGCTACTTTTCAAGTTGTTTAGCTCCTGAGAGCTAAAAACAAATCATAGGTGACCTTTAAGACAACTTCACATGATATTTTTTATGCCAAAAAATTCAGGTACTAACAAGACCTCAGAGTATAGGCACATACAATGCCCTTTAGATATTCACTTTCGCTCAAATTACTTATACATGAGATATAACCAAAGCCACTACACTTGATAGCATCAGTTGTCTCTCATACTTGATCTTGCACCCTCTCCCAAAGGTCTCACACAATCTCCTTTTCCAAAACCAACACCATATCACTAAAGATATCACCAATGTATTACATCAAAACACACCTTCACATTCACAAAACACATACAAACACACTAGGCTCTCACAAACATGATACACTTTGGAAACTAACCTAGATCAACATAAAAACACATTCCATCTAAGAGCCTAACAAATCATATTCACTCTTCATAGGATCAATTCCCTTTTATTTTTGAGTCTGCACCCTCACACAAATATATCACATGATTTATTTTCTCAAACCAAGACCCACACTTTATTTTAAGTCATTTGAATTCACACACACACACACACACACACACACACACACACACACACACACACACATGCACACACATATATATATGTAATTCCTCTTTCACATTTTGACCCAAATTGTTTTTTTTTCTTTGGTTCTAGTTTTAAGGCCGAACTTTACTCAATATACTTAAATGATCAAACTTGTATGTGCTACCTTTACACAGTGTCATCAATATGACTTAGAGTATAGAAAATATCTCAATCATGCTCTCAATTGTGCATCCTCTCAATCATGCTCTCAATTGTGCATACTAGATGTGCATATTATCCACAACCATTGTACATCATCACTTTGAATATCCATTTGTTGTTTGAATTATTTTAATACCACTTAATATATCAACATAGAGGTTGATAGTTCCTTTATTTGTTGCTTGTCTTAGCGTTGATTATCATTGTTATGACTTAGAAATTTCTTTAGGATGTATCAAAGAACTCCCAAGGTAACCACAAAATAGTCAGTAGGACTGAAACCTATGCCTTTCAATCCAAAGGGGTATCCCTTTATGAATCTACTATCATAAGGACACTTGACAGTGTTCATGTACTTAAACAATGGCTAGATCTTTGGTAATGCGAATGAGGTTTTCAAAAAATTTTGGTTGAATTAGTGATGATAGCATTGGGCATGGAGTCAACTATGAGTTTCTTTCAAGTTGCTTAGAGGTCGGTGGTTGAAAATATCATTAACAAAGGCAAGATAGGTATCACTTTTGCAGAGTTTTCTCCCTTGACCATGTTTAAAACCACAATACCATGCATACCTAGTGCTTAGAACTTTTGGATGTTTCCCATATCCCATTTGAAGGCCATAAATTCCCTTAAGAAGTCATCTATGGTGGTTCAAGGCATCATTCCAGGACCTTGAGCCCTATAATGGTATTTATAAGAGCCTAATGCCCGAGCTTCCATCACCAACCATGGTTAACACCCTCACATCCATACCTAGTGCTCACAAACTGATAATGGTACCCATAGATCCACCCTCAAAGGTCAAGGATACACTCAAGAGATGATGTGTGGTGGTTACTGGTGACATTCTAAGACCTATATTCCTAGAAGCTTCTTTTAGGACCTAAGGCCTGAATTTATCCTGAATTGGTTTGAGGAATCGATCTTGAGCATAGATTTCTATCATCTTCATTAGGGCATAAGGCCTGCATTTTCTCCCTCAACCATGCATAGGACCCTCATGCATATACTTAGTGATCATACATTCCTAATATCATTAGTTTTGCTACTCATAGCAAAGGATATTCTTGAGAGGTCGTGTGTAGTAGACTAAGGGATTGTTCTTGAACTTGGATGATTAGATTCTTATTTTAGGTCATAAAGCCAAGGTTTCATCCCTCAACCATGTATAGGGCCCAAACCGTGATACCTAGAATCCAAAACCTTAGAATGGGCACACCCATATTCATACTTGGAATCAAGGCTAGCCTTGAGATATCATATGTCATGGCTTTATGTGTTATTCAGGGGAATGGGCGAATAAATCTCCTAACCCTTGTGGTTAAGGACATATGGCATGAGAGAGGGATGAGGGATTGGGAAGAGAGGGAGAGAGAGGAGGGATTGGGTGGATAGGAATATATAGGGGCGGTGGGGTTATAGAGAGGGAGGGGGTGGAGTTATAGAGAGGGAGGGGGTGGGGTTAGAGAGAGGGAGGGGGGTTTAGGGAGAAGAAGAGAAAAATATCGAGGGTATAAAATAGCGTGTGCACGCATTGCATGTGCGTGCAACTCCACGCACATGCTATTTATGTGTACGTGCCTTTAAATTTGACTTTTTTGGTTCCCTTGTAGGTTTGGTACTAGGTTTGGATTCCCAAACCTTGAGTCTCAGACTGAGTTAGATAAAAACACACCAAATTCTGTAACTTCATGTTTTTCACCCTTTGTTTTGCATATGTACCACTTGTGCACTACTAATAAAACTACAAACAATTGTTGTGCTCTGTGTGTAAATTCTAACTATATATTTTTTGAATAAATATGTTATTATTTTCTATTTTTAATTCATTTTTAATTGCACTCGTGCCAAATTTGTATAAAACATAGGCCGTTTATTTCGTCTATAAATTTTAACTGGATCACCTATTTGGGAAACATAAAAGAACCCGAATAAGAGTACAAGAATATCTACAAACTAAAAAAATAAAGTTGATTGATTATGTTAAGACCATCGTAGGGTGGAACAACGCTTGACCACATCATTTTAAGGCTTTACTGACTTTCTTAATTTAAAAAATATATAAAATTAACTTTTAAAATTTTGTAAAAATAGCCCTGCACAAGTTCCTCCTGCTACCTATGAATCTACATATTTTTTTCCACAAAATTTGACAATTTACATACCAAACCAGTGGACCAATGCGAGCATATGCATTATGTTTTAGAGAAAAATTAGAATACCAATATTAGAAGAATGACATTTTGGGGTAGTTATACCTATTTTCCATAAATTAAAGTTATATATTCCAGAAGGTAATGGGTGTGTGCAAGAAGATGAGGGTCACTTTAGATGCAATCCTAGTTTTTCAAAACTCATTTCTGATACATAAAAACATACCGCGTTTCTGATACTTATCACTTGGTATGGTAAAACTCAAGCTTGACATGTCATTAGACATGTAGGTTAGGTAACCATAACGCGTACATGTTATAGAACTACAAAATGCGTACGCATTATGTAGTTACAAAACGCGTACGCGTTTTGTAAATCTAAAATCAATTTAAAAACACAGTCTCGACCACCCCCGACCACCTGTAGCGCTTTTCACGCATCATAAACACGAATTCGAGCTTGGACAAGGATGGTTTGTGTGCCTTGGATTATCCGAGGAGCTCGATTTAGTTGGAGGGGAGGAAAATTCATCGGTGGATTGTCATCTAATCAGGTAATTCATTCACCCATACCATTTTTTTGTCATTTCTTAACCTAAATTACCATTTTTTATAGTTTAAACAACCTAGTTTTGTAATATTTATAAAATTGGAAATAACCCAATCTCTAATTAAATTCACATCTCCCTCAACCAAGATGAGTGAATAATTACAATGAATCCCTTTTCAAAAACTCAAAAATTCCTAATCCAACCAAAAATTAAAAAAAAATAGAACTCATCCCTTTCTACAATGTATCCATCCACATGAAACCCAAATTTCCAACCCTCAAAGGCCATTTCCCATGATACTAATTAAATAATTTTCCTTGGAAATGACCATAACAAGATGAAATGCATGCACAAGCGTGAATAGAAAAAATGCATAAAAAATTAGTAACTTGGTTTCTCAAAATTTCATCACAATCATTTGTCCATGAACATAATCAAAATTTCATCACAAGTGTATGTAGCTATACATTGCCTCTTAGTTAAGCACCATTAACTAAATGCCAAAACACATTAACAAAGTGCTTCTCCGGCCTGCCATATCCACACCCTCGATCAATCTACTCAAAGCTCAAGGACCGTCGATTCAACTTAAAGACTTCATATAGAAAATCACTATGTTTTTTATTTAATTTTTCAAACTTGCCATACAGTGTAGAGATCGATTTTGCAGAGAGAAATTGTCTCTGTTTTGCTCCAAGGAATTGTCACTTTTGGTTGGTTTCCATGTTTTTAGAACAATGGAAATGGTGAACACCCATTAACTACCTAGAGTGTGTTGTGAGAGTGTTTCCAACCATGATCGAGTTAATTTTCACCCCTTTTCTTGCCTCACATATCCTAATAGTCCCTCACCCCTGTCGTTTACATATCCAACAATCCTAATCTACACTCAGAAAGACCTGCGGCCCTGACCTAGTAACTACTCCTAGAAACCTATCCTAAAACCCTTCTAACATTCTTACCTATCTCAGACCTTCTTCCCTTGGATGTTGTCCTAACCCTACATCTATCCTAAACTTCCATCCCTCTTAAAGACTATGTTTAAGACACGAGTCTGAGTTTTACCACCTGACATGCCCCGAGGCATGTTACCTCAACCATCTTTCTAAGCCTAACAAGTCATATCCTATTCTTACTTAAATTCATTAACTGAATGTAGTCACAGTCTTAGGACTATGACATTTAAATTTAGTTGTTCTATCTCAACAATTAATCTTCATCCTCCTAATCAACCATCTTGTCCTATCAATCACATATCATAATACTTGGATCAAATTAATAAATATGCATGTGATAATTCTGAGATAACACTGTCATATTCCACTTGTGATATCTTATTAAGTTGACATTGTTGTTATTGTCATTCTGGTCACAATCTCTAGTTTATTATTCAACATCTTAATCATTGATAGTCATCTCAAGTACATATGTAATCATATTGGCAAGACAAACTCATACATATCCATTTTATTCCATGCCACTTTGTCCTTCCCTCCCACCACAAGGCATAATATGTTGAAATCAATAAATTTAATGTTAGCTTATGAAGTTGATGGAAATATTGTTTTCTGCAAGGGACGTAAAGGCCAAAACATGTCAAAATAACACTCCTAAATTCTAAAAAGTTTAAACCCAAGTTTGCATGGAAAAGTCACCAATGAGGGTTAAGAAGTGCATTAACTTCTACAAAGAAGTTGAACGAAACTTACTTTTTAATTCTTAAATGTTTAATTTTAAATTTTAAATGTATGTAAGTGAATGCCATTAAATTGCTTACTTGAGTTTGATTTAATACATTTTCAATTTTGAAGAGACGTCATTATATACCATGTATATGTTTCTAATGATTTTTGTATTGATGTTTTTATTGCAGTTGCGGCTATGGACACAAATGCCGAGATATTGATTGAGCTTGCCCACTTGAGGGGCATTAGTGCAGCTTTTAGTGGTGACAGGATTCGTCGCTCACTTGCCTCAACCTTGGATGCAATTGTTGACACCATTTCAGAGTCTAGCAATGTACTATATGATATTATATCATATAGAGAAAGAAAAAGACAAGAATATGCTGATGGGATAGACTACAATGCAATAAAAAAGTTGAAAATATCCAAAGAGCTCATATTTGCATTGTTTAGGGATCCTCGGTTGGGGGAAATCCCAAATGCAAACAAGCCTCATATCTCCATTGAGTGGTGCACATTTCAACCATTTGTTGATAACTGGATGGACAAA
The DNA here is from genome assembly GCA_027924585.1 of Larix kaempferi. Classification (NCBI taxonomy): domain Eukaryota; kingdom Viridiplantae; phylum Streptophyta; class Pinopsida; order Pinales; family Pinaceae; genus Larix; species Larix kaempferi. The sequence goes on from BSBM01001068.1 coordinate 276,202, forward strand.
TGGTACATGGTTTTTGATATGCCACCACATAAAAACAAGGAAATTCCCTTGTATTTCCTTCGAAAGATGTATGCAGAATTCGTGTTACATAAACATGTAAACTATTTTTATATCTTGCCCCAAAACATGTAAACTATTTTTATATCTTGCAGTTTTAGGGAATTGATGGGGGGATGCCCCAAAACCGAACCAATGCGAGGCTTCAAGACCAGGATCACCCTATCCCTACACCTCGCAGGCAGTTTCCTGGGCCAGATGTCCCACCTGCACATCTTGTTATTCCACAGACACGTGATGCGTTTTTTAGTTTGGAACGGGTGGTTGTTCTCCATGGCACTATGGTTCAGCATATGGGTGAGGAAGAGACATCTGTCCCTGGTGTGGTACATACACCAAGTCATCACTATGCAGGACCATCGTCTAGTGCAGGACCATCCACTAGTGCAGGACCATCGGCACATCCCCAGCCTAGTATTGAGCCTCACGAGTGCACATCGTGTGGTCATCCTTGCTATGGTCTTGCCTCAGATGTTTCCTTTAGTGGGTTTTTGAGTGAGGTATGTAGATGGTTAATTGTAATAAATTCTTCATTTATTTTCATCTTTGTACACATACATATAGTTTGAGCTAATATATTAATTTTGTAAACTTGCAGTTGATGCTTTATGCCGGCAGCGACGCCCCAAAGTCAGATGCTCCAGACTCTACAGGGGGGCATGACATTCCATCCACTGATCCCGTCATTGGTGGAGGGATTCATGATGTTACCCATTTGGTAGGACCATCTTATATAGCACCCATTTCTGTATCTCACACCGAGGTAAATATTTTAAAATTTCAGTTTTTTAATACTTGTTAATTTGTTAATTTCCACATACTTTACATTTTAGTTCACTAATGCTATCTACGGTCTAATATTTACAATTATTAAACTTGCAGATGGCAGATCCTTCACTGGGGCAAGCTAATGTGGAAGTAGCACCCATGGTCGTATCGTCTGAGGAAACATCTGGGCTCCAGGTAAACAATTAAAAATGCCATTATTTAAATACATGTCTATTTGTTGAATCATGCATGTCTAACTACATGAACACTTGTTGACTGTAGGCACCAACCGAGACATCTAGACGATTGGCTGGATTTGTATCTCCCGCTAGGCCATTTGTGAACAAGGGTCGTGTGTATGTGAGGCGGCCTACTCCTAGAAAGACTCCAGCTGCCCACGACCATGGGCTTACTCATACCATGGTAATGTATATCCTTCGATGATATTTGTTGGTTAACTTGAAATACAGTGCATAAATCATTTTTTTAATGTTTGAATTGCATGTTTACTGCATCAGGAACCCAAGTTGTCTACTCAAAACCTTGCATCGATGGTTGATGCAGCAGTCAGTGCTACATCTCCAATGGCAATTGATCACACACAGGTATGTATCTATTTCAACATGATCTTTACATAGTTTATTATTGTTGTCTATTTTTTATTCATGCATGTCTAACTATTTAAACATTTTGTGATTGTAGCCACCATCAGCAGGAGCAATTCCTGGCCCCCCTTGTTTGACCATGGTTGCGACCATCATGGATGTTCAACCAATGAATCCATCTGCTACACAAGGAACGCAATCCCCTTTGTCAATTGAGGTGAGATGTCCTTTAGTGACCAAGTGTTTCATGCAATTTCTAGTGTTTCATGTAGTTTCCATGCACAAGTTTATAATTATTGAGTTAATTGTTGAGCTAATGTATTAGTACATAGTTAGTTGAATTTAACAATTGATATTTAATTTGCAAGATCCAGAGATGCACACTGATCCTAGAGATGTGCCTAGAGGATCAACGTCAGGAAAGGACAAGAGGAAGCTTGAGTTTTGATGTGTCTTATGGGATATATGTACATTTGGATACATGTACATGTGGCTTGGATAGTTTTGGACACATGTGCTTTTGGATACTTTTGGATATATATGTACTTTTCGATACATTCACTTTTGGAGACATGTACATTGACTTCATTGTGCATGTACTTTTGGAGACATGTACATTGACTTCATTAGATACATGTACTTTTGGATACTTTTGGATATATATGTACTTTTGGATACATGTAATTTTGGAGACATGTACTTTTGGAGACATGTACTTTTGGAGACATGTACATTGACATTTCAGTTATAAATGAATGATACATTTCACTTTGTATTTGTTCTTCAGTTTCCACATGTTCTTGTGTCAATCTATTGTGTTGATTTGTGTGGATTATCTATTACTCATGAATGCGCTATGTCAAAAGAACAAACTATTATATTTAATGGTTTCAACGAACTCATTACATGCGTGCACTAATTGGATATCTAATTAGAAATTGTGATTTTGGATGATAATTGCAAGTTAAGTCAAATTTCTTTCTCGTGTTATTTAATCAAACTAAGTGCAATACAATTTTTTTCAAGGTTTCAACGAATTCACTCATGCACACTAATTGGATAGGTATAATTAAAATTTGTGAGATTGGTTGATTAAATTGCAAGTTAAGTCAATGATCAAGTGTAATTTAATAAAACTAAGTGCAATACATGCTACACATTTCATCAATGCCCAATATTTGATTGTACAATTGGATTCAACACTACATATGAGTAACTACATACAAGTGCTCAAAGCAACATTGGTGAAAGGAACAAATGTTACCTCGGGATTCGAGAAATAAAGTGCCTTCTATTGTTGGTTGGGAAGGATATGCTTGGACATCCTTATGGCTTGGAGGTCATCTTCATGTAGATAAGTACTCTTGTTGTCATGTGTCATTAAGGTTTTTTCATGTGGTAAAACCCTTCAGGGTTAGGGTTTGTTCATGGTTTCATTGTACTTGTTTTCTAAACATATAATTATTCTAAGAAAGGTTGATAGGTTTTCTTCCCCCTGATGGTTTCCCAGGATAAAATGTTGTGTCTCTTGTGCATTGTTATTCTTAACTAGATCCTACATGTTAAATTCTTTATGTAAATGTTTTATGGTTAAATTTATGCATTGAACTAATGGTTATAATTGGTATAAATCATTTATCTAGATCAAGTATAAAAAATTTAACATGGTATAAGAGGTGAGTTGCCAAGAAGGAAATTATACAAGCCTTAAAAAACATAAACCCTAGGAGGACGGAAAGTCACCAAGTGTCCTGGACGGAAAGTCACCAAGTGTCCCTAAATGACATTTTCATGTGACTTGCAACTCGACATAGCTCGAAAACCGAAGGTCATATCGATGAACCGTCGACTCTGTTGGTCTCCTGGTGTGAGATTACCTCTAGTGGGCCCTCTCCCTCATGCTCTCATGGCCCAGTGACTCAATTGTGCATTCATTTCGTAAACTAGGATTTTGCTCAGTTTCCTTCAATGCAATCTTGCATTGGTGGGTCAACTCTGCAAAAACCTCCATTGAGCCAGTGTTGGCAGTGTTACCATGTTGGCATTTCCCATACACACTTGCAGGAGCCAACGGCACGCAATCTTGATGCTTCGTTTGTTCTTTTGCTCCCGGACGGAAAGTCACCAAGTGTCCCTAAACGACATTTTCATGCGACTTGCAGCTCGACATAGCTCATAAACCAGAGGTCGGATCAATGAACCATCGACTCCATTGGTCTCCCAGCATGAGATTTCCTCAAGGGGGGCCTCTCCCTCATGTTCACATGGCCCAGTGAATCCATTGTGCATTCATTCCGTAAACTAGGGTTTTTCCCAGTTTCCTTCAATGCAATCTCGCATTGGTGTGTCAACTTTGCAAAACCCTCCACCGAGCCAGTGTTGGTAGTGTTCCCACGTCGGAATTTTCCATACACACTTACAGGATCCAATAGCACGCAATCTTGATGCTCCGTTTGTTTTTTTGCTCCTAGACGGAAAGTCACCAAGTGTCCCTGAACGACATTTTCATGCGACTTGCAGCTCGACATAGCTCAGAAATTGAAGGTCAGATCGATGAACCGTCGGCTCCATTGGTCTCCTGGCGTGCGATTACCTCTAGGGGGCCCTCTCCCTTGTGTTCTCATGGCCTAGTGACTCCATTGTGCATTCATTTCGTAAACTAGGGTTTTTCTTAGTTTCCTTCAATGCAATCTCGCATTGGTGGGTCAACTCTGCAAAACCCTCCACCGAGCCAGTGTTGGCAGTGTTCCCATGTCAGCATTTCCCACACACACTTGTAGGAGCAGACGACACGCAATCTTGCTGCTCTGTTTGTTTTTTTGCTCCCAGACAGAAAGTCACCAAGTGTCCCTGAACGACATTTTCATGCGACTTGCAGCTCGACATAGCTCGAAAACCGGAGGTCGGATCGACAAACTATTGACTCCGTTGGTCTCCTCACGTACGATTGCCTCTAGGGGTCCCTCTCCCTCATGTTCTCATGGCCCAATGACTCCATTGTGCATTCATTTCGTAAACTAGGGTTTTGCTCAGTTTCCTTCAATGCAATATCGCATTGTTGGGTCAACTCTGCAAAACCCTCCACTGAGCTAGTGTTGGCAGTGTTCCCATGTCAGCATTTCCCATACACACTTGCAGAAGCCAACAGCACGCAATCTTGATGCTGCGTTTGTTTTTTTGCTCCTAAACGGAAAGTCACCAAGTGTCCCTGAATGACATTTTCATACGACTTGCAACCCGACTAGAATGCCCGTAGCACCCAAACTGTGGCTCCATTCGCGAATCCGTCAATTCCGATGGGTCTGGGGTACTGGGTTTCATCTAGGGCACCCCCCACAGCGTCCCTCGGAGTCCTGAAAGCAGTGCCAACAAGCCATCTCCAGATATAGGGTTTTTCTCAGTGATGGCCATTCCAATTTCGCTCAAGGGGGACATTTCTTTTTCGGAGGTCCCCGGGCGTGTGTGGCCACCATGGATAGGTCCACAATGGCCACATGGACCTATGGGATCCGATAGAATATTGCTGCTTTGGGTTACGTGGCCCTGAAGCAAATCCTCCAAGTGTCCCTGAATGGCCCCGGGGTGCCCGACTAGATTGCCCGTAGCACCCAAACCGTGGCTCCGTTCATGCAAAGGTTTTCCATAGAATGCCTGATCGATAAAGGTAATGTCACCTTCTCGGAGGAGAGAAGATCCCCCAATGAAATCAAATAGGAAAATTATGTTTGGAGATTCAAATCCTCTGGATGGTTTCAGCCATTTGCCTTCTGATATACTATGTATAAAAGCATCCATCATCTTCCGCTTGTTTTTCAAATATTGGATCCACTACAGCAGAAGAAATGCTTTCTTCTTTGTCAAAGCATGGGAAACAATAGAAATATTGGCATTCGGAGGAAATAGATCTGGAATATCTACTACATCAAGGTGTCTTCGAAAGAATGAAACTAAAACATTAACTGAATACATCAAAGCTCCTGCACAAGATGGTAGTGTAAGGTAACCTTTAGAAAGGGTTGAAAATCCCATGGTAGTCCAGGGTGTTGATGTATATGTAACTTCGGAATGTATTTCACCCATGTATTTCATATATGTATATTGTACTCCTATAGAGATGGTATTATTCCTCTATACGGAAGTGTTTGTATTCCTATAGAGATGTTATTATTCCTCTATACGGAAGTGTCGTCATTTATATTGTAAGTGTCGTAACTTATACTTGATGGGTTATTAGACCACCTTGTTGGGGTCGGTCCTGTATAAGTCATGTGGTTCGAAGGGTTATTAGACCACCCTAGTGGGGGTCGTCCATGTGGGTCAAAGGGTTATTAGACCACCCTATTGGGTGTCATCCTAGTCAGCATTGTGTTATGTGGTTAAGTTGAGGCCGGCCTGGTAAAGGTTATTAGGCAAGTCAATTCAAGTATAAATAGAGTGCAGGATGCACTCCATTTGATCATTCTATTCTCTCACACACTCTTTGGAGAGTGGCGCACTTGTGGAGGAGGAGAAGCTGCTGCTAGGAGATGTCTATCTCTTATGATTGGGTTTTATCATTGCTCTATCTATCTCTGAGGAAGTTATTGGGGTTTTTCACCGTTATGGTTTTACCCAAGTAAACTCTGTGTCTCTTATGTGCTTGCATTATTGTGTCCATGATTGATATGTTGTAGATATGTTGTACATGTTATTCTCTCAGTTAAGATCCTAGATCAAATTGAAGTAAATTCTGAAAAATTAACACAGGGACTCCTTCCCATTAACTTGGCCCAATTACTCGTGGATGCAAGCTAGAGAAACTTCAGAGAGCCTCCTACCCTAATGATTTTCCCATCTTCATCTACTAGGGGAATATTCTTGCAAAGACTGGTAAGCTCTTCGGGTTATGGAAGCATTTGATACACTAGCCAAATCTATGTTGTTGGAAGAACTTACATATTTCAACAAAGGAGCGTTTTGCAGGTGACTTGAAAATCCCTTCCAATTTTCAGCAATAAAACAAAGAAGTTGAACGTACATATTTTCAGGCAAGCTTGTCAACCAATCAGACAACCGAATACAGGGAGATAACCACACCCAAAAAATCAAGCTATCATAAAACTCTTGTTTATCAAGATAAGGATGGACTATGTGTACATTATGAGAATATCGATGAATGAAGTCGCTTTGATGAACTTGTACTCTCGCTTTGAGGCTACCAATATGATATCAATTTACGAGAAGCTTCCATGTAGCAATAATTTATACTCTGTATAAAGTGAATATTATTACTTGTTTTAAAATTTGTTTCCCTCCCTTAACCCTATTTTGTAGATCTGTGCTGGCCATTGTTGATAGGGAGTTATCCCACCCAATTCCGTGGCCATTTTCCGTTAGATTCTGGAAAAATACAGCATCTATTGTCCTCAACCTAGCTCATTTTACCTCTTCCTAGTTCAAAGGCGCTCACGCTCCTTTATTTAAAATCAAATAAATTTTGGACCGAGATATCGATGATGTGCAAGCAGGCTCGACCAACTGGTTGGTCCGGGTCCCAAAAATACCGAAATACTTCTCTCAAGCCACTTAAATGAATTTGAGAAATAATACCCCTGTGACTCTATCGGGATAGTTTCGACGATTAAACATTTTAGGTGGGTAGGCCATAAAAGGTTGATCTAGTTCTAAAACCATGCACTGGTTCTAAAACCACGCACTGGTTCTAAAACCAAAGTAAGCAATTTAGGTATAACTCTTACCTGCAGGAGATTATCCAGTGACCATAATTCATGTCATACTAAGTGGCAGGTGCAGGCTGAGAGAACCTAACATAAACTCCAAGAGAAAAAGGTGAAGAGGGGGGACTCGTTCGTATTTGCATAGCTGGGCATTTTTCTCTAATATCAGATAAAAATTCCCAGCTATGCAAATTATTGCTATGTGGAAGCTTCTTGTAAATTGAGATCATATTGGAAGCCTCCCCTATTAATTTATATGATGTTGCAAGGATTTTGTAATGTGACAAGGTTTTTCTCTACGCTTCGAACAAGGAAGCCATTAACTAATTAATGTTTCCGTTAAATGTAGGGTAAGCATCCCTATAATGCCATAAAGAAAAGAGTTCCTCATTTAAAGCATCAACGTACTAGATGCTCAGTAAGGGAGTGTGTAGTTTTTGCACACGGTGGTCAACTTTGCAAAATAATCCAATTGAATTTTAATGGAATTCGGGTTCCCATGCTCCCATCAAATTAGGCCCATCATTGAATGAAATTAAGCTAGCTAAGGTGTTGAATTTAAATCATTCATGTCATGTCCAATTGAATTTTAATGGAGTCAGTGAAGCTATCTAATGCAATAGTTGTCGGTTAATCTATGAAACTAGGGTTTTGCAGGTGACTTGAATGGCATCTCTAACTTGTGTTAGCTATGGATAACGACGAATATGAAAGGGAAGGTACCTATAGACCCAAGTTTTCGATGATAGAGGTGAATTACCACTTATCAGAGCACAAAATGCTGAACAAAAGGCTAATGGAACACAGCAAAGGATTTCTTGGTTCTAATTGTTATTGAAAATGATACTTTCTCTTGATGAAACCAATAAAAAATTTGCCTGTATTATAAATGGAAATCCTGCTACAATTGTCGTCGGAAGAAAAGCATAGATACCTGAAACCACCATATTTCCTTTTGTAAGCCGCTCGCCCATCTGAAAAGCTAATTTAATAGCCCATAGCCCATAAATCCTATTAAGATTGATATGTTCCAGCTCACGAACTGAGAGCTTATTTAACTTAGACATTAACAAAAGAGCTTCAGGATGAATACTAGAGGGCTATGGCTTTACAACTTCAACCTTGTCAGGACGTAGGAGTATAAAATGAGCCATAGAATGATGAATGTGACTCGAATCGATGAATTATCGACTCCATTGGATTCAGGGCACTGAGATAGTGCTAGGGGGGGCCCTCTCCTCCGGTCCCATGGTCTAGGTGTCATCTTGTAGGTCCATTTTGGAAACTAGGGTTTTGCTCAGTAAGGGAGTGTACAATTTTTGCACATGGGGGTCCACCTTGAAAAATAATCCTCCGGGCACTTATGGCTAGCGTTCCTAGCCAGAACCTTCCTAGACACACTTGCAGGACTCCCTAGAACCCAGTTTTGTTGCACGGTTGGAATTCTATGCCCCCGGTAGGTATCCAGCAAGTGTCCCTGAAGGCCTTTTGGATGCAAGACAGAACGGGCCATAGAATGACGACCGTGGCTTGGATCAACGAACCATCAACTCCGTTGGATTCAGGGCATCGGGATAGTGCTAGGGGTGCTCCTCTCCTCTGGTCCCATGGCCCAAGTGTCATCTTGTAGGTCCATTTTGGAAACTAGGGTTTTGCTCAGTAAGGGAGTGCGCAATTTTTTGCACACATGGGTCAACCTTGCAAAATCATCCTCCGGGCACTTATGGCTAGACTTCCTAGCCGGAACCTTCCTAGACACACTTGCAGGACTCCCTGGAACCTGGTTTTGTTGCACGGTTGGAATTCTATGCCCCCGGTAGGTATCCAGCAGGTGTCCCTGAAGGCCTTTTGGATGCGAGATGGAATGGGACATAGAATGACGACTGTGGCTCGGATCGACGAACCGTTGACTCCGTTGGATTTAGGGCACCGAGATAGTGCTAGGGGTGCCCCATTCCTCCGGTCCCATGGCCCAAGTGTCATCTTGTAGGTCCATTTTGGAAACTAGGGTTTTTCTCAGTAAGCGAGTGTGCAATTTTTGCACACGGGGGTCAACCTTGCAAAATCATCCTCCGAACACTTTTGGCTAGCGTTCCCAGCCGGAACCTTCCTATACACACTTGCAGGACTCCTCGAAATCCAGTTTTGTTTCACGATTGGAATTCTATGCCCCTGGTAGGTATCCAGCAGGTGTCCCTGAAGGCCTTTTGGATGCGAGACGGGACGGGCCATAGAATGAAGACCGTGGCTTGGATCGATGAACGATCAACTCCATTGGATTCAAGGCACTGGGATAGTGCTAGGGGTGCCCCTCTCCTCCGGTCCCATGGCCCAGGTATCATCTTGTAGGTCCATTTTGGAAACTAGGGTTTTTCTCAGTAAGGGAGTGTGCAATTTTTGCACACAGGGGTCAACTTTGCAAAATCATCCTCTGGGCACTTATGGCTAGCGTTCCTAGCCAGAACCTTCCTAGACACACTTGCAGGACTCCTTGAAGCCTGGTTTTGTTGTACGATTGGAATTCTATGCCCCTGGTAGGTGTCCAACAGGTGTCCCTGAAGGCCTTTTGGATGCAAGACGGAACGGGCCATAGAATGACGATCGTGGCTCAGATCGACGAACCGTTGACTCCGTTGGATTGAGGGCACCAAGATAGTGCTAGTGGTGCCCCTCTCCTCCGATTCGATGGCCCAGGTGTCATCTTGTAGGTCCATTTTGGAAACTAGGTTTTTGCTCAGTAAGGGAGTGTGCAATTTTTGCACACGGGGATCAACCTTGCAAAATCATCCTCTGGGAACTTATGGTGATGATGATGAAGACATTGATGGTGATGGGGAGGGTGATGGTGAGGGTGATGGTGATGGTGATGGGATGGTCATGGTCATGGTCATGGTCATGGTCATGGTCATGGTCATGGCAATTTTGATGAGGAACCTAGAGATGAAAATGATGATGAAGATTTTGATGATGATAATGATGGTGATGATGATGAAGATGTTGATGGTGATGGTGATGGGAAGATGATGATGATGATGGATATGTTGATGAGGAAGGGGGAGATGGCAATGATGATGAAGATATTGTTGAAGATGATGATGATGGTGGTGATGATGAAGATGATGGTGGTGGTGATGAGTTTCATGATAGTGGCACCATTGTGGAGAGGGTGAAGAGACCTAGTGTTACTTGTAGGGAGATTAGGACATATTGGAGGAAGTATCTAAAGGGTACATGGGGTTTAGTGGTAGGGTTTTGGGTGAGGGTTAGGGTTAGAGTTTAGTGGTAGGGTTTAATGTACATTTATATTAACAAGACATGAATTAAATTTAATATAAGTGTATTGTTAAATATAGTGAGCATTGAGCATGGGAAACCAAATATATGAATATGTGTATTGTTAAATATAATTTTGTTGGGTGAAGCCAATAACCAACATAATCAACATAATATAAGAGTTTTTTGGGGTTGGGGATAATCAACTTGTGTGTAGAGCTCTAGGGATCAATGGTTGATGGGTGTCTCCCTCCACATAAACAATCTAGATTAGCTATGTAATGATACCATTACAAAATGCATGTGTATTCAATCAAACAAATTAGCGTTAGATCACCAAAGGAAAGTTTCATCTAACTCTACCCAATCCCATAATATTAGGGTTTATTGATCATATGTAAAAAATGGCATATTCATAAACTTGACATACAAGAGAAATTTTGGCATATTTATAAACAACATAAATGTAAATTTGGTATATCAAGAACACAAAATTGACATATTCATAAACAACATACATGTGAAAATTGAGCATATATCAATATTCAATTACAAATAGTATACATAGTATAGTATTAAAAGTATGTAACATACCTCATCATGCAAGATCCCATGTATTATCATACAACCAAGCCCTCTGGATCATCTCTTATACTGATGGTCTCCATTAGTCTCTTGTGCTCTGTATCTGGTAAGAAGTAGCGTACCTTCGATGAATTTTGGCTAAGCATTGTTCGTACCTAGAGGTTTGTACCAATGATTAAGTTGGTAAAGTGATACACACTTGCACCTGGTTTGCAATCCCTGTAAACATATCCACCCTTCTTTCTTGCATTGTTGTCCCATGTCAAGTATTCACCTTTAACAACCATAGACCCAGTTGGGTAGTGGTTGTTTTCATCATCAGTCATGGGCATAATGAGGGTTTGCTTTCCATCTATACATCGTGCCAACCAGTAATCACCACCCCATTCACTATCTTTTGAGGCAACCACTACGTATATGTGCCCTGCATAATATGATTGTAGGTATATGATCAAAATATTTTTCGTGCGATACAAGGCCATTAATGTGCATTTGAAGACTACATAAATAAACAAAAAAATGTTAAGGAAATGCATCATACCAGATTGTACAAGGTTTGAGACATGATCAAAATCTGCAGAAATAGATGATTGGTCTTCTTCCAATGGAGTTAACTCAACAATTGCATGCTGATCAAGTGGAAGTGATATGCGATCCCATCCATCAACCCAATCCAATGATTCACACCCATCCCAGTCACCATCACAACAAGGCAGGAAAAAACAAGCAAGTTTTCTGGTCCAAATTTCAAATACTGGGCTATCAGAGCTTCGAACCGAATGAAAGCCATGAGTCCCAGGAACAGTCTTGCGTTCCCATGCATGTGAACGATCTATGTCTACCACCTCCCAAAAAAATATCTCCACATGTCTCTTTCTTGTTGATTCTACTCGCATAGTTGATTCCTCTCCCATTACTGACGTGCACCACCTGACTATAGATTGACCATTTTGAATAGTAGATTCTGTAGATACTTTCAATTCCTCTCTTCGTACGGATTTTTTGACACATGCTCTCCTTTACCATGCCTAGTCTCAAAATAGTTCCACATATGTGGCACTTTGTAGTTTTTATGCAATGAACACAAGCATTGAAATATGCGTGCATTTTTTAACTGACTAGCACATCCATCATACCAAATCCAGTGTCGATCCATATGTATGTTCCTTCCCTTCAACTGATCATAGAACATGATGAAGCAATGACGTACATAGTGGAAGTCGTGGCACCTATCATCACTTATGTAGAAGTGATATTTCTTCAAAATTTCTCTTTGCTCTTCAGTGCTATTTGGGCCATGCCTATATGTGATGTGGACCATCAAGGAAACCTACTCAGAGTGATAATACTGACTTTGGATCTCATTTTGAGGTTGCATATTGTAGTTCTCGGAAAAATAAACAACTGAAAGTATAGTACCATGGGGAAATGTATCTCTGCATATTCTAAACTATTCATCCTGCCATTGTGCCAAGTGGACATGATGAACATAATCATGTGTCTTTTCAATAAATTTCTTGACAAAGTCACTAACTGGTACCTGGTGACACAAAATGATCTCAATGTTAGTTTTTTATCTAAGCATAGATTGAAATGTAACTGTTCAAACATGATTTTATAGATATAAATGCATACCTGAGATGTCACCAATTGTATTTTTTTGCTTTCTTTCCCTGGGACTATTTCATAGCTGATATATTTGAAACTTTTCATGTCTACAACCATTTTCCCAAATTCAGTGTCTCCACCCTCGTGCATACATTGGCTCAATAATGTCATTCCACCACAGTTGGGGCATCTTCCATCCAAACAAGATTTTGCATAGTATGTTTTCCCCTCAGGACTATTGCACATGATTCTATGAATGAATTCTCTTGATGAAGTCGGTGGTATTGTCAGGGAGCAATCCTGCACATGGTTAGTATGCAACACACAACGGATGTAGAAAAACGTTTCATAGTAATATTCATATTCTACATGGTATCTACAACAACAAGTGTTATGAAGAGTATTTATTCTAACACACCATGGCTTACATTTCTCAAAAGATCTTTGCCCCAAGTTCAATTGTCTATGTTCATTCCTAAATTTCTCGTATAGTTCTGTCTGTGTTATATCAAGAAGATGCTTAGTATGTGGTTCACGATCGTTTGAACCCCTTCTTAGTTTTAGTACATCCTTTCAGTTTGAAGAAGGCCTTGTGTGATCATTCCAAAAACTCTGCACTAGTCCCTTTACTACATCAACTAGCTTCATGTCACGACGTGGCAACCGACCAATAAAGGCCCAAAAATATGTCTGATCGGTTAGGTCAAGATTTTCTCTTCTAATAGAATACCTACGAAGGGTTTTTACATTCAAATTAACTAGTTTGGATGTAGGCCTGAGAATACGAAGGACCCTGGTGTTCTTATTTGCAATTGCTTGTGACAACACACGACGAGCCACATTGCGGTCCTTTGAATGTGTGTTATTACCAATTTTACCAAATGCATCTACTAAGCTTTTAACTATATGAGAACTTGGTTCATAATTCTTTATCATCTTTATCCCTAACTTTTTCCTAAAAACATTCATGCTCCTAGATTTTAACAATGATAAAAATAATCTACATTTATCTCCATCACATTTAGAAACAAAATATTTATCAAGTATTTGTTGAGTTTGATAAGCAATACTACGTTTAGATAGCATACCTTCAATGGAATTGAGGAGACTTTCATTAACTTGTATACGCTTCGGAGTTATTTGACGTGTGCTTGCTAATGGAGTTAAGGGGGTTGGAATTCTACCATGTAGTGCATCACCAAGATGCTCTGGCATTTCAGTAGTAGCTTGGTGTCCTTCATTCTCTTCCTGGTAGTTGGATGGTGGAAGTCCAACATCCTCATCGATGATCTGTGGAAGTCCAACATCCTCTTGTAGAAGTCCAACATCCTCATCAATGGTCCAGATAACATTTTCTTCTTCAACAGTAGGCAACATGTCTAACGCCTCTCTGACTCCATCGCTTGTATAACCACATTCGAATAACAAATTTTGTGTTTCTTCGTGAGCTTCATCTTGAGATGGTAACTTATCACATTGACTTGAAGTGGGAATTGAAACATCCCTTAATGAGCACCTACGTTTTGCTTCTTGATTACTTCCATGGGGTGCTTGTTGAACAACTATTGTGGAAATTGAAGGACCCTCTTGTCATGGATTAATAGGATGAACCGTGGTATCTTCTATAATTGGATTTGGATTAGTTTCCAAAGAAAGCCTCTGATTCATCATGTGTATTCTTTTCTTTTCTTTATCTTCTTCAATGACTTCTTGAGGTATCTTCCTCCTTGTTGATTTTCTTCCTCAATTACGTGGATTCCCCATCGCCACAATGATCAATTCAATATAGTTTGTTTTTGTTGCTCCTCAATTACAAGCTTTCAAACCTTTAGTGCTTTCTAGAACTATAGATCCTTCAAGGTGCTTCAATCTTCCTTCTCAAATGTTCATCTTTCCCATCAAAACAATTATGAATGAGAAAATTTACCTTTGGTGCTCTTCAATAATAAGCAAATGAAAGTGAAATCATAAATTGTTTGGGCTCTTTGATTCTCTTGTACAATTGTGTATATCCACCATCACCATGAAATGGTCTCGAAGCTTGATATCTTATCTTGTGTGCTCCTCAAATATAGGCAAAATGAATCTTTCAAAGACCTTATCTTTGGTGTTATTCAATTGGAGATTCTTCAATCTTGTTGATTATCTTCTTCAAATATGGACATATAACCCAATACCACACTGAGCAACCATGAAAGATGTTCTCAATGCTGCACCTGCATAACAAAAATAATGATGGAGATGGTGTAAATGGTGAGTATTTCCAATGGTGGGCTCATGCTGTTCAAAAAAATCGCGGGATTTGCTGTTTTGGTTTGGACAGAGTAAAGTTGCTCTCGGACAGGGACAGTCCACTGTTTATAGAGTTACAAAACACATATGCGTTATATAAAGCTAAAATGCGCATGCGATATGAGGAATAAAAACGCGTACGCAATATTGTTAAGCATAATAAATAGGTTAGGTGCATGGCTAGGGCAACGAATAAAATCAAAAGAAAACAAATGTTTTGTATGGTTACATACAAAAAAAATGTTTTTAGTGTGGGAAAAATGTTTTGTATGGTTTAATACCCCCCTAGCTCTCTCCCAATAATCCCTAGAGACCCCCTATCTCTTTCGAAATATCTATCCCTCATTCTTTCTACATCCCTCCCTACATGTTTCTTTCATGTTTCTTTCTCTCCCTTACTCCAACCATGTCCCTACCACCCCACTCTCCATCTCTCCGCCTTCTCTTTATCTTGATCATTATCCCTCCCTATAGCACTCTCTCCCTTCTCCCTTAATCACTAACCCTCTATTCCTTTATCCCTCCCCCCTGCCCTCTCTCTCTTACCTTGTTCCTAGAGCCCATCCCCCATAAAGGCCTTTAGACCCTCTTCTAAACATTAATTCCTAAGTGCATAAGTGCACAAGATGATGATGAGGAGGAGGGTGATGACAATGAAGATGATCATGATGCAGATGAAGATGATAAAGATGATGATGTTGATGAAGATGATGGTGATGACGATGAAGATGTTGAATATGATGATGAGGGTGATGAGGGTGATGAGGATGATGATGATGGTGATGAAGAAGATGACGATGATGGAGATGTTGATGGGGAAAGGGGAGATGTCAATGATGATGAAGAGGAGGATATAAGATGATGATGGTGGTGGTGGTGGTGGAGATGTTGTTGATGATGATGATGGTGATGATGAAGATGTTTATGATGATGGTGATGGTGATGGTGATGAAGATGATGATGATGATGATGAAGATGTTGATGATGGAGATGTTGATGAATAAGGGGGAAATGAAAATGATGATGATGATGCAAATGAAGATGATGATGATGGAGATGTTGATGAGGAAGGGGGAAATGACAATGATGATAAAGATGTTGTTGATGATGATGGTGGTGATGATGATGAATATGTTGATGATGATGGTGATGGAGATGGTGATGAAGATGATAATGATGATGATGATGGAGAAGATGATGATGACGATGGAGATGAGGATGATGATGATGATGATGAGATGATGATATGAGGATGATGAGGATAATTTTGATGATGATGGTGATGATGATGATGATGATGATGGTGATGATGATGGAGATGTTGATGATGGTGGTGATGGTGATGGTGATGGTGATGGTGATGGTGATGGTGATGGTGATGATGATTATGACGAAGAAGATAATGATGAAGAATATGTTGATGAGGAACCTACATATGACAATGATGATGAAGATGTTGATGATGATGATGATGATGATGATGGTGATGATGTTGTTGATGATGATGATGATGATGATGATGATGATGATGAAGATGTTGATGTTGATGAAGATGGTGATGATGATGAATACGTTGTTGATGATGATGATGATGATGATGTTG
Organism: Larix kaempferi; assembly: GCA_027924585.1. Classification (NCBI taxonomy): domain Eukaryota; kingdom Viridiplantae; phylum Streptophyta; class Pinopsida; order Pinales; family Pinaceae; genus Larix; species Larix kaempferi. The sequence continues at coordinate 292,710 of BSBM01001068.1, forward strand.
ATGAGGAACCTAGAGATGACAATGATGATGAAGATGTTGATATTGATGGTGATTATGATGTTTATGGTGATGGTGATGATGATGGTGATGGTGATGTTCAAATGATGATGATGACGATGAAGAAGATGATGATGATGATGGTGATGTTGGTGATGGTGATGGTGATGGTGATGGTGATGGTGATGAAGAAGATGATGATGATGATGATGAAGAAGAAGATGATGATGATGGAGATGGAGATGTTGACTTGATGATGATGAAGATGATGATGATGAATATGTTGATTATGGAGATGACAATGATGATGGAGATGTTGATAATGATGGTGATGATGATGATGATGAAGATGTTGAAGATGATGGTGATAGTGATGATGATGATGATGGTGAAAAAGAAGATGATGATGATGAAGATGTTGATCTGATGACGATGAAGATGCTGATGATGGTGATGATGATGAAGATGTTGATGGTGATGAAGATGATGATGATGATGGAGATGTTGATGAGGAACCTAGAGATGATGATGATGATGGAGATGTTGATGAGGAACCTAGAGATGCCAATGATGATGAAGATGTTGATGATGATGATGATGATGGTGATGACGATGAAGATGTTGATGATGATGGTGATGGTAATGATGATGAAGATGTTGATGATGATGGTGATGGTGATGTTTAGATGATGATGATGATGAAGAAGAAGAAGATGGTGAAATGATGGAGATGTTGATCTGATGAGGAAGATGATGATGATGATGGTGATGATGATGAAGATGTTGATGATGATGATTATGGTGATGAAGATGATGATAATGATGATGGTGATGAAGATGATGATGATGAAGAAGATGATGATGGTGATGAAGATGATGATGAAGAAGAAGATGATGATGATTGAGATGTTGATGTTGATGGGGAACCTAGAGATGACAATGATGATGAAGATGGTGATGGTGATGGTGATGATGATGAAGATTTTGTTGATGATGGTGATGGTGATGATGATGAATATGTTGATGATGATGGTGATGGTTATGTTCAAATGATTATGATGATGATGTTCATAAGATGATGATGATGATGATGGAGATGTTGATTTGATGAGGAAGATGATGATGATGATGATGATGATGATGATGATGGTGATGATGATGAAGATGTTGATGATGATGATGATAGTGATGAAGATGATGATGATGAAGATGATGGAGATGTTGATGGAGAACCTAGAGATGAAAATGATGATGAAGATGTTGTTGATGATGATGATGATGGTGATGATGATGAAGACGTTGATGATGATGGTGATGGTGATGTTGAAGATGATGATGATGATGATGATGATGGAGATGTTGATGAGGAAGGGGGAGATGACAATGATGATGAAGATGTTTATGGTGATGATGATGGTGATGATGATGGTGATGATCAAGATGTTGATGATGATGGTGATGGTGATGAAGATGATGATGAAGATGATGAGGATGAAGAAGATGATGATGATGGAGATGTTGATGAGGAACCTAGAGATGACAATGATGATGAACATGTTGATAATGATGATGGTGGTGATGATGATGAAGATGGTGATGATGATGGTGATGGTGATGGTGATGAAGATGATGACGAAGAGGGTATCCACCTTATTTATATATTCACAATTATCCAAGTCCCTATAGAACTCTCTCCCTTCGTTCGCCCTTAATCACTAACCCTATGTGCATTTATCCCTCCCCCTACCCTCTCTATCTCACCTTGTATCCCTCCCTCCCTATCTCTTTCTCTAGATATGTCCTTGGATATGTCCCACTTCCTTTACCTCCCTCCCTCTATGTCTCTTTCTCTCCCTTACACCATCTTCATCCCTGCCACCCCACTGATTCCTCCTTCCCTTTCACACACACACACACACACAACCTACCACTTTCTTTGTCGCTCACACCTCCCTCTAGTCTCTCTCTCCCCAACCATCAATATCTCTCTCAAGCACACACACACACATTATGTCCCTTTCCATTCTCAAACCCATTCCCCCTCCATCCATATCTATCTCCACCTTTCTCCCTCCATCCCTCACCCTACCTTCTCTCCCTCCCTCTCTCATCGCCTCTCTCTCTCTCACCTTCTATCCCTCCCTCATGTTATCTTTACCTCAACCTATCCCAATCTCTCCATCACTCCCTCTCTCTCACACACTTTATGTCCCTACCCCCTCCTCTCATATTATCTCTCTCTCTCCCTCCCTCTCTCTCTCTCTCTCTCTCTCTCTCCCTCTCTCTCTCTCTCCATCGCCACCACTCCCTGCATGTCTCCCACCAACACTTTCTATCCCTCCCTTACCAACTATTTATTTCTTTCTATCCCCATCTATCTCTCACTCCCTCTAAATCCGTTCCTCCCCATTATCCCTCTCCCTCCCTCGCTCTATGTCTCTCCCCCCCTTGTATTATTTATTTCTTTCTCACATCCCCCTTGCCTCCATCCATTCTCCCTTGTCACTCAAGTCTCACTTTCAACTTCAAACCCTATACCTCTTCAGAACCTCTTCTACTCCTAATAGTGCTCTCAATCTCCACTTCCCTTCACCCCCTGTAGCCCATCATGTTCTCATCCCCTTCATCTCTCCCCACTCAAGCTTCCAACATCCTTCTAAGCCCTTGACCCTTTCCCACCCCTGTTAAATACTAATCATAGATTCCCTTGACCCTTTCCCACCTCTTCTTAAATATTAACCAAAAATTTCCTTAAGTCTTCCACAGCCCCCCTCTCTCAAGTATTAAACATATATTTTATGATTTACATAACGCAAGCTCATTTTGGCACTACATAATGCGTACGCGTTATGCAGTTATATAACGTGTGCACGTTATGTAGTTATATAACGTGTGCGCGTTGTTGAATTCTAAAAGCGCGACAATATTTTTGAATTTAAATAGAACACGCTCATTTTTTGTAGAGCCTAAACCAAGCCGACTTACTTCCTCGCATGTCAACAATAATTCTATGTGTATGCTTTGGAGTTTGCTTCAGTAATTCCAAACCCGTGCTATGTTAATGATAAACCAAAGCCAATTGGGTATTTCTTCTAGTTTCTGGAGAAGCTTGTGCTTAGCCACTCATTACAGTATGCTGCACACAGTCATTTTTGATGAAATCTTAAACACAAATAGCATTTTTTCTACAGATTCTAAATATGTAACTTTTATTTAAAAATATTAATTTTTCCTATTTTCTTTCAATTTCTTTTGTGTCCTACCTCCTTAACTCGTGAAATACATTGTTAGTGTTTCTTCCATAATGTTTTCAATTCTTGATCATTTCAAAAAAAAATTGTATGGTGCACAAGAGGACACTAACCTCCACGTTCTATGGAAAACCCATTTCAAGATTTTTGCATTAAGACCTTCAAAGGCTGCACCCACAAAAGAGGTACTATTTTCGAGATTTGATCACTTAAACAATTATAAAAAAATTATAAAATTATAAATTAAATTTTCGAAAAATAATGGCTAACAAGTGCTATATGTTCTCTACATGCATGCCCGTTTTTGTAGCTTGATTCCATCATTTAGGCCCTCAAAGGCTGCATCCACAAAAACATATACCTTATCATTTGCCTAAAAAGTAAAAAGTGTCTGTTAGGAAAAATGAAACTTGACAGAGCTATGCAAATTTTCAATACATAAAAGTTATATATTCGGAAATGTGATTCAATTTCCTACATTTCATTGTTTTTACTCAATGTAAGATATTTTGCGTAAGCATCTCAGAAAATCCAAGTAAGTTGAAGGATGCTTGATTTTTCAATTTTCTATTGCATCTAACGCGCCAAAAGTGACCCTCATTATCTTGCACTGACCCTGATGGTGATGATGATGAAGATGGTGATGATGATGGTGATGGTGATGAATATTATGATGAGAAGGGTATCCACCTTATGTATATATTCGCAATTATCCAAGTCCCTATAGAACTCTCTCCCTTTGTTCGCGCTTAATCACTAGTTCCCTGTGTGCCTTTATCCCTCCCCCATGCCCTCTCTATCTCACCTTGTATCCCTCCCTCCCTATCTCTTTCTCTAGATCTATCCCTGGATATGTCCCTCACTCCCTTTACCTCCCTCCCTCTATGTCTCTTTCTCTCCCTTACAGGTCATCTTCGTCCCTGCCACCCCACTGATTCCTCCTTCCTATCACACACACACACACACACAACCTCCCGCTTTCTTTGTCGCTCACACCTCCCTTTAGTCTCTCTCTCCCCAACCATCAATCTCTCTCTCGAACACACACACACATTATGTCCCTTTCCATTCTCAAACCCATTCCCCCTCCATCCATATCTATCTCCACATTTCTCCCTCAATCCCTCACCCTACCTTCTCTCCCTCCCTCTCTCATCGCCTCTCTTTCTCATACCTTCTATCCCTCCCTCATGTTATCTTTCCCTCAACCTATCCCAATCTCTCCATCACTCCCTCTCTCTCTCACACTTTATGTCCCTTCCCCCTCCTCTCTCTCTCTCTCTCTCCATTGCCACCACTCCCTACATGTGTCCCACCAACACTTTCTGTCCCTCTCTTCCTATCTCTTTATTTCGTTTTATCCCCATCTATCTCTCACTCCCTCTAAATCCATTCCTCCCCATTGTCTCTCTCCCTCCCTCGCTCTATGTCTCTCCCCCCCTTGTATTCTTTATTTCTCTCTCACATCCCCTTTGCCTCCATCCATTCCCCCTTGTCACTCAAGTCTCACTTTCAACTTCTAACCCTATACCTCTTCAGAACCTCTTCTACTCCTAATAGTGCTCTCAAGCTCCACTTCCCTTCACCCCGTGTAGCCCATCATGTTCTCATTCCCTTCATCTCTCCCCACTCAAGCTTCCAACATCCTTCTAAGCCCTTGACCCTTTCCCGCCCCTATTAAATATTAACCATAGATTCCCTTGACCCTTCCCCACCCCTTCTCAAATATTAACCAAAAATTTCCTTGATTCTTCCACACCCACTCTCTCTCAAGTATTAAACATATATTTTATGATTTACATAACGCGAGCACGTTTTGGCACTACATAACGCGTGCATGTTATAAAGTTATATAACGCGTGCACGTTATAAAGTTATATAACGCGTGCGCGTTATGTAATTCTAAAAGCGCAGCAATATTTTTGAATTTAAATAGAACGCATACGTGTTTTGTAGAGCCTAAACCAAGTCAACTCACTTGCTCACATGTCAACAATAATCCTATGTGTGTGCTTTGGAGTTTGCTTTGGTAATTCCAAACCTGTGCTATGTTAATGATAAACTAAAGCTAATTGGGTATTTCTTTCAGTTTCTGGAGAAGCCTGTGCTTCGCCACTCGTTATAGTATGCTGCACACAGTCATTTTTGACAAAATCTTAAACACAAATAGCATTTTTTCTGCAGATTCCAAATATGTAACTTTTTCAATTCTTGGTCATTTCAAAAAAAAATTGTATGGTGCACAAGAGGACACTAACCTCCACGTTCTATGAAAAACTCATTTCAAGATTTTTGCATTAAGACCTTCAAAGGCTGCACCCACAAAAGAGGTACTATTTTCGACGTTTGATCACTTAGACAATTATAAAAAAATTATAAAATTACAAATTAAATTTTTGAAAAAATAATGGTGCACAAGTGCTATATGTTCTCTACATGCATGCCCATTTTTGTAGCTTGATTCCATCATTTAGGCCCTCAAAGGTTGCACCCACAAAAACATATACCTTATCATTTGCCTGAAAAATAAAAAGTGTATGTTAGGAAAAATGAAACTTGACATAGCTATGTAAATTTTCAATACACAAAAGTTATATATTCGGAAACGTGATTCAATTTCCTACATTTCATCTTTTTTACTCAATGCAAGATATTTTGCGTAAGTATCTCAAAAAATCCAAGTAAGTTGAGGGATGCCTGATTTTTCAGTTTTCTATTGCATCTAATGCGCCAAAAGTGACCCTCATTAGCTTGCACTGACCCTTCCTTATCTTGTAAAACAAATGGAAGAAGGTTTCAAATATCTTGGCTTCCACCTTAAGCCAAATGCATACAGATATGAATATTGGTTATGGTTGTTTAGGAAAGTAGATGCTCGCATATCGATCTGGATCAGTAAGTTCCTCTAGAGGGGGTATACTTGTCCTCCTCAAATATGCTATAGAAAGTATTCCAATTTTCTAGGCATCCATAGCTCATATCCCCAAAGGAATCTTAACGAAGATTTGTAAACGAAGTAATACTTTTCTGTTGATGGGAAATCAAAATGGGGAAGGTCTCCCCTTATTAAAATGGTCTAAAATATCTATCTCTAAAATTTTAGGGGGATGGGGGATTAAGAACATTTATCTCTTCTCTCAATCTCTAGCAGCTCATAGTCTTTTAATATTGACCCATAACTTCTCCCTATAGGGTATGGTAATGAAGTCAAAGTATTTAAATGGATTTTTTATGGAGGAATGGTATTGGACTCCTTGTAAATCCTCTCAGAAGGGTTCCAGTGTTTGGAAGGCTTTGGTGTCTCCCTTTGAAGAAATCGGATCATGAACTACCTAGAAAATAGGTGATGGGAATAAATTCAGGTTCAGAGAAGAACCCCGAATAAGCTTTGAAAGCGATTTTCGTTTGTAGATCCTAACCTCTTACAATGCCTTCATGTGCAAGACATTCACTTTCTAGTCGATGTTAGGGTGCAAGTACCTCAAGCAATCAGGTAGTCATGTTGGAAATATGCCTCGGATCTTGGCATCTAAGGAAATGGATATTTGGAATGGCAGGAATATGTCTCCCTTTTGGTGTCTAGTTTCGTGATTTTAGCAAACAAAGTGGAATATTCTCTGGCCCGGTCAAAAAATCCTAACTTGGGTTAATTCAATGCTAAATTAAATATAAGGAAATGTCTAAGCTTCATTTTCATAACATCAAGGAATGGTGGTGGGAATGCATATAGAAGTTACCCAACCCTTTAAAATGCAAAATAGTCTTGTGGTTGGCTTAAAATAAAAATAAAACTCCTTCTATGGGAAAATGGCCTCAAAAGAGGGTGGATTGGCCCTAATAGATGTTCTCTTTGCAAAGTAAATTATGAATCCTTCTTACACCTCTTCGTCTCTTTCCCCTATGCAACTTAGGTATGGGAATTGGTTGCAGAAGATTTAAAGCTCAAAATACAATGGACGTGGCCATTGTTGGAAAGCAATGTACGCATTTGGTATTAAGATTTGACTGCCAAAAGTTTCAAATCCTTTCCCAAAATTTTTGTATATAACATCTGGTGGGTCCATAACTCTAGCATCTTTCATAATTGTGATGTTCCTGTGGCCTCTACCATAGGCTTGATTTTAAATCTTTCAAGAGAATTCTAGGTGGAGCTGAAAGACCCCAAACCACAGCTTCCACTCATGCCTCAACTAGATTTGTTAACTCCATGGGGTTTCTTCAATGGGGCCATCCAACAATACGTGAAATTGGGGTTTGGGGTCGCCCTTTTCCTAAACTATTCACGTCATTTTCATATTTTTTATGCCCCGGGAAGGGGTACAAATATGAAGGTGGAATTTGCGGCTTTATGGACTCTTCTTCATTTTGCAACTATGAAAAAATTCAATCGGATTCAAGTCATGGGTAACTCGAAAGTTGTGATAGATTGGACCAAAATAAAAATTGAAATTGAAAATGTTCTCCTCCAACGTCTTCTCCATCAAATCCAAGATTCTCTACAATATTTCTAGAGGACTCAATAGGAAGGTTGATGAACTCTCAAAGGAGGCCCTTATCTTGCATGTGGGTTCTTTCGGCTTCTCTCAATTTGTTGATGATGAAGAAGTGGATTACATGGTGTTCCACTTCTAATATGTTGGAAAAAGTTGATTGTTTTTTTTCTCCATTTGATTTGATTATTTTTATCTACAAAGAAGATTGTAATGATATTTTATGTTCTGAAGCCCGAAAAAATACTATCAAGAATACTGTACTATTGTAGTCGACAAAGACAATGAACCCTCTTTTGTTTTTTGTCACTCGTTTTTGAATCCTCTATTGAATTGTCAATTATATATTATCCTTTAAATATAAAAAGTTAACCATCTATAAAGATTTAATAAACAAAAAAATTAAAATTACTTTAATAAAATTTTAAAATTACATTATTCTAATATTATGTATGATAAAATTTAAAATAAAGTTTCTCTACCTGTTTCTAGGTTATAACAAAATACCTTTTACATGTTAAGAAAATTACTTTGACAAAATTTTAAAATTACATTATTTCAATATCGTTAAAATTAATGAATAAAATATTTTGAAATATCAAAATATTTTTCACTTCAAAAACCATTATTAATTCATTAATGAATAACATATTTAGAAATATCAAAATATTTTTCACTTCAAAAACCATTATTAATTAACTATTAGAAGTGAACATGACATATAAGGATAACTCACATATTAAAGTTGAAGTGACATACAAAGATATGTAACACATTAAGGTTTGTAATGGGAAAATGAAGAAACTATGTTCGAAATTTAATAGCCAGGGAAATGTCAATTTTTTTTTTAAAAATGGCTAAAATTTTGATAGTGTTAGTTGTAAAGTTTAGTTATGAAAATGGTTCTGAAATATTTTTTTATGGTGGTTTTTTTAATGTTTTTAGTTGAAATAAGATGGAGTTTTATTGCTTTTGTGGTGGCAATGTGTTAATAGAAAAGTTGGTACGATTTTAACTATTAGGAATTAAGTTTTGGGTATAGTTGAGTTTATTAGTAATTAAATTAAGTTTTGGATATGGTTAAACTTTTAAGGGACTAGCTATTAGGGTTATGTAAATTTTTACAGTTATATATTTTATTTTTTCATTTGAATAAATCAGTTTTTTATTTTTAAAAGAAAATCAAGTTTGCAAAGTTTATTTAATGGGTTGTTAGTCTCCGTGGTGTTGTAGAGAGAATATTGTTTTCAGTTTTTTCTATTATAGGCTATTGTTTTTATCTTTTTCTATTATTTTTATGATAAATACATTTAATTTTTAGAAATCTGTGAAGTGCAAATAAAGTTTTAGTTATTTTTTATATTATTTAATTTCTATTGAATTTTTTTTAAAACTAATTGTTGTCATACCATAAAAATAGAAATTAAGTAAAGGAAGTTTTTTTTTTCTTTTTCCATAATTTTGTTCCATATTACAGATATATTTTTCCATAATTTTGTTCCATATTACAGATATACAATCTACAATAAAATTATGCACATTCCTTGCACTTTGAGAGGATGCTATTGCAAACATCTACCAACAGTAAAACTGAAAACATATACATATGAACATAGTGACTATGAGGCTAAACAGAGCTGAGTTTGCTTTAAGAAAAGAGGTGGTGGAGTATATGTTGGATCTAGATTCACAAATGTGGAGCATGAGCCTCAGTAATGCAAACTTTTTATGCATAATGACTATTCTCTCTGGACTGATAGCTGTTGGCAAATGGTTTGATCAAATATGTTGCTAGAAAAATCCTATGGTATTGAGAATTGGTACTGCAGTACGGTCATCCACCTCACCTTATATGTATACTCGTATCTTTCATGCAGAGGCAGTGGACACTCCAGACTCTGAGCGAGAAGCTGAAAATCTGGGCCGTTTGAAGGAATGGATCCTTTGAAGGCACATTGATACCCTTGATCTAACAGATGTTTTGTCCAACTTTCCACATATTTCAGTGGTAAGCACTTGTTTGGTGCTTATCGGCGCTTATCCAGTTGTTGGTTTGGTAGAAAAGATTATGTAAGGTACATTTCAAAAATATTTGATTTTATTCAGGGCGCTTTAAACCGATCTTCCTGTATGTAGTCTGCAGCAACTCTTATACAAATTAACTGTACACTACAAAGTCTACAAATCTAGTTTATCAAGAAATCTAGCTATTTTCTGTATCCCTCCTGCAAACCTTAGATTGAATCACAGTATTTATTCCATTTTCTTGTGTCGATACAAACCCAATCACACTATTAGGTTCTAGCATTTTTGTTTCTTCTAAACCGGTTGCTTACTTATCCACGAGTACTTTTCTGCTCTACATTCTCTACTAAATTGGTGGAAAACGTGGTGTCTTTTTGCCAAAATCATAATCTTTGGGTTGATATTTCCAAGGTTCAGTTTTCATCTTCTATCTGAAGTTTCTCCGTTTGTGTTTGCAGTTCAGTTTCCATCTTCGATCTGAAGTTTCTCCATTTGCGTTTGCAGTCGCTAGTCTGTTTAAGAGAAGTATTAAAATACGTAGAAAATACGGTTGCAGACTAGCGTTTGCAGTCGCTAGTCTGTTTAAGAGAAGTATCAAGAGGTTTTGTAGAAATACGTATTAAAATTTACTATTCACTAGAAAGGAACCGTGTTTGCAACATAAAAGGAATTTGTAGTGATGAAAGGAAAAGTTAACGAAAATATTATTTTTTATTTTTGATGATGGTATTTGGAGATTAGTTTATTAATATTTGAAGAAATTCTTAATGTTTTTTCATTTTCTAATATATTTAATATTAATATTTAATATTTTTTAATGTTAAATAATATAAACCTTTTCAACTATCTTCCATTAGAACCATACAAAACTAAAAAGTGAATCTTTATGCTTTCAACTTTCTTCCAAATTTATGCTTGCAAGGTCTGCGCTGCTGGCAACCGTTGTTTTATTCTTGAGACCTAATCGGTGAGGCAGACAAAGGGTCGCTTCGATATTGCAATTCGCGAGTCGCAACCCTTGGCTTTTTCTCAAATTAACCATTTTACACTTCAACTATCGGATAATGTTTCATCAACTATCGTTTTTTTAAATCGATAATAGCCAGAATCAATTCATTATGAAAATAGCTTTCATTTTGAATAATGTAAAGATAAACTGAACAGTCACAACAAAGTAATGAAGAGTTAAATCGATTTTCACTTAGAATCTTATTAAGATAAACTCAGCATTTTAAGCTGCATACATTTGACTCATTTGGCCCAGTCGCATGCTCTTAATTATCCAAATAACGATTCGGAACGACATACCTGCATAACTGCATAACCAAAGAAAAGGATAAAGTTTCCTCTTCTTTTAGTACATAGAAGATTGTGTTCCAATGAAAGAATGGTCAGAATTAATGCTTTCCTAGATCGGCTGTGTGTTCAAACCCTACAACGAATATAATGTTCTGGTCAAGGCAAATGAACAAATGAATATAATGTTCGGAAATATATATATCTTCTGGTTAAGAGAAATGAATCCATTTGGCGACGCTCGGGATTCCATTGTTAACCACTAATAGCATGTAGTATCCGGGCGGTGCTGCAACAGAGTTTGGAGGTGCTGTTACTATAGCAATATATATTCCTCTTACCCTTTTCGGGCTCGTTGATGCAAGCATGAGCAGTCTCTGATTCATGGAATAAGCATGAGTTGTGAACGATGGAGCGTAAATGTTGAACTGAATATTCTCGGGAGCATACTTTGAAACAGAGAATTGAACCGTGAATCGTGTGCCATAGCTCACAGAATCCCCGGATACGGAAACGATGGTAGGCCTCGAGTTACTGTAGGATTTGTCCAAATAATAAGGGCTGTATGCTTCCAGTCGAAGCTCGGTTGGAAACGTGACTCCAGAGAAAACGTAACGAACGTGGGTGTTGGAGCCTCCCACAAAAATCCTCCCATCAGGCAATACATTTGCACTGGAATGATACATTCTGGGAATAGTGGAGGCTGCCAATACTGTGAATCGCTGCCCTGCCAATGCATTAGGTCTGTATAAATAAGGAGCAAGAGCCGGATTACTTGCAAGCTCCCAACCTGCCGTTCCTTTCTCGGCTCCATTGATTATCAGAATTTCACCGTTGGGAAGGAGGAGCATATCTCCCATAACCCTGGGTGCAGGCATATTCTCCATTGCCCAAACAGGCTTGGGATCTGTAATAACAATTCTTCCACAGCTTTGAAGAGCGTTTAGGAAATTCCCAGCATTTGCTGAGGTGTAACCATTGTCAGGAGCACCACCACAGATGAGAATTTCTATCCTCTTAAATCCATTAGATGCCGATAGTGGCAGCATAGCAGATGAACCAGAGGAGGGGTAATTTCTGGGTCCACCTGGCATCCTTGGAAAGGTCTTTACAACACTATTTTTTCTGTAATCAAATAAGATGGAATCCTTGTTGGCGAAGATGAAGAGATTTCCATCGGAGGAGAGATGAAGAAAAGGATAGAGATTGTTCTCCACATTGGGAGTATTAGTCTGTGAAAGAAACGGCAACGAATATGATTGCCCTCCGGGCACGAACTCGTAGGAGAAAGCTCGCCTGCCTCCCACAACAATAATTCGATTGTCCGGAAGGATCTGATTAGAAGAATACCATCGATTCTCCTTGAGTCGATTAGACCCAGCTTCATTCCAATCGCATGCAGAATTAGAACAGGGTACAAAAGAACGAACAGCCTTGGCTCCATCGTTGAATCCACCGGTGCTAACCAAAGTACCGTTGGATGCAAAGGCGCCAGATGAGCACCAAGTATCAGTCATGACCATCAACGGCCTGAAATTGTTGGTAGCGATGTTGTATTCAATGGAGTGAGCCCAGCAGTCCTGGGTGAGCGCTTCATCGTTTGGATCGTCTCTGCAACGGCCATTTGGGATCAGGCGCAGTTGCGAAGGACCGAAGTCCGTTCGATCGAACATGACCACTGTATTTTTGAAAGTTGTGGTCATATGCATCGCGGAGACACCTCCATTTCCAACCACAAGCTCCCATGAACCAGGCTTCACAGCTGTCTGGGCCCTAACGCTCGATAGGAGAAAAAGCAAGCCGATGCACAAAGCAACATTGAATTCAACCATTGTAGAATTGAAGCGCCGAAGTGATATTATTTTCTCCAGATTCTGAAGTCTCAGCTAACTCTTATATTTGGGATATGAAGACAGACAGAGATGGGAGAATGTTTATATGTGAGATTATTTATAGATGCAGAACATGAAAGAAGTAACGGTCACGTAATCAGACGGCCTACCGAAAGGGAAGAGAATATAAGTCCAGAATGACATACGTAATACAACATGTGACCCAAATATACATGCCCGAGAATCAATCACATTGAATTTACATAGGATTCTTCACTTCGACAACTGTAACGAAGATTTTGACGGCAACTGATTGTACATAGCATGTCATCCCGCCATCCTTTCGGATAAGTCCCATCGTCTGGTTTTCTGTGATGAATAAGCGTTTTTAAAATCTATCCTAATCCGCAGTTTGCGTGTTCCATTGCACCAGAGAAGCGGACAGCCTGGTTTGATGAATAAAAGTAGTCGTCGACTCGTCAGCAGCTCTTGGCTCGCCCTAATCATTCTGCATTTGTCCAGCTGTATCTCATCGTTATTGATGTGATCTTCTTGGTGTGTGTAATTTCCAGGTGCGCTGGTTGTTTTGAACAGCAGCCTCCATCTCCAGACGTCAACGTTGGAAAACGATGAGAGTCAACCTTTTCAGAACGTGTGCCGCTCTTTATTTATTCTTGAATGAGTGAGCGCAAATTAAATGCGTCCGTTTTGTTTGTGTTTTTCGTGTCTTACGAAAAAGAGAAGCCGCCGAACGGCTGTCGTTCGATTTGTTTATTGCGTTAAGTGGACCCTGAACTGCGGGACCGCGAGATGCCTTTGGGCTTACACTGAAATTAATTGCACAAGATGCGTCCCGTGTTTTTGTCGGATTTTAGGCGTGGGTCAACTGGCACTCGAATCGCCCCGTTTTTCAGGTAATTTGTTTCTTAGATTAGGTTATAAAAATTGGTGGAATTTTAGTTCTACTTCATTTATTGCGAAACTATGTCATTGAATTGTGCTCTGAAGATTTTGACCCATTTTAAAAGGTAAAAATTTCTTAAAAAAAAAAAAAAAAATTATATTTAATTTATCTAAACTAATAATCATCAAAATCTTTGAAAACTCTTTCTCCTTCTTTATATCTAAAGTGTCCAAAATGATATTTAAATATATTTAAATAAAAATTAACTAACATAATAAAAATCTTAATTATAAAATTTAATTAATTCTTACAATAAACCATAATCCTTTATGTCAAAAAAAAACGAGATCTACAAACCAGACCTATAAAGAAGTTTTGTTATTGCATAATGATCCTAAATTTTTTCAAAATTTCTTAAAAAACGAAAAAACCTACACTTAACCAAGATAAGTTGAAGTTTTTTTGGAAATTTCCTTGATTCTAAGTTTTTAATCTTTGCTTTTAATAATCCACTATACATAAAACTTTAATATATATCTGATTGTTATTGCATAATGATCCTGAATTTCTTCAAATAACGAAAAAACCTACACTTAACCAAGATAAGTTTAAGTTTTAAAGAAATATAAGTTTTCTGGAAATTTCCTTGATTCTAAGTTTTTAATCTTTGCTTCTAATAATCCATTATACATAAAACTTTAATATATATCTAGTGAATGAAGCTTAAAATAAGTACAATTAAATAAATCATTCCCCTTTCTAAAAGTTTTTTTTTATTTATGTGGTATAAGAAATAATTTATTTTATTGTTTTGATAATTTTTATTATATTGATAAGTTTTTATATCTTAGAATTTGAGGTGGACTACTATTTATGTTTTTTTTAGATTGAAGGAGGATAGGATAAGTGTATTATCTCCATTAATTTTATTGTAGTAGTTCAAAATTCAAAATAAACAATTATAATATATATATATATATATATATATATATAATAACTGGTAGTTGATGCGACTCTGTTCTGATTTTGTAGGAACATCCCATGAACCTTGCGACATAGAGGAGACAGTCAGACTTGAAGCAAACAAGCCCAAGAAATTTTTTCCGTCGGAGAAGAAGCAGTTGACTGGTAAGTTAAATTTGCTCAAATCCTTGACTTCTTTAAAGGATATATCAAGTTTGTAAGGAAGCTTCAGTTTGATAGTCTGCTCACAAGATTAGGACTAGCTAGTCCCGGGAAGTGTAACATACCCTTTTTGCTAAAAAACATTTTATATTGGAAACATTATGTTAACTTTTATTGTGAAGTTTAATATTGGACAAGTGTCCAAGGATGACTGTAAATTGCACAATATTTTATTATTAAATAAATTAAATAGGAGACAAACACCTAAGGAGACTGTTGAAAGAGTGTTTACTGACCCACTAGGTGAAATGGAATCTAGGGTAGAAGGCAATGGACAAGTGGCAGCATCATGATGCAGCTAACTAGCTATTGGTATGGGACAACTCCCTTAAAATGTGGTCATAGTGCCCTGGAAGGTGAGACTGGAGGCTCATTTATTGAAAACTGACCACTAAAGACCTAAGCAGTCTATATAAGAGCCATCGAATTATGAACTGAGGTTCATCACTTTTCCTGATGAGAAAATTTACCTTGGGGTTTTGCTGTGCTTGCACCCAAGAGATTCGATGAAGGGATATGCTGAGTTTATGATCATGGTGTAAGTCTACCTATTATACTACTAAGTGCAGCAGTTACACTGCTGAGTGCAGAAGCTATACTATTGAGTGTAGAAGCCATACTATTGAGTGCAGAAGTTATATTATTGAGTGCCTTACTTCTACACAGATTCCATCTACTTAGTGGTTCAGTAAGCAAGCTCGGGGGTCCAAAGAAAGCAAGTAGTTTGGCTTCTTTTTCGGAGAAGGTTGGGAGGAACAGGACTCCTTGGGTGTTTGTCGGCCCTATCTTCATTTACAGGTTCTACTTGTCTTTTTTAATTCTAAGTAGTTAAAATTTCTATCTGCAATTATAAATTTACTGTTTAAAGGATATTATTATACAAACGCATTTATTTTAGTTTCTGACCTAATTAGGATTATGTATAGTAATGATTATGTAAGATGAATCGAATAAATATATTCTCTGCATTTTTCCCCATGCTAATGTTTCTGCATCATACTCTAGTACAGAGAAGGAGATTAAGGTAGATAAATTGATAGGCAGATTGCCAAATGAATGAGAAGATTAATGTTGTTGTATTTCATTAGTGTTTCTTACCATTAATATCCTGTAATAAAGAATATATACTGAGGTTCAGAAATTTTAAAGGTATATTGCATCACAGGCACTAAAATTATTCTTGCTTAAAAACATAAATAATTATCTTATTCCTATGCGAAACCTAGGATTTCCTTTCATCATTAAAATTTCTCATAAAAGATAAATTCTATGTTTTTCTCTTATCATTCATTTCATCAATTAAGTGTTTAAGGTTCATTGTATTTTTCTTTCACCAATTTTCATTGAAAATAACAGCTGCAAAATAATTATTTCCTAAGTGCACAGTACTGTTATCCAATGCTGCTAGCAAGTATATATAATTACAAGAACAAATAGAACTCCTTCCATTACAAACAAATGCATGATTATTTAGCACTAATTTTTATGCACAGTATTCAGTTCTTTTTATTATTATATTATTTAAACTATAGTTAATCCCATTTACATTCAGCATAGTATTAGAAATCCTAGCTTGTTGTTTCATCAATTTCTTTATTCATCGTAACTGTTAAACAAAGAACTAATATGTTATCCAAAACAGAGTTTCGTTTCAAAACTTAAATATCATTACAGGTTCGTAACCCTTCATTGATCAAACCCTAGAAGTATCAACATCTACCTTTCAAATTAAGAGTTTAGTTAAGATTCAACACCATCAGTTAACAACAAAACAAGAAACTAGTTACGATTTCATTACATAGCTGCAAACAGAAACATTGGATTTTGGCTCACGGCCATCACTTAAATCGACGGACAAGGACAACAAGCTAAGCTTTCAACATCATAAGCTTAGCCATAAAAACGTTTGTCATTTACATTCCTTAAGATTGAAATAAAGAGCATCTCGGCATCTGCATGAGACTACAGTAACACGTTTCAATTGAAAACCATTAATATTAAAACCATACGTTATCTCTATTTTAGAATTTCACTTTCAGAAGCTCAACATTTGTTACCAGAACAACAAATCATCTACCGAAAACTACATGTTAGGGTTTGACAACTTGGCACAGGGCTAAACCCTTAGCTCTCGAACTTTTCCTTAAAACACAACAGTTGCAAAACGATAAACTTCAATTTCACACAAACTGGAGCACTACTCTCAATCTCAAAACACAAACACATGTCGTATGAAAACACAAATTCTTTTATTTACCAAGGACAGTAGAAGGGTAAAACCTCTCCTCTGTTATCTTTTTCTATTACAATTTTTACTTCGAAAAACAAACACTATAGAAACAATGACGAAGGGGTTGAGGATTTCATCCTCCCCAAGCTACCAAACAGCTCACAAGCATTTCGACGAAGATCACTCCCTAGAGCCCAAGAAAACATGAAGTCTCGGCAAAGAACAGATGAAGGTCCAACAGTCATCTAACCGGAGTAACAAAGTAACCACCGAGGCTTACCAGTATATTTGCAGCTGCCAATTATCAAAACCTAAGCTGGGAAGCCGTCGACGAAGGTACCTGCCATTTGAAACAAGTGTGGTCAAAATGAGTTTTTGAAAGAAGTCATTACATGTGAAATATCAATAACTGAAACTCTCAACAGAATGGAGGAGACAAGGTTTGAACCTAAGAAACATTACCTTTTAAAATTATCACCGGAGCAGAACGCCAAAAACCACTGCCAAACTGAAACCATTGTTCCATCACCGAATGCAACGAAGGATGGAAGAACAACTCTGAAAACTATCACCTAACAAACAAGGAAAGCCGAGTATTGAATCAACTTCCACGAAGAATCTATCACTCACTCTAGAACTTTTAATACAAAGCTGTTACTGTAAAACCCCATAAGAGTATCGGCCCTTAAAGCTTTCAGTAGGTCATGGTTTCGAACCGTGGAAACTCACCATAAACACCTGCTATCAAAACCCTGAAGGCTCTCAGCCTATCGGCCTCTCCTCAGAGCCACTACTCCGAATGCCAAGAAACAATAACTTTGTAGAACATAGTGGTGGTTAGGGTTAGATCCCAAAGCCCAAGACTTTGCTTGATCAATGGTGGAGATCACCCGAAGGGTATCACGTTGAATGACCCATCACCATACCTTCACGTGCCTAGCACCACGACGATGTCCATGGAGACATTCCACTGACTCGGTGGTTGTATTATTAAATTCAAAAGGAAACCAAAGTGCCTGCCAACACGAAACCATCATGGTGGCACGTGCCTTCCACATAGGTTAAGTATATTGAAGTCCAACCCTAAGGACTGACTCTTAAAGGTTGTTCCCAGGCCTGAGCAAAAGGAAAAACTGTTCAGTAGAGTCACTATAGCCTTCCACCCCGTAATCAATCCACGGGATAAACCCAGACTGTCAAGCCAAACAAACTCCCAACCTTTAAGAAGCTTACTCAACTTGCCAACTAACCCTAAACCTCCACACATCGATTCCTGAAGTAAAATTATGTTCGGTCCATTCAAATCAATAACCATCCCTAATGTGGGCATTTTAGGGTTGTTGGCTGACCCTCTGTAGTTGAATGACATAATCTTCATGAGGTTACCTTTGGTGAAGGAAAATATCTAAGCGCCTTGTGACAAGGAGACAACGAAAAATGGATGCTCAAATCCTCCCTAAGACCCTTCCTAGGGCTAGCTCCCAACATCGGAGTAGCTGACCCTGAAAAGAGGACGAGGGTTACCCTGCCCTACCTTACCCAACGATCTCACAGCGTAAGGGTGATTAGAATCCCAAGAGACCCTAGGGCCCACCAAATCTCCTGAGGTCGAATGCTTATCCACTAACCGGTTTCTGATAAAATACTTGCACTTCCAAAGAGACTTCCTGTAACATCCCAAAATTTACAAAAATTTAAAATTTTTCGATAAAGCTTTTAATGCATAATCTAACATGCTGCATTGGTCAAAAGTGTAATGTTTCGTGTTGGCAGGCAACAAGGGGCACGGGTGGATCCTTCTCAGTATTTTTTCCAGAATCATTTAGTGGCAAGGGACATCATTGACCTTGAACCAGTGGACTTGAAACCAACTTGGTATAATAGAAGGTCTAGGATCGCAGCAATAACAAAGAGGCTGGACCGAGTTTTATTTGCTGGGGATTTGCTTCACAGGGTTGAGAGAACCATATCTTGGATGATTTTCGAGGGTGGCTTTGATCATATGGCGATCATGTGTAGTATTGAGAAAGGGGAGGCAAAGCCAGGGTCGCCTTTTAAGTTTAATCCCTATTGGCTTAAAAGTGAAGATTTCATTTCCTTGGTTAGGGATAACTGGCAGAAATTTGATTTAACCTCTCCTAATCCTTGTGATGCATAGTTTGTTTTCAATTTAAAACATTTGAAAGAAATATCGGTCACATGGGTGAGGAAAATGAGACTCACTGGACACAAGACTTAAGGAGGTAGAAAAGAGAATTAAGGTTATCTATGAGGGGCAATGTGGGATTTTGGGGGAGGCTATGCTTCAGGAGCTGGTTTTATTGGAAGAAAAGCGAAACTTTCTATTGCAGGAAAGAGAAGCTAAGACACAAATGAAGAGTAGGGTGGTTTGGTTGACTCTGGGGGATGAAAACACAACTTACTTTCATAAAATGGTTAATCACAGAAAATGGGTTAATTCTATCTGGGAGTTACTGGTGGCAGGGGCGAGAAGATCGAGGGATTTAATTAGTTGGCTAAAAGGAGGGGTGGAGTTTTTTACAGAGAACCAAAAGGTAATAATTTACAGGCAATTGTTTCTACAACCACTAAATTTGATTGATGGGTTACAGAGGAAGACAATGAAGCCCTTTGTGGTTCGGTCTCTATGGAAGAATTACAGTCATCACTAGATAGATTATGATACTAAGCTCAAATGAATCAAATGAAGATTGTGTACTTTTCAAAAATCTGAAAATATGTGACAAAAGATAGGAATTTCTGTAATGTAATTATGAACACCTTCAGAAGGTTTTTTGAAAAGATGCTAAAAATATGAGCAAAAATTAACATAAGTATACATTTTGAAAATGTAAGATTTTGCATCAGTAGTATGGAAGTTGAGTACATGTGGCACTGCTCTTCTTTTCATGGGAAAAAATATATATTTGTCTCTTAATAATTGGGTATTAATTATTTTGTTGGTCTTAAACTTTAAGTAATTTGAAAACCTTTAATATTCTCAAATTTAATATAGTCTTTGTAATTGACTTACTTGTAAGTAAGTATTTTAATATGTTTTGTCATTTAAAAATAAAAATAAGAAATAGAAGTGTATAATAATTGTATCAATTGAGTGCTCCGGTGATTGGGAGGGATGTTGTTGTCCTCCCTCTCTAGGTTCAAATCTAGCTTTGTGACACTTGCTCATTGAGAGTTGACTTTGACTATGTAATGATTCTCCAGAATAAAAAATGATAAACTACATACATCCCTCTCACCACTATGCATGCATTTGGATTTTTTACTTTTTTATTTTATGGGTCACCTCTCACCACATACATTCTTATTTTTATTTTTTTATTTATTTTTATATTTTATTTTTATGGGACAAAAGGAAGATTCTCTCTCATCACTATACTACAACAAATTGATTCATACATTATTTTTATTATTTAATTTTTATTTTTATGACTATAAAA
The DNA here is from genome assembly GCA_027924585.1 of Larix kaempferi. Lineage (NCBI taxonomy): Eukaryota > Viridiplantae > Streptophyta > Pinopsida > Pinales > Pinaceae > Larix > Larix kaempferi. Next base: position 313,381 of record BSBM01001068.1, read on the forward strand.
ATACAAGATTAATTACATATTAAAATTTTTAATTTTCTATTTTATGCTTTAAATATAAAGTCACACTTAATTTATATTTCACCAAATGGTATGTATAAAATTTTGAAAATATTTTCTTTTTAATTTGCAAAATATACTCCCTATTTAACTCATAATACTTTTATATATTTTTTAATATTAATAAATTCATAATATTTTATTTTTAAATAAAAGTTACTTTCTTTTAATTATAAATTTTAACATATTTTATAAGTATAATTTTTCTACAGAATCATTAAATGTTAATGGATATGTGAGTTTACAGACCTACTGGCAGAGAAACTGTATTAGATATTGTTGATGAATCCGTGATGAGTTTAGATACAGGTTATCTATTACTATCCTTTGCAGCAAATTCTAAGTCAGGATCGGGAAATCTGTAGGTGGAACGTCATTTCTACATCGTCATATGATTTCAGGCCGATACCGTTAAAGCTGGCAAGTACAGTCACAGTCTAAGGTGGAGATCAGACAGCTGGTTAAACATTGGCCGGCCATAAACTTCATAATTATAATAAGGACTTCTGGAAATAGCAATCATAAATACAATAAAAGTTGTTCGAAGCATATATGAATAAAGTGAATCCAAACAAGTGGAATCAATAATAATCTACAACGTTTTTTCTAATAACTCATTTAGAACGGGCCTACTCCGAGGAGCTTGTTCAAAGCTGCACACGCGGAAATTAGAAATAAGAAATGGCACCGATGACATCAGAGCATCATAATTACTGCCGACGATTACGTGTTTGAAATGGTAAACGCAAATAGTAGAGCTGTAAACGCAAACGGGTGCCCCATGCAATGGACAGTTGACCAGTTCCCGCCACAATTGACTATTTCATTGTTAGGGTTTCACATTTTCGGTATGCCGCCTAGATACGTCACATTACCATTTTCTTTGTCCTCCATCTATAAATAAGTTTAGATATATACCCATTCTCCCATGTCTTTCTTCGTATCCCAACTATAACAGCTTGCTCTGATTAAGCTGAGGCTTCAGAATTCGGAGAAAACGATATCATAACTGCGATCGAATTCCGGATAGTGTTAACTTCATCAGTTCAATTCTACAATGATTGAATTCGTTGTTGCTCTGTGTATCGGCGTGCTTTTTCTCCCGTTGAGCTTGAGCGCTCAGACAGCTGTGAAGGCTGGTTCATGGGAGCTTGTGGTTAAGAATGGAGGTGTCTCCGCCATGCATATGACCACGACCTTCAGAAATACAGTGGTCATGTTTGATCGCACGGACTTCGGTCCTTCGCAGCTGCGCCTCCCAAATGGACGTTGCAGAGATGATCCAAATGATGAAGCGCTCACTCACGACTGCTGGGCTCACTCCATTGAATATAATATTGCTACCAACAACCTCAGGCCATTGATGGTCATGACTGATACCTGGTGTTCATCCGGCGCCTTTGCGTCTAACGGTACTTTGGTTAGCACCGGTGGATACAACGATGGAGCTAAGGCTGTTCGTTCTTTTGTACCGTGTGCTGATTCTGCATGTGATTGGGACGATTCTCACCCAAATGGACTTCAGGAGAATCGATGGTATGCTTCCAATCAGATCCTTCCCGACAATACAATTATTGTTGTGGGAGGAAGGCGAGCTTTCTCCTACGAGTTCGTGCCTGGAGTGCAATCATATTCGTTGCCGTTTCTTTCTCAGACAAATACTCGCAATGTGGAGAGCAATCTCTATCCTTTTCTTCATCTCTCCTCCGACGGAAATCTCTTTATCTTCGCCAACAAGGATTCCATCTTATTTGATTACAGAAAAAATAGTGTGGTTAAGACCTTTCCCACGATGCCAGGTGGACCCAGAAATTATCCCTCCTCTGGTTCATCTGCTCTGCTGCCACTATCGGCATCTGATGGATTTCAGAAAATAGAAATTCTCATCTGTGGTGGCGCTCCTGACAGCGGTTACACCTCAGCAAATGCCGGGAATTTCGTAAACGCTCTTCAAAGCTGTGGAAGGATTGTTATTACAGATGCCAACCCTGTTTGGGCTATGGAGAATATGCCTGCACCCAGGGTTATGGGAGATATACTCATCCTTCCCAACGGTGAAATTCTGATAATCAATGGAGCCGAGAAAGGGACGGCAGGTTGGGAACTTGCAACGAATCCGGCTCTTGCTCCGTATTTATACAGACCTAATGCATTGGCAGGGCAGCGATTTACAGTACTGGCAGCCTCCACCATTCCCAGAATGTATCATTCGACTGCAAATGTATTGCCTGATGGAAGGATTTTTGTGGGAGGCTCGAACCCTCACATTGGTTACGTTTTCTCTGGAACCACGTTTCCAACTGAGCTTCGTCTGGAAGCATACAGCCCGTATTACTTGGATAAATCGTACAGCACCTCGAGGCCTACTATCGTTTCCCTATCTCAAGATTCTGTAACCTATGGGACAAGATTCACGGTTCAGTTCACTGTTTCAAATTATGTTCCCAACAATATTGAGTTCAACATTTACAGTCCATCTTTCACAACTCATGCATATTCCATGAATCAGAGGCTGCTCATGCTTGGCTCAACAAGTCCAAAGCGAGTAACAGGAGTATATATCGCTGTAGTTACCGCTCCTCCAAGCTCTGTTGCAGCACCGGCCGGATACTACACGCTGTTCGTCGTCAACAATGGAATTCCAAGCGTGGCCGAATGGATTCACTTGTCGTAGAGCAAAATATTTAGAGAACCTTATCTAAATTAAATTTGCCTGTCGGATAGTCCACAAGGTAACATTAAAGCATTAAGTCGCAATAAATAGCGACCATTTAATCATTTGAATTAAAACAAGTGGTCTGAAGAGCGACGCTGTTTTCCAAAATGGTTCATTGTTATTCTTTAATTATTTCTTATAATAAAAAAACCAAGTGACATGATCGGCGAGACACTTTTCCAAAATTGTTTATTATTGAGTTTGATATGTTCAACATTTATGCGTTTTGAAATGATGTCACAGATTAACATTATTTTTAAAAATTTCGAAGATTCCTTTTCTTTTAATAAAAAGTTTACTTCACACCTAAATTTATATATTCATTTCATTTCTATATTTTTATGTTTATTATTGAGTTTGAAATGTTCAAATTTCGGATAAAACGAATGAGAAGGACTGGGCTTTTTTCACAAAAAAATTAGTCGGCTCATGAAATGGACATTTTACCAGTTTTTATTAGTATCATTTAATGATAATATAATAATATGTTTAAAATAAATAAATTTATGCACCATTTGTAAATTATACTACAATGATGAGGTGTTCTCTCCTTTTCTTAATAAAAGGTGACTAAAATGAAGGCTTTTTATTTTTATTTGAGCAATATTCAAATGTGATATTCATTCAAATTCATCAAATTTGGTTTTTAAAGATTATTTTAAAAAAAAATTATAATATTTTTAAATAAGATATTTATGACTGTTTGCAAATGTAAAAAAAATTAATATAAAAATTCTAAAATATATTTTATAAATATATGAAAATTATACATTATAAGAAAAGTATTATTAAAATTCTAAATTTTAATATAAATTTTATACTTATAATAATAATAATTTATTGATGTATAAGACTTTAAATTTGTGATACGATAAGTAAATTATGTTCTCAATAATTAGGTCCATTCAAATTGTACTACATATATCTAAATAAAATTGAATAAATATAAATATAGAAAATCAAAAATAAAATATAAAATATTTTATTAAAATATTTTAGGTCCATTCAAATAGAAAATATATAATATTTTCGGTTGAAAAAAATTGAATAAATATAAATATAGAAAATCAAATTAAATAATTATATATTCAATTAAGATTAGCCAATTAAGAAGCCCATAAGGTGTAGAAACTCCTTGAACCTTAAAAATAAGATTAGCCAATTAAGATACCTTGAAATTACTTTGAAATAAAAAATCTAAATTGAAATATGTTTAAAATATTTAGTAAAAGAAAATATTTTAAAAAATTCAATTAGTTTATAAATAAAATTTTAACTTAAAAAATTGGGTTATTTTGTTTGATAAAGTAAGTAAAAATCATAAACAAGATATTTTGTTTGATTATATGAAATAATAAAACACTATTAGAAAGATATAATCAAAGAAATAAGAATAATTTCAAAAATAAGTAAACAATAATTCAGTTAATTCAATTCTATTTTAAAATCAAAATGATTTATTTAATTTCATTGTTCATATATATATATGTGGAAAGACTATTACTTATTACTTCATTGTTTTGAGAATGAATTGATTTAACTTTAATTTATATATATATATATATATATTCATTCTCCATAGAAAAAAATAATTTATATAAATTTGAAAAATGAAAGATACATAGTCCACTGTAGGATAATATTACAATTTTTCTCCATCTTAACAAAAACCAGTTCAATATTGAAAATTATTTCTTATCCTAGAACCCATGATACCTATATCCATATATATCGTCACCAAAACATAACTGTATGGAGATATAAGCAAAAACATAAGTCAGTCTATGCCCACAACTATAAAGAACTAGTCAAACCAACCCATATAAAAAATAATTGAAAGCCACTTAGAAAAGATAGACTGACATTTCCACATGAAGTTGTCCATCTTTGAACTCCTACTCTAGTAGAGTACCTTCATTCAAATCTAAACTATGCTTCGATAAGGAATCAAATTCTTGATTTAATTTTCTGTAAATATGAGTAAACGAGATCCATTCAAATTCTTTTAGTTCTTTAATGAGATTCAAAATTGGTCTCCAACTGAGAATCTTGGTCTGTGTTCTTTTTGTTATCCCAATTTATGACGACTTTAGAATCCCCATAACCTGAAGCTTCTTGCAACATTTTGTAAAGTGCTTCTAAGGAGAATCAATAGTGCACATAACTCTTCCTTAGTATTTGTCCCCTGTCCAACTACATATTTCATATAGAAGGAGTGATTGAAATTTTTGTGCAGAATTGCACCTGCACCTCCTATCGACAGATGTCCCTGACATACTCCATCAAAATACCCTACAGAATTTCGTAATGCTCGACAATTCTAGAACTATGTGACTTCTACTTTCAATATTATTCTTGTGTTCCTTTATCGCCATGACGATCTTATGAACCACCAACTTGCTCGGAACATATTTATTTTGAAAAATCAATTCATTTCACTGGTCCACCATTTCCAATATATCAATAGACTAGGCATTACTTTGAAATCCTTGACTGCCTTATCCATAAGCCATTCATTGACACAGGCTTCTAGTGCAGATGCAAGACAACAATTCTTTGGTTTAAAGGTAAGGTCGATCACCATCCAAATATCTTTAACATTAGCAAACGAAACAAATAAATGATATACCATTTCAATTGCTTGAGAGCATAAACAACACTTGTTGGGTATGGTCCAACCTCACTTTAATCTATTATCCCAAGTCAACGTTTTGTTAGCCAATGCTGACCATAATATTATATTCACCTTCAAGGGACCAAGAATCTTCCAGACCTTCATCCACCACCACCTTTTTTCTCCTGTGTACACCTCTATTTCTTTTACAGCAAAGGCTAGCCTTGCCATCATATCACTAATGAACCCATTCTCGGAAAAAAAATAAACAATCCTCCTCGAAAAACTTAATGGCTCTAAGGGAAAATTGTTTCATATATATTTCCCATTCATCCACTATGTTGTGGATATACCGAGTTCCACCGCTGACTTCCATCTCTGAATGTGATTGTTTGGATTTTGGAAGTCCCCTGCATCTCTCAAATCAAATATTTCCTTTTTGTGTAGCAAATTGACAAGCTCTTTAGAGAGTAAGAAAGGTTCATGTGCCCCAATTCATGGGTCTTTTCCAATCTGGATCCTCCTTCCATCCCCAATTTTCCATGCTACATGTGAACTAACCAACTAGAACATTTCCACTAGAGCCTTCCACACCATATAACCAGCTTTTGAACTTTTCCTTCTATCCATGAACCAATCCTCCATTGAACTTTCTTTCAAATATTTTTTTTCATGAATCTTCTCCATAGAGATTCTTTGTAGACAAGACTCCATAAAATCCTTGCCACAAGTGCTTCACTAAAATGATAAATATTTTTGAGTCCCCAACCCTGAATTTTTTTGGGGATACCACCTAAATATAATACCTTCTTTTGTCCTTATACTAGTCCATAATAATCTCAAACATTTATTCCTAACTTTAGTTAAGATTCCTTTGGGAACCTTTTCTATGGATACCCAATAAACCAATATACTTTCCAAGACTGACTTTATCAGGACCAGCCTATCGCCTCTAGAAAGCCACCTATTAACCCAAACCAAAATTCTTGCCTCAGTTTTTTTAAACACCCATATTCAATGCTCAAAACCATGGTTATTTGGTTTTAAAATAAAGTCGAGATATTTAATCCCTTGATCCAGATCCTTAACTGGAAGGGATAAAAATTTTCCAAAATTATTTGTCTGCTCCTCTACAATACTTCTACATAATATACTTAATATTTACCATCTCCTGCACATCCCCATGAACAAAGATCAATATATCATCTACGAACAAAAGGTGTGTAATCACAACTAATGGATAAATTCTAATTTCTTTCAGTTCTCCTTTATCCTTAGCCTTCCTAATCAACAAGCTAAGACCTTCTTCCACTAATAGGAACATGAAGGGAGATAAAGCACACCCTTTTCTAAGACCTTGAGAAGATCTGAAAAATTATGAAGGTGACATGTTGATCAATATCACAACTGAAGAAGACTAAATGCATCCCACTATCTAGCTTATTGTCTTCAAATTCACCCCATCTAAATTAAAATAAGTTTGTTGTAAATCCACCTGACCTTGTCATATGCTTTAGCTAGGTCGATCTTGAGCATAGTCACTTGCTTCTTAGCCATCTTTATTGTATGCATTTCTTCTTGCACAATATCCACTGCATCATGTATCTGATGATGATAGAAGAAGACAAATTGTTCGTCTGATCTAATACTTGAAAAATTTGTATTTCCATCACCTTCATTCATTAACCATGTAACTCGACTTTTCTTCCTCTGAGCAATTTCTTCTTTTTCTAGCAAGTCCTTATTTTTGTCTTCCAAGCGCATTAGTGAATCTATCTCATCGTTTGAAAATATGCCTGGCCTATTCTCTTCGTACATAGATCTTATTTCATCTGAATCTGTCTCCTTCAGCTCCAATTGCAAATTGGCCTCATGCATTTTCTTCCACGATTTCATAACTTCATTTATTCGCTTTATAGAATCCGAAAATTGTTTCATTATCGAGTCTTCTCTCGACCAATCAATATGACTCTAATTTGCTCATATCAAATCTCTGAACTCATCCTCCAGAAGCCACACATGATTAAATTTCAAAGGGGTGGGAGTTTTCTTATCATCTACGTCCCATCTTAGCAAGATAGGTTGATGATTTGAAAGATCGCCTAGCTGACTATTCACTAAATATTTTGAGATCAAAAACCTATCCAGCGAATTGGAAATGGGTTCTCTTCCTCTTCTAGCATTCCACAAAGAAATATGTGTGTGTGCGCCATACACTTAGAAAGAGAAAATGATAGGTGGGTAGGTTTTTAACCCGCCATTATGTTGACGGTTTTCTCTTAACAACTGCACAAAAAACATTCAAAATAAGTAAAAAGTTTTAAACTATGAAAGTTGTGGCTATTAGGAATATTATGAATGAGGCAACAAGATGTTCACGTATAACACCTTATCACTTAAGGAAGTGTATTAAGTTGTAAATTCAACATAAAAATTAAAATATTTAAATAAAAATTCAATTGCTTTGATAAATACAATTTTAAATTAAAAAATTGTCATGTCTTACTAGTGCGGTTGGTTTTGGAGGGGTAAACTTGGTGGTGGTGGGACGAGACACCAAAATAACCCAACCATGCTAAGGGTTGGAGTGGCCCATGCCAAGTGCAATTTTCGGGTGATTTTGACAGCTTAAATGCCCCTGGGCCATGGTTTAAAAATGAGTTATTTTATTCCATTAACTAATAGTAAATAAAAATTATAAACAAACTATTTTGCTTGATTATCTAAAATAAACAAATACTATTAGAAAGATATAACTAAAGCAATGAGACTAATTTTCTGGATTAGATAAAAGTAAGAAAGCAATAACTAAACTCAATAATTGAACTAATTCAATTCTATTTTTAAAATCAAAATGGTTTATTTAATTTCATTGTTCATATGAATAGTATGAATATGTGTATGTATGTGGGGCGCAAAGGCTACTTCTTCAATATTTTGTTAATGAATTGATTTAACTTTGAAAACACACCCATTATATAGGTAGCATGAAAAAACAAACTTATATATATATATATATAAGTGTTGACAGTACATAGTGTATTAAGTTGTAAACTTAGATAAAAAAAATTAAAATGGCACATAGTGTGTCTCAATACTTCTTGCAATATCTCATAAAGTAATGTGTTTTAATGCTTCTTGCAATATCTCATAAACTAATTCTCTTGACTAGGAACTACTGAAAAGGGTGTTGGAAACTTATCTATATTTTCCTTGGAAGGAAACTTATCTATATTAGATGAAGGGCCATTCTAATTAAAAGTGAAAAGTATGTTGTAAATAAAATGCATATCAAAATTACAATTAAAAGTGCTAAAACAGATTCTTCCATCGAAGGTATTTTAAAATTATAATTAATCAAATTTATTTAAAAATATATATATATTAAAAATAGTAAATTGTAATTATAAATATATGAAAAGAAAAAAAGGTATTATAAAAATAGAAAGTACGAGAAGTTTTTGCACATCTCTAAGATATATCCTAAGAAATTCTAGAGGCGAATTCTACAGTTGTAAAACTAAAAAAGACAATATGCTTCTTTTGAGGTACTAGAATTCTTATCTTAAAAAGCATTATGAATCCCTTGATGTCACGAAAAACATTTAGATCCTTTCTATTGTGGAAATTTTTCTCTTTAGAAGACATAGATTTTGGGGTCAAGTGGCTTGAAAAAGAGAAAGATAAGGAAATCAAAGGATATTGAGCATAAATCTTAAAAACTAGTCGGCTTATCATCGTCCCTCACATCCACAAGCTTTTCAAATTAGCAATGAAATAGGGTTTCCCTAAACCTTGTACACAAAGCCTCATTGTTCCTAATTTTTTAAGAGGATATAAAAAAAAATCTATCTCATTATAGGACCATTATGATTATCCCTCTTTTAGTCAAGATTTATGGAATTATTTTCGAAACAAATATCAACATATGGCCAAAAAGTCCCAGAAAAAATAGCTAAATACCATGCAATATTTAGGAGCTATCATTTAATTGTAGACCACTTTGTCATCCTTAGGGTCATTGCTGAGGAGTGTTGTAATAATAAAAACAACCTTCTATGTTTCTGCAGACATTAGAAAAGCATTTAAACAATGCATAGAACTAACCTTCGGAATACATTACAAGAGCTAAAAGTACCTATCGAGGTAAGAGTTGTTGCGGTAAGGTTGTATGAGAAGGTTATTTCCAAGTTTACGAACTCTAAGGGTTGGTCAGAATAAATTAATTGTAATATAGGATTCAAGCAAGGTTTTCCCTGTCCACTACTCTTTTTATATATACATTGACAAGCTAGAGTTGTTTGGAAGATGTAGGTTGTATCAGCACGACTTTGGTGTCATCATCCTTCTTCTTTATGCATATGATATTTTTCTTATGGCAAGCATTCCCTATGATCTTGACAAGAAACAAAAAGTTATCAAATATTTTTTCTTTAGTACATGTATGACTATTATCATTAACAAAACAAAGTTTATGATAATCAAATCCAAAAGGATCACTTATGTTAATCTCATGTATGCCAACAACAACTTGGAAGAAGTGACTTCATACAAATATCTTGAAATTGATCTTCATCACAAGTTTCATTGTAACTATAGCATTAAGAAAAGGATTAACAAAGGGAAAACATATTATAATAGGCTTGAAAACAAATGTAAAAAAACGAGCCTTTGTCTTTGGGATAAGAAGAATCTCCTCTTTGAGACTCTCACCACTCATGCTATCTTATATGGATGCAAATTTTGGGGTTTCATCATCTCTAAAGAGTCATGGAGAAGGATGGAGAAAATCCAAATTTTTTTATAACATAGAATCTCAAAATTAAAGGAAATACACCATATCCTATATGTTGTCACATGCTTTGCCCACTACTATCCTCTGCGTTTCATTTATTCAATGAAGATCAAGGATGAAAAAGGAAGAAAAAATCTGGAGCCAATGGCCATGATTGAAGATGGAAAACCACCCAAAAGATCTGGGCCACCTGCAGGGTATGTATACCAAATAAGTAGCAGATGATTTCTCCCCTCCGATGGCTTCGATTAAATCTTATAGCTTACTAGGATAGATTTAACTATTGAAATCCTTGAAACATGCAGTAGACATAAAGATGGGATCTTCCCATTAACGGCCCAAATTGAGTCGCGTTAATTGTCAACACAAATATAAACCACTTGAGGCCTTGAGATATGTGGTAGATTTAAAGGAAAAAATTTCCATCGAGTGCTCATATGCAACGGAGCATATCCCTAGAATAAATAGCGATCGTTGGAGGTATTAGAATGAGCAATGAGGTTAAACAAGGCCCCTTCCCACCTATGGCTTCGATGAAATATCATATCCCATCAGAATAGATCTGTACCATTGAAGGAAACACATCATGCATCAAAGACATAAATGAGATTCCTTGCCCCAATGACCAAGATTAATCACGCATCTTTCCAAAACAAATCACAACAATCAACGACTCATAGATATGTGGCAGAACTATAAATGGTTTCCCCTCTATCTATGGTTTCGATCAAACCACGATTATTTTCAAAAGGCATTGATCATCATAGGAATAATAACAATAGACAAAATCAGAGAAGGGACTCCATTGTATAAATCCAAATTTGGACCATCTAGCTTTCTCAAAGAAAACCATGACTGTTGATAAATGTTAGGGCACAAGTTAGGAATAAGGCAGAATGTAGTTGATTAGCTTTCTCAAAGAAAACCATGACTGTTGATAAATGTTAGGGCACAAGTTAGGAATAAGGCAGAATGTAGTTGATTGACAGCCAATCTCAAATTGACCCATCTTTTCAAATAGATATAGAAAGCCAACGGGGTTATGGTCCAAAGAGTAAGTAAAGAGGGAAGGTTTTTTTGTCACCCCCATGATAACATAAATCAGGTGAAGTGATCAAGATTATTACTCATGTAAGGGCCACATCCATTCCAAACCAGATGACGTGTACAAACATTACAAGAATCTGTCAGTTCAATTTTCCTAGCATATGAATAGTCTATAACCCTATTTGTATGATATCCTATGCATTTTTTTCCTCTACCTATAAGTATAACCCCCAATATCATCCTATACCCGCACATGCAAAGTGTCACTCCAAAAAAATTCTCCCTGCTCTCAAATCCTGATTCATCACCCCATAGCTAATCCCTAGCATGCCAATAGCAAGGTCGGAATCCCCCCTATGACTATTTATAAATGCATACCCCCTTTGGTTATTCTCAAATTCATCTCTGTAGTTCACCTCGTCAAAGATTACCCCTTGATTTGCTCCACTACGATCATGCAAATAATCCCATTCGCCCCAATTGTTTTCCCCTTGCTCCTTTATGATTGTCGTTCCCCTACAAAATTATTTTTGGTTGCCTTGGTTTTGAGAAGCTTATCGTTCACTCCAATCCACTACTCACTTTCTATGAACTTTACAAAGTTGACCTCGTGGCAGGAGATTGGAATCCCACTCTCAGTGAAATTTGTGAGGAAGCGCAATGTTCCTTTGGTAGGCGCGGCTTGTGACACTAGTATGAAAATGAGTGATAAATGACCAGGAAACCAAAAAATTTGGTCACGAAGTGAAATAAATGACTAAACCACCAAAAACCTTGGTCAACACAGTGTTTTTAAGTGAAATATGACCAAATTTGAGCAATTTTAAGTAATCACAACTAAAAATGACTAAAATAAATGTCTAATTTAATGGTCATAATTTAATGTATGAATTGTTCATGTAATCTTATTAGATGAGATGTGTAAAATAATTATCCATTGCTCATTGAATTGTTCATGTAACTTATGTTACACATCTCATCTAACTAGATTGTATATTTTAAGAGAACTTCTCTGGAAACAAGAAGTTACATCAATGCAAAAAACATAAAAAACTACATTGACTACTAGATGTTACATAAAGGAAACTTACCACCATTTTTGGGGTCCCTTCCTGTACCAAAGAACACATTCAACCCAACCGAAGGCATTGTTTGTTCTCTTTGATGCCAAAAATGAACTAAATGAAAGAAAATATACGTAATTTACCAACTTGATATTAAGATGCTATATATAATGGATCCTACCATGATTATTATTTTTTGGGGGAAGAATCAATTGTTGCTCCCATTCTTAAAATCCACGAAATACTATTTAAAGAAACATGTTCCTTTTTGTTCTTGGCATTGAGGTTTTCCCTTCATAATGTCACAAATTTGTAGGGCTCAATAGGGATAAATGATGTGAAGAAATAAATGGGAAATTCACTCTTTGGTATCCTTAATTTGTATTAAAACCATTAGAATAAACATGCTTGTGATTGTGACAGTTGTACATTGGTATTTGCATCAATGGTTTGGCTAGGGGACACGTCTTGCACAAATTTGGAAGAATACATAATAACCCCTCTCATGGTGGTTTAGTCTAAGGATAACTTTTATAGAATAGTGAGATGTTGATGCTCAATTGAATATCTCAAGTGGAACAATGACAAATTTCTTGTTTGTAATATCATAAGCATCTAGGAAATGAAATTATAACTACTATATATTCATTTTTAACATCGGATTTATCAAATGTTGTGAAGGATTAAAGAGTTTGAGTTACAACTTCAACATGGTTAAATAATATTTGAGGATACTTTTTTATATGTCTTCAAGATTATTAATCTTTGGAGAAGAATCAGTTGTTGCTCCCATTCTAGAAATCTATTAAAGACCAACCATTTGAGAACATCTATTCCTTTTGTTGTGGTTGTTGGATTTTGGGTTAGCCCTTCACATCATCATGAATTCGTAGAGACTCAATGGGGATTGAGGGTAAGGAGCAACTGGGGATTGATTTTGATTCATGTCTCACATAAAGAGGCCAATCAGTAGCATTATAAATGACAATAATATGAAGAACAACAAAAACAACAACAACTACAATAATGGTTCAGTTTTGGCCATGAAGAATCCCAAGCCATAGTCTGTTCTTTATTAATTCTATAAGAACATGGTACATCATTATGTTTTGTAGGAGGATGAAATGATGGTGGATATCGAGAACGAATGATGCAAATTTTGGGGTTTCATCATCTATAAAGAGTCATGGAGAAGGATAGAGAAAATCCAAAAGTTGTTATAATTGATAATCTCAAAATTAAAGGAAACACACCTTATCCTATCTGTTGTCACCAACTCCATACCCACTATTATCCTCTGTGTTTCATTTATTCAATGAATATCAAGGATGGAAAATGAAGAAAAAATCTGGCACCAATGGCCATAATTGAGGATGGAAAACCACCCAAAAGATCTGGTCCACCCATAGGGTATGTATACCAAATAAGTAGTAGGTAATTTCTCCCCTCCGACGACTCCAATTAAATCTTGCAACTTACTGGGATAGATCTAAACTATTGGAATCCTTGAAACATGCATTAGACATAAAGATGGGAGCTTCCCACCAATGGTGCATATTGAGTCACACTAATTGTCAACACAAATCTAGACCACTAGAGGCCTTGAGATATGCGGCAGAGTTAAAGGACAAATTTTCCATAGAGAGCCTAGATGAAACTGAGCATCTCCCTAGAATAAATTGCGATCGTTAGAGGTATTATAATTAGCAATGAGGTTAAGCAAGGCCCCTTCCCGCCAACGACTTCAATGAAATATCATATCCCATCAGAATAGATCTAAACCATTGAAGGAAACACATTTTGCATCAAAGACAAAAATGAGAGTCCTTCTCCTGACAACCAAGATTAATCACACATATTTCCAAAACAAATCACAACAATCAACGACTCAACGACTCATAGATATGTGGTAGATCTATACATGGTTTCCCCTCCATCTATGGTTCCAATCAAACCACCCTTATTTTATAAAAGTATTGATCATCATAGGCATAATAACAAGAGCCAGAATAAGAGAACGAACTCCATTGTATAAAGAAAAATTTAGACCATCTAGATTTCTCAAAGAAAACCATGACTGTTGATAAATGTCAAGGCGGAAGTCATGAATAAGACATAATGCAGCTGATTGACAACTAAGCTCAAATTACCCCATATTTTCAAATAGATATAGAATTGTCACGGGGTTATGGTCCAAACAGTAAGTAAAGAGGGAAGGTTTTTCTATCAGCCCCGTGATAGCATAAATCGGGTCAAGCGATCAATATTATTACCCATGTAAGTGCTGCATCCATTCGGAATTATATGACGTGTAAATCTTACAAGAATCCTCCGGTTCATTTTTCCTAGCATATGAATAGTGTAATCATCCTATCCTATGCATTTTTTTCCTCTTACTATAAGTATAAACCCTTAACATCAACGTATACCCGCACACGCAAAGTGTCACCCTGAAAAAAATCTCCCAACTGTCAAATCCTGATTCATCATCCCATACGTGATCCCTGGCATGCAAATAGCAAACTCAACATTCCGACTCCAACTATTTATAAATGCATACCCTCTTTGGTTATTCTCAAATTCATGTGTGTGTTTCACCTCATCAAACATTAGCCCTTGATTTGTTCCACTACGACCATGCAAATAATCCCACTCGCCCCAAGCGTTCTCCCCTTGCTTTTTTATGAGCGTCATTCCCCTGCAAAATTGCTTTTGGTTTCCTTGGTGTTGTGAAGCTTATCGGTCACTCCAAGCCACTAATCACTCTGAGTGAGCTTTGCGAAGTTGACATTGTGGCAGGAGATTGGAAGACCACTCTCAGTGAACTTTGTGAGGAAGCACAATGTTCTTCTGGTAGGCGCGGCTTATGACACTAGTATAAAATGGGTGATAAATGACCAAACAACCAAAAAATTTGGTCACCAAATGGAAAATGACTAAAACACCAAAAACATTGGTCACCACAGTGTTTTTACGTGAAATATGATCAAATTTGAGCAATTTTAAGTGATCACAACTAAAAATGACTAAAATAAATGTCTAATTTAGTCATGGGATAAAACCTATGACTAGACAGTCTAAGTTAACAATTATATAAGATGTCAATTGTTAAAATTTAAGAAATTGCAAAATTTTATTGTCAAAATTGCAATTATCTATTGTTCATTGAATTGTTCATGTAACATATGTTACACATCTCATCTAACTAGATTTTATATTATAAGAGCACTTCTTTGGAAACAAGAAGTTACATCAATGCAAAAAACATAGAAACCTAACATTGATTATTGAATGTTACATAAGGGAATCTTACCACCATTTTTGGGGTCCCTTCCTATACCAAGGAACACATGACCCCACTGAATGCATTGTTTGTTCTCTTTCATGCCAAGAATGAACTAAATGAAGGAAAATATATTTAGTTTACCAACTTGATGTTAAGATGGTATATATAATGGATCTTCACCATGATTATTATTGTTTGGGTGAAGAATCAGTTGTTGCTCCCATTCTTAAAATCTACAAAATACCATTTAAGGCAACATGTTCCTTTTTGTTCTTGGAATTGAGGTTTTCCCTTTTTGTTCTTGGAATTGTAGGGACTCAATAGGGATAAATGATGTGAAGCAATAAATGGGGAAATTCACTCTTTAGTATCCTTAATTTGTATTAAAACCCTTAGAATAAACATGCTTGTAATTGTGACAATTGTACATTGGTATTTGCATCAATGGTTGGGCTCGGGGACAAGTCTTGCACAAATTTGGAAGAATATATACTAACCCCTATCATGGTGGTTTAGTCGAAGGATAACTTTTGTAGAACAGTGAGATGTTTTTGCTAAATTTAAGATCTCAAGTGGAATAATGTCAGCTTTCGTGTTTGGATCATAAGCATCTAGGAAATGAAATTATAACTACTATATATTCATTTTTATCATTGGGTTTATCAAATGTTGTGAAGGATTAAAGAGTTTGAGTTGCAACTTCAACGTGGTTAAATATTATTTGAGGATACATTTTTTTATAAGTATTCAATATTATTAATATTTGGAGAAGAATCGATTGTTGCTCCCATTCTAGAAATTTGTTAAAGACCAATGATTTGAGAACATCTATTCCTTTTTTTTTTGGGCATTTGGCTTATCCCTTCACATCATCATGAATTCATAGAGAATCGATGGGGATCAAGGGAAGGGAGTGACTGGCAAGGGAATTCGCTCATTGGTACCATTAATTTGTAAAACAATTTCCCGAGAACAGACAAATGAAACACATGATTTTGATTCATGTCTCACCTAAAGAGGCCAATCAATAGCATTCAAAATGACAACAATATGAACAACAACAACAATAATAATACTGATGGTCCAGGTTCAACCATAAAGAATCCCAAGTCACAGTCTGTTCTTTATTAATTCAATAAGAAAATGGTACATCATTATGTTTCGTAGGAGGACGAAATGCTGGTGGATATCGAGAACGAAGGATGAAAATTTTGGGGTTGCATTATCTATAAAGAGTCATGGATAAGGATAGAGAAAATCCAAAAGTTTTTATAACATATAATATCAAAATTAAAGGAAATACACCATATCCTATCTATCGTTACCTGCTCTGTACCCACTATTATCCTCTTAGTTTCATTTATTCAATGAAGATAAAGGATGGAAAAGGAAGAAAAAATATGGCGCGAATGGCCATGATTGAAGATGGAAAACCCCCCAAAATATTAGGGCCACCCAGAGTGTATGTATACCAAATAAGTAGCAGGTGATTTCTCCACTCCGACAACTCTGATTAAATCTTGCAACTTACTAGGACATATCTAAACTATTGGAAGCATTGAAACATGCAGTAAACATAAAGATGGGAGCTTCCCGCCAACGATCCATCTTGAGCCGCGCTAATTGTCAACACAAATCTAGACATATGGAGGCCTTGAGATATGCAACAGAGTTAAAGGACAAATTTTCCATCGAGGGCCTAGATGAAACATAGCATCTCCCCAGAATAAATTACGATCGTTAGAGGTATTATAATGATCAATGGGGTTAAGAAAGGCCCCTTCCCACCAACTTATTCGATGAAATCTCACATCCCATCAAAATAGATCTAGACCATTGAAAGCAGTGCATATTGCATCAAAGAAAAAAATGAGAGTCCTTCCCCCAAAGACCAAGATTAATCACGCATCTTTCCAAAACAGATCACAACAATCAACGACTCATAGATATGTGGCAGAACTATAAATGGTTTCCCCTCCATCTATAGTTCCAATAAAACCACCCTTATTTTCAAAAAGTATTGATCATCAGAGGCATAATAACAAGAGACAAAATCAAAGAAGGGATTCCATTGTATAAATCCAAATTTAGACCATCTAGCTTTCTCAAAGAAAACCATGACTATTAATAAATGTCAAGGTGCAATTCATGAATAAGGCAAAATGCAATTGATTGAAATCCAAGCTCAAATTTCCCCATCTTTTCAAATAGATATAGAACTCCCACGGGGTTATGGTCCAAAGATTAAGTAAAGAGGGAATGTTTTTATGTCACCCCCATGATAGCATAAATCAGCTCAAGTGATCAATATTATTACCCATGTAAGGGCCGCATCCATTCCCAATCAGATGACATGTAAATATTACGAGAATCCATTGGTTCATTTTTCCTAGCATATGAATAATCTAATCATCCTATTTGTATGATATCATATGCAGTTTTTTCCTCTTCCTATAAGTATAACCCCTGAACATCATCTTATATCCACACATGGAAAGTGTCACTATGAAAAAATTCTCCCAAGTGTGAAATCCTGATTCAACACCCCATAGCTAATTCCTAGCATGCCAATAGCAAGCTCAAAATCCCCCCTACAACTCTTTATAAATGCATAACCTCTTTGGTTATTCTCAAATTCATTTATGTGGTTCACCTCGTCAAACATTACCCCTTGACATGCTCCACTACGATCATGCAAATAATCCCACTTGCCCCAAGAGTTTTCCCATTGCTTCTTTATGAGCGTCATTCCCCTGGAAAATTGGTTTTGGTTTCCTTGGTGTTGAGAAGCTTATCAGTCAATCCAATCCACTACTCACTCTAAGTGAACTTTGCGAAGTTGACCTCGTTGTAGGAGATTGGAAGACCACTCTCAGTGAACTTTGTGAGGAAGCGTAATTTTCTTTATTAATTCAATAAGAACATGGTACATCATTATGTTTCGTAGGAGGACGAAATGCTATTGGATATCGAAAACGAAGGATGCAAATTTTGGGGTTGCATCATCTCTAAAGAGTCATGGAGAAGGATAGAGAAAATCCAAAAGTTTTTATAACATATAATCTCAAAATTAAAGGAAATACACCATATCCTATCTATTTTCACCCCTATGTACCCACTATTATCCTCTACATTTCAGTTATTCAATGAATATCAAGGATGGAAAAGAAAAAAAATATTTGGTGCCAATGGCCATGATTGAAGATGGAAAACAAACCAAAATATATGGGCCACCCGTAGGGTATGTATACCAAATAAGTAGCAGGTGATTTCTCCCCTCTAGAAGCTCTATTTAAATTTTGTAGCTTACTAGGATAGATCTAGACTATTGGAATCCTTGAAACATGCAGTAGGCATAAATATGGGAGCTTCCCGCTGAAAACCCATATTGAGCCGCACTAATTTTCAACACAAATATAGACCATTGCAAGCCTTGATATATGTGGTAGATGTAAATGACAAATTTTCCATCAAGGGCCCAGATGCAATGGAGCGTCTCCTCAGAATAAATTGTGATCGTTGGAGGTATTAGAATGAGCAATGAGGTTAACCAAGGCCCCTTCCTTCCAACGGATTCGATGAAATCTCATATCTCATTATAATAGATATCTACCATTGAAGGAAGTGCATCATGCATCAAAGAAAAAAATGAGAGTCCTTCCCCCGACGACCAATATTAATCATGCATCTTTCCAAAACAAATCACAACCATCAGCGACTCATAGATATGTGGTATAAATATAAACGGTTTCCCCTCCTTCTATGGTTCCAATCAAACCACGCTTATTTTCAAAAAGAATTGATCATTGGAGGAATAATAACAAGAGACGGAATGAGATAAGGGACTCCATTGTATAAATCCAAATTTAGAGCATCTAGCTTTCTCAAAGAAAACCATGAATGTTGATAAATGTCAGGGCACAAGTTAGTAATAAGGAAAATTGCAGCTGATTGACAGCCAAGCTCAAATTGCCCCATCTTTTCAAATAGATATAGAATTCCAATAGGGTTATGGTACAAAGAGTAAGTAAAGAGGGAAGGTTTTTCTGTCACCCCCCTTTATAGCATAACTCGGGTCAAGTGATCAAAATTATTACCCATGTAAGGGCCACATCCATTCCGAATCAGATGACATGTAAATCTTACAAGAATATCCTGGTTCATTTTTACTAGCATATGAATAGTCTAATCATCATATTTCTATGATATACTATGCATTTTTATCATTTACCTATAAGTATAACCCCTCAAGATCATCATATACCTGAACATTCAAAGTGTCACTCCGAAAAGCATCTTCCAGCTGTCAAATCTTGATTCATCACCACATAGATAATCCCTGGCATGCTAATAGCAAGCTCGGCATCCCCTCCATAACTATTTTTAAATGCATACCCTCTTTGGTTATTCTCAAATTCAACTCGGTGGTTCGCCTAAACATTACCCCTTGATTTGCTCCACTATGATCATGCAAATAATAACACTCACCCCAAGAGTTTTCCCCTTGTTTCTTTATGAGCATCGTTCCCCTACAAAATTGATTTTGGTTTCCTTGGTGTTGAGAAGCTTATCGGTCACTCCAAGCCACTAGTCACTCTAAGCTAACTTTGCGAAGTTGACCTCGTGGAAGGAGATTAGAATCCCTTAGTGAAATTTGTGAGGAAGCGCAATGTTCCTCTGATAGGCAAGGATTATGACACTAGTAGAAAAATGGGTGATAAATGACTAGGCAACCAAAACATTTGAACACGAAATGAAATAAATGACTAAACCACCAAAAACATTGGTCACTATAGTGTTTTTAAGTGAAATATGACCAAATTTGAGCAATTTTAATTGATCAAAACTAAAAATGACTAAAATAAATGTCTAATTCAGTCATGGGATAAAATCTATGACTAGACAGCCTAAGTTAATAATTATATAAGATGTGAATTGTTAAAATTTATGAAATTGTCAAAATTGCAATTATCCATTGTTCATTGAATTGTTCATGTAACATATGTTACACATATAATCTAACTAGGTTGTATATTATAAGAGCACTTCTTTGGAAACAAGAAGTTACATCAATGCAAAAAACATAAAAACCTAACATTGATTATTGAATGTTACATAAGGGAATATTACCACCATTTTTGGGGTCCCTTCCTGTACCAAGGAACACATGACCCCACCAAAGGCATTGTTTGTTCTCTTTGATTCCAAAAATGAACTAAATGAAGGAAAATATACCTAGTTTACGAACTTGGTATTAAGAAGGTATATATAATGGATCCTCACCATGATTATTATTGTTTAGGTGAAGAATCAGTTGTTTCTCCCATTCTTAAAATCTATGAAATACCATTTAAGGCCACATGTTCCTTTTTATTCTTGGAAGTGAGGTTTTCCCTTCATAATGTCATAAATTTGTAGGAACTCAATACGGATAAATGGTGTGAAGAAATAAATGGGGAAATTCACTCTTTGGTATCCTTAATTTTTATTAAAACCCTTAGAATAAACATGCTTGTGATTGTGTCTGCATGGGTGTGGCTCATTAGAGGTTAGCTTGATATGAGGTCACATGTTGTAATGTAAAATCCTGATCACAGTAGGATATAGCTACTGAAGATGCCTCACCGATGAAATATTTTAACTATTTCTGCAAGATATAAGTGTATTAACAAGCCTAGAAAAACGAATGATAAAAAACAACACAAATGATCAAATATCAGAACAAATGATCAAAAATCAGGATACACAAATGATCAAATATGTGATTATATTAACAGTCCAACCAAATGATGGGTTTGGATCATCCTTATATAGAAATAGGATCCACTTCGAGTATCCACACTTAGCTAGCTTAAATTAAGCCCAATCCCCCTTGGGTGGACCTAATGGTTCCCAAAATATCCCAAACAGGTCCAAAATGTGCATGTGAACGTTGGGTGAGCATGGGGGACAAAAATGGGGTTCACACATGTGGAGGATGTGGTATGTTGGAAGTTAGGTAGGCTAGGGTAGGCCAAAATAGCCAAAAGAGGGGAAAATGACTAGGTTCAATGCATGTGCACCTATGGTCAAACTCAGATCCATAAAACAGGGAAGGAAAGAGCCTTAGGAATGCCGGTGGTAATAAATGCTTGTGGGAGAGCTCCCAACAACTAGTTTGACCACCCTTGGCCCATGCTTTGGCCCATACATTGTTATATAGCTCACACTTGCCCAAACAAGTTCTAACCAACTTATAACAACTTCCTAACAACCTAGGGATGTAATTATTAACCAGTTTAGAACCTAATAACCATCAATTAATTAATGATTAAGGTACTAAGGTATAATATTGCTCTAATAGCCCCCCATAAGCTAGACTTAGTGGATTATCAAAAATAAGGCCTTGGCAACTAAGGCTCAAGTCACCTTTTACAACATAAAATTTATTTGTCCATGTAACCAAGGTAAGGAGGAAAACCACATGGTAAAATAAAACCTCCCCTAAAAAATGGACATGTGGCATATCTGGAAAATACACCAACCTTCACCATGCATCACTCACCCCAAGAAGTGATCTAAGGTAAGTGAAGGTCTTCTCAGTAAAACTCTTGGTGAAGATATCAACAGTTTTCTCAACAGAAGGGAAATATTGCAATGCCATGATCTGGTCATGTACCAAGCCTCGAATGTGGTGCATGTGAATCTCTATGTGATTGGTCCTCTATCTCTGTATTGGATCAATGGAGATCTTGATTGTGCTTTGATTGTCACACCAAATGATAGTGGGTGAATCAAACACAATGCCAAACTCTCCAAGAATACCTTCCAACCACACACATTGTGTAGTTCCATTCACTACTCCCCTGTCTTCAGCCTTAGCTGAAGATAAGTAGACGGTGTGTTGCTTCTTGCTTGACCAGAAAATGGGACCATGTGCAAGCATAAACACATAAACAGAAGTAGACTTCCGATCAGAACTATCACCAGCCCAATCAGAATCAGTAAAACCAACTAGTTCAAGAGATGAACTAGCTGCATATGGGATACCGAAATGATTAGTACCCTGTACATAATGAAGAATCATCTTGGATTCCTTCCAATGGAACTCATGAGTCTCTTGCATGTGCCTTGAAACAGCCCCAAAAGCATAAGAAAAATCTGGTCGAGAATGTGTGAGATACAACAAGCTCCCAACTAGTTGTCTATACAATGAGCTGTCAACTAGTGGTGAAGAACCCCAATCAGTAAGATTAAATCCAGAAAGAAATGAGAATTTTGAAGACTTACATTCATCCATATTGAACTTCTGCATCAAATCAGAAGCATATCTTGATTGATATATAGAGATCCCATCCACAGTTGATCATTTTGCAAACCCAGAAATTGTTTCAACAATCCTAGATCGGTCATGGAAAATGCACTGTGTAATGCAACCTTTAATGAACCCAATTCTTTGGTGCAGCTACCAGTAATCAAAATATCATCAAAATACAGTACTATGATCAATATCAGGTCACTAACATGGTGCATATAGACATTAGGATCAGACTTACATCTCTCAAAGCTCAAAGATAGCAGAAAATTGTCCATTTTGTCATACCAAGATCTAGGAGCTTGCTTGAGCCCATAGAGTGAATTCTCCAACCTGAACACAAGTGTATGAATAGAAATGAAGCCTTAGGGTTTCTACATATACATCTCCTCATTCAGATCCCCGTGAATAAATTCACTCTTCACATCCATGTGATGAACCTCCCATCGCTTGGAAGCTCCAATGGCCAAAACTAGTTTTATGGAGTCCATATATTCCACTGGTGCAAATTTATTTGTATAGTCCACTCCATGGATCTGAGAATAACCCTTAGCCACCATCCTGGCCTTATAATTCATATCAGAGCCATCAGATGCCACTTTGGTTCTATAAACCCATTTACATTGCACTAGTTTCCTCTTGGGAGGAAGAGGGACCAAATCCCAAGTTTTGTTCTCATGGAGGGAGTTCATCTCTTCTTGCATGGATGTTTGACACCTTGGGTATTTAAATGCTTATGAGTATGATTGTGGATCAGATCCAACGATCAGAAAACATCTACCACTCATATAAGAATCACAACATGCAAAGGAATTGTGAAACTGAGATATAGTTTTCCTAGGATCTTGAGGATCTCCAACAAGCTCGCCAACAACTTGTATTGTTTTCTCAGCCCACATGGGCCTTGAAGGTGGGTCATGATCAGAATCCATGTCATCATCATCATCATAAATCTCAGAATCAGAAATATTAGAGAAAGAACCATCACTTACATCATCATCAAGAAGAGGAGATGAGAATTCCCCTTCACCTTGTTCTGCAGCATGCATGGACTCTTCTTCTTCGAACTGAACACTTATTTCAATGAATCTTTTGTGAGATGAGGGATCAAAGAGCTTGTATCCCTTTGTATCTTCTGCATAACCAACCATGATTGAATCCTTCCTTTGGGTCTGCAAGTCCTTTCTCTTCTCTGGTGGAATCCTAGCCCAAGCCCTTGAGCCAAACACCTTGAAATGAGAAAAATTGGGCTTGTGGCCCATCCAAGCATCATATGGAGTCTTTCCTTCCAAGGATTTATGTGGTGCTCTGTTCTGAACATATGCAGAACAATTCATAGCTTCATCCCATAGATTAGGAGACAAATACTTAGCCTCCATCATGCATGTGGCCATATCCTTCAGTGCTCTATTCTTGTGCTCTGCAACACCATTTTGCTGAGGTGTGTAGGGCACAAAATGTTGCATTTGGATGCCAAACTCTTCACAGAGATGTTGCATGTACTTATTAACATAATCCATTCCATTATCAGTCCTCAAGAACTTCAAACTTCTCCCACTAAAGTTCTCCACACAGTTCTTAAAAACTTTGAAACATTGGAAAACTTCATATTTTTGCTTGAGAAAATATAACGAAAAATACCTTGAGAAATCATCAAAGGTAAGTACATACTTTGAGTTTCCATAGGAGGGAGTGGGGAGTGTATCAATCAGATATGAATGCACTAACCCAAGAGTTTCAATAGCTCTCATTACCTTCCCTTTCTCATACTTCTTCTCAACATGTTTCCCAACAATGCACCATTTGCCAGTGCCATTGGAAAAACTGATTTTTGGAATCCCTTCAACCATCTCTTCTTTGCTCAATGCTTGAAGATATCCGTTGTTGATATGTTCAAATCTCTCATGCCATATCTTTCTGACTTCATTACCATGTGATAAAATTTCATTAGGAAAAGAATACCCAAGAAAATGTGAGAACATGTACATCCTCGAATCATGGTCTACAACACCCACTGCAACAACTTTTCAAGTGGAAATTTCTGATATCTCCATATCATTCTGAGTGAAGATAAATCTCTTGGCTGAACCAATGTGGGTCATCTGATATACAAAGAGTAATTTTTCTGGAAGATCAGGTACATACAGTACATTACTGAAATACCCATTTTCCAGAGAGATTTTCCCAATTCCTTTAGCAAGGATTTCTGAGTTATCTCCCATGTGAATGGAAGAACCCCTGTATGGAGCAAGAGTAGAAAATGCATCTCTTGAATAAGCCATGTTCCTTGAGGAACCTGAATAAATGATGAAAGAAGATGACTCTGAGGTACTAGCCACCAAAGCATGGAACCTCTCTTTGTCTTCAGAAACACTCTCTTTCTTCTTGGAACTTTCTGGAAGAGGAATGTTGTTTTTCTATAGGAGATGGGTCATCATGTCTATGGTTTTCTTCATGCATGAACTCTCAGGGTGAAAACCCCTTTGACAGTAGCTACACTTAGTCTTATCCTTCTTCTTTCCCTTTTCCTTGACAAGATTCGAACCCCCATCAGTGGATTTGGGTCTCTCGTCCTTCTTCTTCTTCTCTTCTGGTTTCGGCCCCTTGGGATTTTGCTTGCCTCTTGCATGTTTCGAATCTCCAGCTGCAAGTAATTGGTCTTTTTTCTTAATGGAACCCATCAATACCAAATTGTCTTGCTCTTGAGTTAGCATCTCCATGAAATCAACCAAATATGGCATCTTCCAATTTCTAACTGTGAACTTTGTGGAGTTGAATGTAGAGACAAAAACTGAGTACTCAGGACCCAGTTTTGAGAGAATGGACAAAACCAACTGTTCTTCCCTCTTTTCAATGCCACATTGCTTGATTTGCAATACCAAGCTCTTGAACTTGGTAAATAAATCCTGGATGGATTTGAAATTGCTTGGACTCAATGAGATCAACTCATTCTCAAGTTGATGGCCCCTCATCTCATCAGTCTTCCCAAATAGAGCCTCAAGCTTGAGACAAACTTCATTGGGTGTAGTAATACTTTCAACATGAAATAGGAGGTATCTCGAAATACTGAGACAAAGGAGGCTGAATGCCTCATCCATTCTATTGAATAATTTCGATTTCTCCACAGCAGAGTTTGGTTCAACCTCTGTGCCCATTGTGATCCTGAAAAGACCCTTGGATCTCAACAAAATCACCATTGAATCCTTCCAATCGAAATATTTGAAAGGAGTGAGAAAATTTGGATTAGATTGCTCCATCTTCTTCTACTTCTTGCACACTGGGTGATAATGGCACACTTGAATACTTGCAATAAAACTCTCAAAACTCAAGAGGGGATATACACTAACAGATTCCAACCCTTCTTGATAGTGGGTGCATTCGGGAGAGCATCACACCCTGGATAGACTCCAATGGATTTCTCCAATGGCTTCAATGCAATGGTTCCATGGATTTCTGTGGTTTCTCCACTGCTTGTGGCACACCACTAAAACAATCTATTGGTTCGAATAGTAGCTACAAGAGATTTGATACCATGTAAAATCCTAATCATAGTAGGATCTAGCTACTAAAGATGCCTCACAGATGAAAGATTTTAACTATTTTTGCAAGAAATAAGTGTATAAACAAGTATGGAAAAATGAATGATAAAAAACAACACAAATGATCAAATATCAGAACAAATGATCAAATTACAGAACAAATGATAAAAAATCAGTATACACAAATGATCAAATATGTGATTATATTAATAGTCCAACCAAATGATGGGTTTGGATCATCCTTATATAGAAATAGGAAGAAATAGGATCCACTTGGAGTGTCCACACTTAGCTAGCTTAGATTGAGCCCAATCCCCCTTAGGTTGACCTAATGGTTCCCAAAATATCCCAAACAGGTCCAAAATGTGCATGTGAATGTTGGGTGAGAATGGGGGACCAAAATGGGGTTCATACATGTGGAGAGGTGGTTGGTTGGAATTTAGGTAGTCTAGGGTAGGCCAAAATAGCCAAAAGAGGAGAAAATGACTAGGTTCAATGCATGTGCGCCTATGGTCAAACTCAGATCCATAAAAAAGGGAAGGAAGGCGCCTTAGGCATGCTGGTGGTAATAAATGCATGTGGGAGAGCTCCCAACAGCTAGTTTGACCACCCTTGTCCCATACATTGTTATCTAGTTCACACTTTCCCAAACAAGTTCTAACCGACTTATAACAACTTCCTAACAACCTAGGGATGCAATTATTAACCAGTTTAGCACCTAATAAACAACAATTAATCAATGATTAAGTTACTAAGGTATAATATTGCTCTAACATGTAAATAGAGATCACAATTTCAAATCACACCCGAGCTTACCTGTTTCTCATGCTTACGAGCGGTGTGGGGCACCTAGGGGTATAGTGGTCACGGGATTGGATTCCTGGACCCCGTGTCATGAGAGTACCAACCGAGTCTTTAGTTATTGATTCCCCTAGTAAAAAAAACATGATTGTGATTGTGACAGTTGTACACTTGTATTTGCATCAATGGTTGGGATAGGGGAAAAGTCTTGCATAACTTTGGAAGAATAGATAATATCCCCTTTCATGGTGGTTTATTCGAAGGACCTCAATTGAAGATCTCAATCGGAACAATGACAAATTTCTTGTTTGGATCATAATCATCTAGGAAATGAAATTATAACTACTATATATTCACTTTTTATCATCGAATTTATCAAATGTTGTGAAGGATTAAAGAGTTTGAGTTGAAACTTCAACTTGGTTAAATAATATTTGAGGATACTTTTTTGTATAGGTGTTCAAGATTATTAATATTTGGAGAAGAGATGGTTGTTGCTCCCATTCCAGAAGTCTGTTAAAGATAAACCATTTGAGAATATATACTCCTTTTGTTTTTGTTGGAGTTTGGTTTATCCCTTCACATCATCATGAATTCGTAGAGACTCGATGGGGATCAAGGGCAAGGAGCGACTGGAAGGGGAATAATCTCATTGGTATCGTTAATTTGTAGAAAAATCCCGAGAATAGAGAGCCGAAATGCATGATTTTGATTCATGTATCACCGAAAGAGGTCAATCAATGTCATTAGAAATGAAAATGATATGAACAATAACAACAACAACAACAATAATAATGGTTCAGGTTCAGCCATGAAGAATCCCAAGTAATAGTCTATTCTTTATTAATTCAATAAGAACATGGTACAAAATTAAGTTTCGCAGGAGGAAGAAATGCTGGTGGATATTGAGAACAAAGTAACCTTGGCCTCTACAACTACCACCGATTTATCAAGAAAGAAGGCCACTCCCCCGCACTCGTCAAGAAATTGGTGATCAAACCCTTTACATGTAAAACCCTTTTCGAGGGTTTCTTTAAATGTTGTCAATGCATGGCTATTACATCATTCCAAGAATAGAGACATTAAATACGGCTGATAGAACCTTTATTTTTGGGTGATTGACACATAATTACTTGAGTTGGATCCAATTGTTGGAGTATAGTCACCATTAGAGAACATGGAACGTGGTCAATCGGGATTGTTGTTGATCAAATCGTTGGTGTTTATTTTGATATTCATGCAAATGGGTTTGGTGGTGAATCATTAAATGATGTTCTTGATTTTGAGTCAAGAATGAGTTGAAGCTTTGGTTGATTGGAATCCCCTGTTGAGCTTGTGCTTGAAAAAATTACGTCTCTGATAATAGAGGAATCGAGGAACATAACTATTGCATACTTTAGACCTCTAGGTGGGTGTACCATCTAAATTGAAAGGTGATTTGAATTGAAACCTAGGTTGGGGAAATCGAGGAGTAGAGAGACATCACTTTACAATTTCTAATAAAGAAGGTCAGTCATAGTGGATTTGATATAGGGAAATCGAGGAGTAGGGCATGGTCATGGGCTTATAGGTGTTGTTTGTTACCTCAAAGGGAATCGAACATGATACCTAATGAACATGGACTATCAGATGCAATACTTGGATATGATTGCATTGTTTGATGGAGAGGTAAGTTGCATCCTATAGCAACTTACATAGGAGTCAAATTGTGTTTAAATATTATGATTGCAAACTTGTAGAAAAACACGTTGAGAAGAAGGTCAAATCATGCCCAATCTCGTGGTCATGGATTGGAGGTATTGTTTTTATCTCAAGTTGGAATTTCAATGGAGTGTTGTAATTTATGAATAGAATCATTGCAGTGATATTTTAATTTAATTGCCACTTTGAAATAGATGATCGAAGCCTTTCTTAACTAGGATATAGTGTATACGAAAGTCCCTTATACAGATTGAAGAAAAAAAACTCTACATCATTTGATATGTGCATAATTGTTGTTATCATAGATATGAAAATAAGCTATGTTGGCAAGTTTGCATCAATACCACTATTTTATATTGAGGGTAAAGTTTTCACATTGGCGGTATTGTGGAGCTCTAGGTTGTCGAGTAGGTATAATCATAGTCTAGTGTTTTGGCCTTAGCGAGATAGGGCTAGTTTGATTCTCATGGTGTCACCCTATAATGTAGATGCCAAAGGAAGTGAACATATTGTGTAGTCATGGAGGATTTGATAGTTTTGGCCTTTTGTTTTTTTCTCAACATTTTGATATTGGTTGACTTTTGGTAGATTTGGCACTTCCTAGTGTGAGTCAATTGTGGTGTTGGCTCTTTCTTTTTTGCTCCTCAAGGCTACAAGGCAATTGGATTATCTTGACAAGTTTTCTACCCTATTAAGAGACTGGACACCATGCACAAGACTACTATTATTATATTTTAGAATGAAAGTTAGTACAAGGCTTCTACATACTTCCTTCACCTATAGAATTAGGATTTTCTATCTCCTTTAAACCGATAAAGTTCTTCATTGGAATTTTGTTTTTTTTTTGGCACAATGTTTGAAGAAACTACATAATAAATAACAACATTCCCCCTTAAGTTCAAGAACATGACTTATCTCTTCACAGGAAAAGCTATGATTGTATAGCGAGAATTATCCATTTCTTTCTTGTAGATAGAGGTGCAGTCTGCTAAGATAACAATGGTGCATTTTTCTAAGAAAGTAGTGCACATTGGATACAGATATTGTAGAGAGCGAAGGTCAAGATGAAAGTGGGGAAACGGATCACTAACCCTTTAGCCTTGGAAACTATGTTTCAAACATGTACAATGGTGCTTGATTCCACACATGTTTATTAATGTTCATGTTGGGTACCCCTCCAATGCCATTGAATAAGGGCCTAAGAAAATTATTGTGAGATGAGTGTTGGAGACAAAGATCTACATAGGATAAGTTGGATTTTTTGTTGCACTCAATGCATTGGAGGATTTTGGTCATCCTAAATCCCTATACATAGGTTTGGGTTTATGTTCCAATTGAGTGATCTATGCCATGGATGACAAAGAACCTTGTAAAGTTTTACCAAAGAATTGCATGTTTTTTTAGGAGCTCCTTAGCGAAAACATTATTGGAAAGGCCTTACTCTATGAAGTGTCATCACAAATCCAACTATGGTTAAGAGGAAATACAACTTCATTTCCCAAAGCATTTGGAATCCCTAGGGAGTCATTAATATTCTACCTTAGAAATCCCCCATTAGGATCTGAGCTTTCCTTTAAATTAATAAATATGGTGGACTCCTTTATTCAACCTTGAAGCTAGGTTTAGAAGCTAGGTTTTTATTGCAAAGCCCTGACAAGTTTATTCTTGACAAGGTGTGCACTATTACTCCTAATAACCTCTCCAACAAATTGGGTCTTTGGATTTGCACATAGTGGCGACATTGTGAATGGAATAGACTCAAAGATTTCACTAACTATATACATATTGATAGATACAAGTGGGCATGTACAAATCCAACTCTTGATGATCACCTGAACAAGCTGTGGAGGGTGTTTCAAGTCTATGTGTCGTTAGATTCTTCCTAGAGAACTGATCTCCTGGTAGGTAAGCTCCCATGGGTATAGGTTTCCAATTTGTGTTGATGCTTGTTTGTGTTGAAAATATCTACTTGTGGATTAAGAAAAATTTTCTTTATTAAGGATTCTTCTCAATACTTCTCATGGTTTAAGAGCTCTCTAATATGTGCAATATTAACATGTATCATTGTTCAAGTACAAAAGATATAGCTGAATATGGTCCATTTACAATAGTGATTAGATTTAGGTTGGGACCCCTTGGAATATGTTCAAGGAACCACATGTTTAATCCCCAACTAAATTGACCAAATCTAGTGTTGAGGGAAGGCCAAAACATAAGGTTGGTTGTGTTTCAAGAGAGGTGAAAGGTGGCACAACTAACCTCCCCTTCCAAGTCTAGAAAAATCACAAATTCCCTACCATGGATTTGTCAATTTTAGAGACTACAAATACCCTTGAACCCAATAAAAATGATTGAGAGCCTCCTTGAGAGGTGTGAAAGGAAACACAATTGACCTCCTCCATTGCAATGGAATGAAAATCACTGACCATGAACTTTACTATTTCAACGACTACAAAACAACTTAAATCCAACAATGATGGTTGAGAGCCAATCACTGTGGACCAAGAACCCACTAGTGTTGGATGGGGGGTGACCCCAAGGATCACAATGATGAGTTTCCTTATGTTGGACTTCTATTCATTGTTGATTTATACATTTTTTTCACTTAGGCCTTCGAACATTTATGTGGACTCATGGGATTATGTTATCTTGCTATTATTTTTTCTAATGGCACTTAATACTTAAGGGTGTTTGGTATTTCACCATCTTAATTTTGAGTTCTTCTAGTGTTTGTGGCAGTGGATTTTTCTTTTTTATAATATCTTTATACATATTTCTCTATTGATAGTCAAAGGAATCTTATATGTAGTAAGTTAGGAAAGATTAAACCAAATCAATTTTCTCAAAAATACCATTTCCAATGCTACCCTAGTGAACGAAACTATGAGGAACCTCCAACAATTAATTAATGAAAATGCACGATATATCAGAAATAACCTAACACATAATAGATTTATTGATCGCAGGCCACTTATAGGGGGAAACCTCCTTTGAGCAAGATCAATACAAATAACTTCTCAGTTCCTTCATTGGCCTCATCACGTACTTATATACTAAGTCTATGCGCCAATACTATGGATCAATACCATGGAACATATAATACTATAGGATGACTTACAAAGCATATGTGTCCAATATCAATACCATGGAACAGATAATACTATGGGCTAATACAAACTACAGATCAATACCATGGAACATATAATACTAGGGGACGACTTAAAAAGCATATGTGTCCAACAACAATATACTAACAAAGTAAAGAGAAGGGTTGACACAGGTTCCTAACATCCCTTCCCCCTTAGAAAATATTTTCTCCTCAAAGCTTTAGATGTGGAAATTGATGTTGAATCTGAAGGAGTGGTGCCCATGTAGCACCCTCCGGTTGCATTCTATGCCATTGAATTAATACCCCTGTGATAGATCGAGAGAGAAGCTGGCGAGTGCGCCTAGTGAGGATGGCCTCTAGATCCAAAAGGATGGATCCTTCATTATCCATTTCTGGTAAAATAGTTGGTCCTCTGATGTTGGTGCCAAGAAATTTCATCAGACAAGAGACATGAAATACTGGATGAATGCAAAAGGAGGAAGTTCCAATTTATAAGCAACGGACCGAATATTCTGAAGAACCTTATAGGGCCCATAGAACTTTCGAGCGAGCTTATGACGCCCTACGAGTTTCAGGGAGGATTGCTCGGAAGGATGTAGACGAAGAAAAACCATATCACTGCTTGAAAATTGTGCTTAGAATGGTGCTAATCGGTTTGTTGTTGCATTTGAATTCTTGGCATGTGAAGATCGTCTTGCAAAATGCAAAGAATCTGATCGCGGTTTCAAAGAACTGAGTCAATTTCCTGAATTGGTGAACTGCTAAGGGTGTATTAAAGAAGAGCTCGCGGTTCCTGACCATAGATTGATTCATATGAAGTCATTTTAGATGGAGTATGGTACCACCGGATCCCTTCAATGAAATCCATAGAAATATATGTCCAAATCTGTGTAGGGATGGGAAAGGGTTCAAGCAATCTCAGAAGGAGTGTCGTTTCACCCTTGTTGACCTGGAAAGTATCACATTCAACCACCATCTATTGAATTGTCCTTTTCATTCCCTACTAAAAGAAGTTAGAATATGCCCACTCATACGTTTTGAGGAACCCAGAGTGCCCTACCAATGGAGAAGCATGGAGTTCATAGAAGACATAGCCTTGTTGAACAAATTGCAACCAATTTAGAATAGGCATAGAAATAGATGAAAGATAAACTTGGTCATCAAATGTGCGAGAAAGAGAATCCGCCACTAGATTGTCCTTACCTTGCTTGTAAGTGATCTCATAGGCATAACTCAGGAGTTTGCTAACCCATTTCAGTTGTGTTGGGGAGGAGACCCGTTGTTCTAGGAAATTTTTCAGACTTTGGTAATCAGTCTTGATGCATAAATAATTCCCTAATAGGTATGGTTTCCACTTCTGTACAACATGCAAAATACTCATCATTTCCTTCTCAGATGTATAGGCGAAGAAATTCTTACCAAACAGGTCTCTTGCAGGAGATAATCCCACTGGTTCAACAAAGACACCTGCATATCTATCCAAAATGTGTTGTAGATCCAAGGGAGTAGTGGATACTGTTTATGGGTGCATGTGAATGGAATGGAGCTGAGCGATGACACTATGTGAATTATTCTTAAGGATATTTTCTAGGCGATGTGAATTGATGATGCTGAGAGACCCTGGTTGTAAGCCCGTAAATGTGTGTTTTTTCCCATTGACTGAAAACTGCATCCAAAGTTCAGCAAAATACCATAAGATGGGCCCAAGTGTGCGTAACCATTGAGCTCCGAAAACCACATAACATCCGCCTAAGGACAAGGAAAACATGTCAAAGCGCAACTTATAATCTTCCATAGATATACGCACATTGCGACACTTCCCCTTGCAAGGTAAGGTGCCCCCATTGGCAATCATGACTTCAAATTTGGAGCAAGGATGGACAAGACAATCATCCTATTTGGTGATCCGAGGGTCAATGAAGTTATGAGTGCTACCAAAATCAATGAGTATTGTAAGAGGGAGCTTCTTGAAGTAACCCCTAACCCGCATTATTTGTGGGGTGGTGACTCCAGCTAAATCATGGAGATATATTTCTGGGTGGTCGTCCAGAGACAGAGGGTCAACAAGAGGTTGCTAAATTTCAACCTGATTATCCATTGTATCTAGAGCTTCTTCACTAAGTTCATAGGCAGGTGGAGAATCCACATCCAAGAGATAGAGTTGTTGCTCAACACATCTATGTCCCCGATTGAATTTCCCATCACAATTATAACAAATCCCTTTTTCTCTACGTGCCCGCATCTCTACTTCAGACAAATGCTTGATAGGAGTTGGTAGAGAATTTGGCATGATTGGAGGTAGTTGGAAAACCATATTTCTTAATGGAACAAAAGTGGATTTGGAGCATTGTTGGGATGTGATCTTGTCCTCCCCTAACTTAGCCAACTCCATGACTTCCATCATTGTGTTGGGACTGAACATTTTAACCTCTGAGCGGATTTCAGCCTTGAGACCACTAATAAAATAA
Organism: Larix kaempferi; assembly: GCA_027924585.1. Taxonomy (NCBI): domain Eukaryota; kingdom Viridiplantae; phylum Streptophyta; class Pinopsida; order Pinales; family Pinaceae; genus Larix; species Larix kaempferi. Next base: position 347,872 of record BSBM01001068.1, read on the forward strand.
CTCCTGTAAAATTCATCATACAATCCTTCTGTGTGATTGGCCAGTTTCTCAAATTCTGTCTGATACTCTCTCATAGTGCCAATTTGGCGAAGTTTAGTGAGTGCTCTGGTGAATTCATCAAAAGCATTAGGACCAAACCGTTGCAAAAGGAGTTGGCAAAAATCTGTCCATTTTGGCTCTTCATGGGCCTTGATGTACCAACGGTACCATTGAAGGGCTTCCTGTTCCAAATGAAAGGATGCAAGTGGAACTTTATAGAAATCAAAGTATTATGCAGACTGAAATATTGTTCTTCTCGGTATATCCATCTAGTCAGATCATTGCCATTGAAGCGAGGAAAATCAAGCTTCGACCCGCGAAAATTGTTGGAAGAAGAGAACCCAGTGTGCAGAAGATTCTGGTTGTCATTTATTGTTCATGGTTGAATGCTGAAGATGGAGGCTGGGAAATTTTTCATCAAGATCTTGGAGTTTGGTTTTGAGGGCTGCAAGTTTTTCCTCCACGATTTGTGATCCTGCACAGGTGACAACCATAACCAAGAGTTTTTTTTTGTGTGTGAATGGGTAGATAACAAAAACAAAAGCTTCTTTAGTAAAGGGAAATTTGGATTTGGGAAAAACTCTAATGGGTAATTGGGGTTTGACTAGGTTTTGGACACTTTCTAATGGACAAGAAGCATAAAATGAGGATTTTAGAAGCGGGGTGAAAGAATGGGAAAATTTTTCAAAGAGGGACAAATAAGTAGAAATAGGAAATGAACACTGTGGAAAAATTTGAAGGCGATTGGGTGAAAATCGAAGAAGTTATAGAAAACCCTAAAAATAGACAAATGTGAGAATTATGGCTTCAGGAAGTAAAAATTTGGATAGGGTCCTTAGGAATGAAATATGCAGAATAGGATTGCAGGGGTGTCAGTGAAGTTTCAAGGGAAACAGAGTTAAAACAAAGAAGATATGGTGAAAAAACATAATTTCAGAATGGATCTACAACGACATGGAAGTGATCAACAACATAATGGATCTGCAACGATGCGTAAGTGATTAGAAACAATTTTGGATAGATGTATTCTGCAATTTATCATATGGCAATAGATATGGACCCCAGGTATGCGTGGATTCCTAAAGGTTCAGGGGATTCACTCAACCACCAATGTTGTCTAACAACTTGCGTATTGGGGTACTACCCCTCACTCCACAACTCAGGTAAAATTGATAACCTCTTTTCCACAAATGACAGCTCTTGGTTTACCTCACGGGTGGGAACTAGTCAATCAGGTAGGGGTCGTTTCCCTTTTCGCTTACAGGTCCTCTTAATGGGCCAACTACTTCGGGGTTCCTGTGGTACTCCTCACAATGAGTTTTAGGGCTTATGCCAAAGTACTTCCCACAGTTAAGAGGATAGGGATTATTTCCGAATCCAAACCTGCAATTGATAGGAACAAATACAAATGTGAATTTGTTTTTGGCAGAAATTCCACCCAACGAGCCCAAGAAAGTGCTCTAATACCAGATGTGAGGAACCTCCAACAATTAATTAATGAAAATGCATGATATATCAAAAATAACATAACACATAATAGATTTCTTGATTGCGGGCCAATTCGAGGGGGAAATCTCCTTTGAGCAAGCTCAATACAAATAACTTCTCGATGCATTCATTGGCCTCAGCACATACTTATATACTAAGTCTATGTGCTAATACTATGGATCAATACCATGGAACATATAATACTACGGGACGACTTACAAAGCATATGCGTCCAATACTATGGATCAATACCATGGAACGGATAATACTATGGGCTAATACAAACTACAGATCAATACCATGGAATATATAATACTACGGGACGACTTACAAAGCATATGCGTCCAATAAAAATATACTTACAAAGTAAAGATAAGGGTTGACGTAGGTTCCTAACACAAACCAAGGTAATTTTCTCAAAATTACCATTTAAAGATGTATGTTCCTAAAATACAAGTATTGAATGAAAGTAGAAAACTGAAGTTAGGCCCTTCACTACTATTATGTAGTGGGAATTAGACTCTAACCCCTTGTGTAACTTTCACTTTACTCTTCTTCAATAACATTTATCATTGCATGTTCTTTCAATATTCAATAAATTTACCCAGATAAAATACAATATATCCATGATATCCACAATAAGAATTGGATCACACCAATTCATTTTTCTTGACAATAACTAGATTTTATGGTGCCATTTCCTAGTTGATCTCTTAATCTTGTTAAGTGGGCTCTACTTACCCCAAGCGAGAAACAATTCCCACATAATTCTTCCTATATATAAGTTTCGGTGCTATAATTTCTATAACATTACCCTTGTCTTATGTTTTGGGGTGATCTACGGTCCTTAGAGGCCCCATCAAAGATTTCAGGAAATAGGTTACATGTTGATAAGTGGACCTATATAGGATTAATGTTGGAGGATAATATCCTGGTCCACTTATCTATACTAGTCCATAGTGGGATAGTGAGTATGTTGGCCAAGCCGGAGCAACAAAGTTGATATGTAAGAATGGGATCAAGTCTTGTATAGATTTTATGGAAAAGGTGAAACAATCTAATATATGTCTGTAAATTTTAGCCAAAAAAGTACTTCGTTATTGAAAATTGTTCATGAAAACATAAAATAGCCATGGACTTGACAGTGTCATCCTCTCATGCCACTATCTAACTTACATGATTCATATCTCAATTCCGCCACAAATTGAGAAGGTCAAGCATTGGAATGGACTCTTGTAGAAACAATACCTTGGCCCTGAAAACATTGTTAAATTTTAAGTGCAATAACAATATGGATCATTGAAAGATAAAAAAGCACAACATAGACAATAATACACATCAAATTTATCCTGGGAAAACCCTCTAATGGCAGAAAAACCCGGCAAAATTCTTCTATATAGATTCGCCAGAATGTACAATAGTATCCCTCGTGCAAAGAACCAAAATCAAGAAGACTCCAAAAGAAGCTACTCTAAATGATTCTATCTCTTCGAGTGATGTGGAATCAATGTGTGAGTGAGGTGACCAAATGAGGAGTTCGACCTCCTCATTTATACTAAATAAATGACTTGACCTTTTTACTAAACAGGGTCTACTTGACTCACCTAATTGGGTTGACCTGTACAATTTACAATAAAATATTTTTTTCTAGATATTTCCAGGATGACCTAAAAATTAGGGTTTACAATGATCTTTCAATGAATTTTACATGACCAATTACATTAATAATAATCCCCACAGGGTGTACAATACAAATAATACAAATGACCTAAATAATACAAATAAGAATATCTTCTGAAGTTACATTCTTCAACACTCTCTCTTAACAAGGAAGGTATTCTTCAGTCATCGTCACCATTGTCTTCCATCTTCTACACTTCTACACGGACTATTGACATATGACATCTCCTAAATATATATATTATAAGAATTTTCACAGAGTCGACCCTTTTTCATGTTGGATGTGACCTAGATAGAGTCTAGGACTATTCACCACAATCCAGCTCACACAGAATCTGGATTCCCATGTATGACCACCTGCTTCTACTAGGAGTAGTCCAGGAGCACACATAACATCAATATGGGACTTTCTACCTATGAATGATCACTCGCTGCTACACTGAGTAGTCTAGGATCACTCATTACATCATTACAAGGCCTACGAATGATCACCTACTGTTACACTGAGCATTCCAAGAGCACACATTACATCATTCCAAGATTTTCATATCACATACCTATGAATGATCACCCGCTGCTACATTGAGCAGTCCAGGAGCACACATTACATCATTCTAGTATTTTCATCTCACACACCTATGAATGATCACCCGCTGCTACATTGAGCAGTCCCAGAGCACACATTACATCATTCCATGATTTTCACCATAGATCCAGTCCTATTTCATACTGGATGTGACCTAGACCAAGTCTAGGACTTTTTTGTCCATAGAGATGGTCCTTTTTCATACCAGATGCAATTGTCCCCATCCACGAAATGAGCAATCCATTCGATGGGTCCAACCCAGGATCATCCATTATGTTTCACACGGCAACCACCTCCGTTACCTCACCTCTCATCCATACCCTCTCGTAGCCTAGGAGACTCAATTATGTCACATGACCCGTGAATACCTACTACCTCATTCGAGCTCATCAATCCATATTGATAGGCACCACTCCAAGCTTCTCCCTGAAGTACTCGAACTTCACTCTCGATAGAGGCTTGGTAAACACATCGTCTATCTGCTCCTCTATTGCTATATACCAGAGTCTCACTACTCCCTTCTACACCATATCCCAGATATAGTGATATATGATCTCGATGTGCTTCGACTTGTCATGAAACAAAGGGTTCTTTGACAAATTCACACAACTCTGGTTGTCACAAAAGATACAAGTCACCTCTAACTTGAGATCAAAAAATCATGATATCAACTTCTGAATCCACACTGCCTCACAAATTGCTGAAAAAGCTGCCATATACTCAACCTCAGCTGTACTGAGTGCCACACTCATATGATTCCTACCAAACCATGAGATCATACCCGATCCCAAACTAAAGCAACATCTTGAGGTTCTCTTTCTATCCATGACACTTTCGGCCCAATCCAAATCAACATAACCTTTTAGGCTAATCTTCTAATCTGATGCATACCTAAGGCCATAATCAACCGTACCCTTCATGTACCTCAACACATGCTTTTCCGCAACCAAGTGAACATGTCTCAAATCTACCATATATTGACTCAGAGTGTTCCCTACAAAGCATAATTCTAGCCTCGTGTTCATTAAATACATCAACGAACCAATCATATGCCAATACACTGTGGAATCCACTAGTTCTGAAGAAGTATCACTCAAAAACTTCAGATTCGATGCCATAGGTGTGGCCATGGCCTTACAATCCATCATCCCGAATATTTTAAGGATCTCTACCTTATACTTTCCTTGACCTAAGAAAATTTCCTATGGATTCTGCCACACCTCAAGACCTATGAAGTAATGCATCATACCCAGGGCTTTCATCTCAAACTCTATGACAAGCTTCCTCTTCATTTCTTCTATGAGTTTCTCTTCACCTGTAAAGAACAAGTCATATACATACAACAGTAGAATCACATGATTTCCTTCCTCAAACTTGTATTAAAGGTTGAAGTCTTCTTTACTCTTGGTAAAGCCCAAGCTCGTTGGAAACCCATCTATCTTTTCGTACCATGTCCTAGATGCTTGTTTCCATCAGTACAAGGCCTTCTTTAACCCACACACATGAGTCTACCTGTCATGTGTCTTGAATCCTAGTGGCTGCTCGATATACACTTCCTATTCTACTATGCCATTTAGGAATGAAGTCTTCACATCCATCTGATGTACCTTCCACTTCATCACTTTGGCTAAGGCAAGTACTAACTTGATCGAAGTGTATCTGGCTACTGGAGAAAATGTCTCTTCATAATCAATAACTTCTTTCTAGGAGAAACCTTGAGCCACAAATATTTCCTTGTACTTCTCAACACTTCCATATACTGCATGCTTGATCTTGTAGATCCATTTGGAAGACACTACTAACTCCCCTTCTGGTCTCAGAACCACCTTCTAGACATCATTCTTCATGATCGATTGATAATCCTCAATCATAGAATCCTTCCAAACTTTCTTTTTAGCATCCTCTTCATAACTGGAAGGTTCAACATCAATGATGTCACTCAACAATGCCACATAGTTGGATTAAGTCCAAGGTCTCTTGCTTCCTTCTGGGGTGGCATACCTCTCTACATCATGAATAAGTTCTCATTCCCATGCTGATTTTCTTTAATGTGAGTTCACTTCTTTCGATGGATTTACCAGTCTTTGTGGCTCAGACATATCATGATCCTCAGGTTCTTCTAGAACCCTCTCTTCCATTATTGTATCTCGAACTCTAGGAGTCTTAGGTTCTTCATCAGAGTGAATCTTCCTTGACCTTCTGAAGGCAATGTCTTCATCAAAGGTTACATCTCTGCTGGTCTTGATCTTCTTGAATACTGGTATATATATCCTGTAAGCCTTTGATGAATCACTATAACCGACGAAGATTCCCTTCTTCCCTAAAGGATCCAACTTGGTCTTCTTTTATTTCAGAATGTGTATGTATATAGGGTAGCCAAGTATTTTGAGATGGATGACTTCTAGCTTTTCTCCTATAAACATCTCTTCTAGTGTCTTGTTCTCAAGAAATATGTGAGGAGCCCTAGTTTGAACATATACAATTGTCCTTGCAGCTTCCGCCCATAAGTGCATAGGAATGTCCCGATCATGGATCATGGCCTTCACTGCTTCCATAATTATTATATTGTTTCTTTCTGTAGTTCCATTATATTGTGTATTATAGGGAGTGCTCATCTCCCTCTTAATCCCTGAGTCTTTACATAATTCTTTGAAATCTCTCGAGGTAAATTCACCTCCATTATCTGATTTTAATATTTTTATTTTCTTTCCAGTTTGATTTTCTAGAAGAGATTTAAACTCCTTGAACTTGCTAAATACTTCATCTTTGGATTTTAATAAATAGATCCATGTTTTTCTTGAATAATCATTAATAGAAGAAACATAGTAGGCATACCCGCTTACTGAGTTGAAAGACATAGGTACGTAAACATATGAATCTGTGAGTTCCAAAATCTCCTTCGATTTGTTGTCGCTACTTGGAAATGGATTCTTCACATTCTTTCCTTTTGCACATTATTTGAATATGCCTTCATGCTTGGTATGGATCTCAGGTATCCCATTCACCATATTGCTTAAAATTGGTAAATATTTGTAGTTGATGTGGGAAAATATTCTATGCCACAATTCACTTGGTTCCATAGTTTCATGAACCAAGGCTTATTCTGGGTGTCCCTTGAGCTTGTCTAGTCCTCCCTCTTGCACTCTAATTACTACCACATCATAAAATGTTTTAGCTTTGGGCCACATAAATACCTGGCCATCCACAAATGCTAATCTGAATCCTTTCTCATCTAGTTCCGAGATGGAAAGTAAGTTCTAGGTACATATAGAACATCCTTCATTTTGATAGGCTTCCCAGATTCAAGCTTATAGGAAGTTTTTCCTACCCCTTTGATGGGATATTGATAGTCATCTCCTAGCTTCTCCTTGTGAGGTGAGCCTTTCTCTGTGAGGTTGTTGAGAGTATCCTTTAAACCTGTCATGTGCTTAGAAGCACCGCTATCAACAAGCCAATCATTACTACCAAGTGAAACCGTACTTGTGAGTGCTGATATCAAAACATATTCTTCATCACTTGAAGAATCCTCTCTTGCTTTCTTCTTAGCTGGTTCATCATCCTCTGCAGCATGAGCATGATGTCTCTTCTTGTTCCCCTTCTGGAATCCTTTCTTCTTGGGACAATTCCTATAGACATGTCCCAACTCATCATAATTAAAGAATCTGTAACTTGAGTAGTCTTCGGTGAATCTCTTACCCTTGTGTGATTTCTTGTGATGATGTTCTTTCTTCTCTCTCTTGGTATGAGCTGCCAGGGCTTGATTGTCCTCATCATCTAGTTTTTCTTCTTTGGTAGCAATCCTAGCTTCTTCTTGAGTGCAAAATTCCAAAAGTGCACTGAACAAGATAAGTTTATTCCTTGAACATATTCCTTGAATATATGACTCCCATGATATCGAAAGACAATTTAGGGTAGTCATCACTAGTTCGATACTACCTATGATACTACCTATGGCACTTTGTTCGTAGGTCGATTTGGACCCACAGAATGGATCTATTCTGAACCTTTCCCTGATGATTTGGGGACGACAAACGTCTTTGATCCATCTTCATCATTATGGAACACGACTCTAGGCCAAGTGGCCCTCAACGATTTACGCACTTTTCTAGTTCCTATGCAAGTGACGTCGGAAACTCCCCTTCAACCTTCCCCTCACCTATTACCAAATGAAATATTTGGTTCTTCTTCAGGGAACATTTATACTCAAGGGACAAATTATAGTTTCCCGTCACTACCCTTATCATCTGGAACTAGTGCAGAATCATCTTCACAAGTTGACACCAACAATGTAGCCATCCAACCTGCACAACCAATCTCTTCTAATGTTTCCTTTGGAAGGACACCTATTACTACTATTCGAACACCAGTTGTGACTAGACGTCAATCTTCAGCCACAATCTATACCATCTTCGGAGGACAACTGTTCGTTGGTTCCCCAAGCGGAACCAGTAACCAACCTCCTCCATCATGATCATCTACCCTGTGGGGATCACAAACGTCACTTTTTGGAGGAAAACCATTTGTTGGTGCCCCAATTGGGATCAGTAATCAACCTCCTCCATCAGCATCATCAGCTCTGTGGGGATCTCAAACTCAACCTAGCGAAGGACAACCCTTTGTTAGTACCCCATGAGGGACCAACAACCAAATTTCTTCGTTAGGCCCACTTCCTTCTTAGGGGCCACAAATCCCACCTACGGGGGGAAACATACATTTGGAAACCAGAATCCATCCGGGGGGCACACAAATCAACATCAATCCCCCCACAATATGAATTCATGAGTACCTTATCCCAGTGTCTCAAACAATCAATGGAACCCACCCCCTCAAACACTATCTCTCAATCAGGGCAGAACGACCAATCCATGGGATCCACCTTTTCAGACACCTCCACCAACTCAAGGTTTGGGAAATCCACCCAATCAAGGATTTGGTAACTCTACCTGGATACCACAACCCCAATTATCTACACCATTCAATCCCACCGAGCAGTATCCTCAACAACTGGTTTACAATTCGATTCCAAATCAATTGGTGAATCCGATGATTCCCAACCAACAACCAGTTAACCAGATGGTCCCCAATTCACAAAAATTCCAACAATACCCTAAGGGTAACATGTATGGGTATAATATGCAACAATATGTAGTGCAGGGCTCGACAGGTGTCCTAGCGCCCCATCAATATTATTCATTCTCACAACCCAATAGACAACTCCCCTTCCTGGAAACATTGGACCTACCTGATTTGTCGAGATTAATAAACGATCCCAATTGGCATGAACCACATTGGTCACCTATTCCTGCCAAACTACCATCAGATATTCCAAAATTCAATGCTAAACTCGGGGAAGACCCAAAAAATCATTTCATGACATTTCATCTTTGGTGTTCTTCGAACTCATTGATGGATGACTCTATACAATTGAGGCTCTTCCAATGAACACTCATCGAAACAGAAACAAAATGGTATATTGAGCTACCACAACACTCTATCAGATATTTCAGCACCCTTTCCATGCAGTTTTTGACACATTTCCAACTTCCCATTTGATATGAGAATGGAACAGACCTCTTAACTTCGTTGCGGAAATCTAATTCCACACACATCTCCGATCATATTCATGAGTGGAGGAGATGCCGAAGATTAATTAAGGCTCCTATGACTGACCAATTATTGGCTGATTGGTTCACAAAGTCATTACTTCCACCTATTGCTAGGGATGTTGAAATGGGCGGGACTGTTACAGAAGATCAGGCCATTACTCGTGCTTAGTATCTGGATTTGGTTTACTCCCAATCTGGAACTCTATATGAACTGATTCCTCATGCCCCTCGTCCCACTGGAGATCCATCTAGGCCTGTTACCAAACCTCCTATCGATTGTGTAGTTGGTTCTATGAAGGCCCATCCTGTAACCAAATCTAGTGGACAACAAAACACTGTTGCTCCACCTCAAACCTAGGATACATCCAAAAATACTACTTCTCCTGCTCATACCTTCGAGGTGAACGCGATTTAATCCTCTCCACAACAATCTGGAGGGAAGAAGAAGAATAACAAAGGGAAACCTAAAAAATATTCTACTCAGCGGGAAAATCCCAAACTACAACCAACCAATGCTGATAACAAACCTAAATAGAAATCTAATTTCCCCTTCCTTATATGCCAGGAAGAGCACCATACAAAAGAATGTCCTTATAAAGAGGAAGTCAATAAATTTGTCAAAGGATCTTCCCGTCCGACAGTCTTAACTGACCCTTTCCCACACCAACAACAACAAATGGTTTCACATAACCCCCCGCAAGGGGGAAACCAAAATGATAACACTCAACCAGAGACATCCTCAAGTTGTGACATCCTTATGATGAGTAATGAGACTGTCCATATATCCACTCGATCAAAGACATATGACTATGTTCCCACTTCAAACAAGAATGGGAATTCCAAAGATAAAACTACCTTGGAATATATTCATTCTACTCCTCCTCCTAGAGGCTCTCTTCATATTGAGAGGCCTCCTACTGACACTGTGTTGTGCCCACCAAAGGCCACCATTTCAAAAGCGACATTCAATCCAAACGTGCGAGCTGCCCAAAATTACAATATTGTTGAGGACTTAGCTCAAGCACCCTGTGCAATGTCCACTCTCGAATTTATACAACACTATCCTACTCAGCGTAGAACCTTATTGTTAGCACTCAAAGCTATCGATCTAGACTCTTCCAACACAATTACATTCAATTTGGAATATTTTAAGTTGAGACTATCTCATCAATTGGATTTTCAGATTCATACTAAGATTTGCGGAAACAACATCCATCGTACCATTTTGGACAAAGGTGCTTCCACCTCTATCATGTCTTTGTATTGTTGGAGAGCTATCGGGTCTCATGAGGTAACTCAGTCTTCCACTACTTTGAAATCTTTTGAAGGCCATGGTTTTCAACCTTACGAACTCATCCCACCACTCGCCATAGAACTGGGGGGCAAAACCGTCTCTATCCACGTTGAAATCTTCAATGCTCCATTGGATTAAAACATCCTACTTAGCCGCAATTGGTTTTATACCATGACTGTCGTAGCATATTTTGTTTTCCGTTTGGTCCAATTTCCTCATCAAGGGAAAATTGTCGTCATTGATCAGTTAGACTTTTTCACTCCAGATGTTCACTCCAACACCACTAACAATGTCCCGCTGTTGAAACAATCTCAACATCATTATGAAGACATTGGTATTGGTCTGCTAAAAGGATCCTCCATCAGTGGAGTATTCCCATATCTTCCACCCCCTATCTTTCCGATCAACATGATCTCTTCGAGTACTTTTCAACTGCATGAATCTAACGATTCTTGGGTTATACCAAGTCCCGTCGAGTGTGAAACCATCGATGATTGCATGCCTCTAAACCACAACCAAGCAACATACCATGCGATTCAATCCGCTTTTGATTGGATTGACATGATTTACCACCATATGGTGGCACCTCTCCCATCTCAGATTCATTCATCCTTGCCATCTACTGACTCCCTCTCACAAAAATTTCCTTCCGACGAGTCTATTATGGAGATCATGATCAGTAATGAACCACCATGGGAAGATCACCATCATAGGTCATCCTTCCCTACGATCCATGCGATAGATCCTGATACAAAATCCATTGTTTCATCGGATATTGTCCAAAATAAGATTCCCATACCTACATACGATGTGTTTTCCAAGGGAAATCTAGAAAACATCATGGAAACCATTCCAATCGACCTCTCCATGAAACTTGGTATCATTGAACATATCCATTTAGGAAAAACTTGTACACCTACCGAGGTGGAATTTTACACTACCTATTTAAGGAGTTCCACGATGCTTTTTCCTGGAGTTATGAAGAAATTCTAGGGATAGACCCCTCTATAATGGTTCATGAAATTCAAGTTTATCCTGGTTCCCAACCCATTTGGCAAAAACTCTGACCCATCCATCCTCGCAAAACTACAGCCATTAAAGCAAAAGTTGAAAAAATTCTTCATGTTGGTTTCATTTATCCTGTCCCATTGACAGATTGGGTGTCCAATATCGTTCATGTAGCTAAGAAACAGGGTACGATTAGATTTTGCATTGATTATAGATATTTGAACAAAGCTTGTCCCAAAGATAACTATCCAACTCCCTTTATTGACCAAATTATCGATAACTGTTACGGGAGCGTCATCTTTTCATTTATGGATGGCTTCTCTGGATACAATCATATTGAGATACTCCCATCAGACCAGCACAAGACTTCTTTTATATGCTGATGGGGGACCTTTTCATATTGAAAATTACCCTTTGGTCTCAAGAACGTTGGGGCCACTTTTCAACGGGCCATGTCATACACGTTTCACGATATCAATCATGTTGTGGAACCTTATCTGGATGACCTACCCTCTCACTCTGATACACAAGAGGACCATCCATATCATACGAGTGCCATATTCTCATGATGCTACCACTAAAACATCCACTTGAATCCACACAAATGTGTATTTTTGTTGAATCCGGTAGATTGTTAGGATTCATAATCTCTAAGGATGGAATTATCATAGACTCATCGAAGGTGGAGGCTATTTTATGCTTACATTCCCCATCCAACATTCCAGAACTCCAAAGTTTGCAAGGGAATGCGAATTTTTTACGCTGCTTTGTCTACAATTTTGTCGATATTACTAAGGGCTACATGAGGCTTATTAAGAAAGATGTTCCTTTCATTTGGGATGAGGAAGCCCAATGGTCTTTTGACAACTTGAAAAAGGCCCTTACCAATGCTCCTATGCTACAACCCCCCAATTATACATAGGACTACATTTTAAACCTCGTTGCCTCTACTAACGCCATTGGGATGGTGCTCGTACAAGAAGACAATAGTGTTCAAGAACATGTGGTTTACTATCTCAGCAAGAGTCTCATCGACTCTGAGACATGTTACTTGCATGTGGAGAAACTGGCTCTGGCCACGGTTTGCGGTCCAGATATTTCGACACTACATTTTACTCTGCAAAACCACCGTCATCACTAACTTCAATCCAATGTAATATATCCTAACACGTTAGTGTTAGGGGGGGAATACTCCCGTTGGATTGTAGTTCTCCAGGAATTCGATTTGGAGTTTTCCAAATTAAAATCCAAAAAATTCTTAGTTTTTTATGAGATTATTTGTGCATTTCCCCGTGCCAATGACCAATCTAAGCCCATTGATTCTCTTCCTGATGAATCTTTGTTTCTTATTGGCATGACTGATCCCTGGTATGGACACATTATCTTATATCTCCAAACCCATCGTTTTCGGCTCGATCTCAACCGTGATGAATGCTGCCACATAAGACACCACGCCAAATATTATCTTATCATTAGCGATACTTTATACCGTCTTGGTATTGATTCTGTGTTGCGTCGTTGTATAACTCTTGATGAATCCAAACACGTCCTTAATGACTGCCACTCTGGAGCGTGTGGTGGTCATCTTTCTAGGATGGCTACAGCCCATAAAATTTTATGCGTAGGCTACTTATGCCCTTCCATATTCAAAGATTGCGTTGAAGCAGTCAAGAAGTGCCCTCCATGTCAATTCTTCTATTCCAAGAAGCGTTCACACCCAACTCCACTTCATCCTGTCATTGTCTTCGGTCCCTTTGCAAAATGGGGTATTGATTTCATGCACTATAATCCCACTTCAGCCGGGGGGCATAATTATTTCATTGTCGTTGTTGACTACTTTATCAAATGGGGTGAAGCCATGCTTACATATGCAGAAGACAACAAAACAACAACATTATTCATATTCAATCATATCATAGCCAGGTTCGGAGTCTCGCGGGCCATTGTGACTGATCATGGTTCCCACTTTAGGAATCATATGATGGACGAACTAAGTTCCAAATTGGGTTTTCGTCATGAAAAATCAGCTCCTTACTACCCCCAGGAAAACATTCAAGTATAGGCAATCAATAAAGTCTTGAAATGTATGATCCAACGCACTGTGGGTACCCAAAAATCAAAATGGCACTTAGCTCTATTCTCAGCTATTTGGGCCTACATGACTTGGTTAAAAAATGCAACTGAGTTTACACCATTCCAATTGGTATCTGGCCTAGAAGCAATCCTTCTGATTGAATGTGATATACCATCCCTTAAGTTAGTTGTAGAACTCTTACCTAACACCACCATTGAAGAAGAACAGTTTCTATACCTAGCTAAGCTAGATGAAACTCACCGCGACACTGCACTCGCCAATGAGGCCCATAAAAAGCACGTTAAGGCTCAATATGAAAACTTCTGTTCAACCTCAAGTTTTAAATGAAGGTGAATTAGTATTAACCTATGACCAAATGCACGATAAGCTAGGTAAAGGAAAATTAGAATCCATGTAGTACGGTCCCTACATTGTTAAATGTGTGTTCGAGAAGGGAGCTTACGAGCTTGTGGACTTTGATGGTATATCTTTGGGAGATCCCTGCAATGGGATTTACCTAAAGATATTTTATGCGTAGGATCATCCTACATGAGACACTTTGTATATAATGTATCTAGTGTGATTTTGGTTTAGTTTTTTGCGTGTTAGGGCTCTATTCGTACACAATTATTTATCTCGACTTGTGCTTTTATGCGCAGATGTCGGCATACTTTGGATTTGCGGATGGTGCTAGTCGACATACCCGGAACCTTGCTTCTGCAGCATGGGTAATGTATTCCCCTACTAGTGATTTGATATCCTCGGGTGGAATCTGCCTAGGCCTCGCAAAAAATAACATTGCAGAGTATCATGCAGTCATTGGACTTCTGATTGAAGTTTCTTCTCTTGGAATCCATTACTTTATAGTCTACTTGGACTCAGCTTGTGGTATCTCAACTAAATTGCATCTACACTATCCGTGATCCTACACTACTTCGTTTATACCAAAGGGTAAGCCTCCTTGAACGATCATTTGATTACATTTTATATCAACATGTACCAAGGGAATTCAACACGGTGGTTGATTCATTAGTTAACTATATGTTGGATTTGCATATAGCCCACACATAATCAATATATCATAAAAGAACACATGTAAAAATGTAACATACAAGTCATCATAGGTAAACAATAGAGATAGATCCATATGTATATCATGTAAAAAGTATTTTTTGCCACATATAATAGTATAATGTGTCGAAAGTAAAAAATTGGGATCCTAACCCACACAAAAATTGGCTCTCTGGCCTACATGTTGTATAAATGCCGCTAAAAAAACTACTACCTAAAACTAGTAACGAGGTGCATGGTGCTCATGATAGCACACCACTTCCCTAGCAACTCGACAGAGCAGCCTTCTAATCCGCTCTGGAACACCCACAGTCTTCCTTTGGAGATTATATGGGACCTCAGGAATCCTCATCAAAGGAATTCCCATGGTCATTCCTTCTAGGTTCTGCTCCACATCGCAAAACCCTCCTTCCTCATCCTCCTTCGCTTGGTACTCTGCTCCTCATCGTTGCAGTAGAGAGGATCCTGTTGGCCTCATAGGTCCTTGATATGCATCATTATACACAAATATTAGATTTTCTACGCATTATCGAAACAAAATAAAAATAACATAAACTTAAAAAATTAAAAAACAATTTTGAAGGTCATATAGATGACTCATCCCAGTTATCATCCTCAGGTAAGGCTAGGTAAATATCGCCATGAAAGTCTACCCCGACATAGGAATAGTCCTCTATCATCATGATTTGCTCCTAGAGCCAATAGAAGAAGTACACACCAAATGCTAGGACTTGTGGCCCACCAAGCCGCACAACATAGTCACTCCATCTCCCCATCCATGGCTCAGATGTGGGATGGTGAGGCCTCTCTATCTGAGGACGTGGTAGAGGCACCCTCTCTAAAATGAAGGTGACCGGGATACTCCCTAACCCAAAATGGATGATACTCTCGTTGTTGCAATTAGTTACCTGGTATTTGTTATTGATCAAGACCCCTTCACACCAATTGAAAAACTTGGGTTCCATGCACTCCACGACATAAGTCATCTGAGATTTGGTTGCACGGTGAGTCCCCACACTTCCCGACACTCGAGCAATAGTGTAAAGGATCGTCCTCAAGGGAAGATATAACACATCATCGATGACCACTTTCCCGCTTTTATTGTGGGATCCTTGCCTACAATACTAAGCAATGTAGGTATCCGTGGTCTCTTCAGTACTCGTTCTCCTCTCTTGGAGAGACTGGTTAAAAAGTAAATATCTTCAAGTTCTATCTCGAGGATGTGCTCTCCCATGCAGAAAGCTTGTGTATCGGCGTCCCACATTTGGATGATGTGGTTTAGTAACTTTACTTGCTTCTGGAAGCCTCTAGTTTTGAAAAAATTTAGTAGACCACACTCTCTTAGTATGGATAGTGTGTTATCATCATTTAGGGAAGCCCTATCCTCTCCTTCGTCTTCTCTTTCCTTCAATTCAACCATATTTTCTCTAATCACTTGGAATCTCCTGCAAATCATCAAGGGAGGCTCCAGTCAAAAGATGAAAACTAATTTTTGTGCCAAGAGAGAGGGGCAAGATTTTCATTTTCCAAGACTGTGTATTTTCATGCCTTAGGAAGTGCAAGGAAAGCGAAAATTGATCATTTTCGTGCCCCTGACACTGCCCATAGCGCAAAATTTTGGAAATTTTCGCGCCTCTTGACATAGGGAGGGCACAAATATTTCTGGGTGCAAGTTTTGGTGCCCTAAGACCTTTGCAAATCCCCAAACTGGCATGAAAACAAAAATGTAATGAATGAAAAGAAGGAGAAGGATGAGAGGACTTACCTGCTTCAGACGGTGGTTGAAATGGTGCCCTGGATCTCCCAATATCTTCAGTTGAAGTTTTGCTCCCAACCAAGGTAAAAATCCTCTTTTAGTGAAAATGACCAATTTAAAATGGGTAATTCCCCATTTTACCATATTTTATATGTTTCATTTAGTCATTTTTTCCTATTTTTACATTAGAAACCTTTGTTGCGAGTTTATTCTTCACATTTATTATGACCTAATGTCTTTTTCTAGGGTTTTGACCACTTTTGGCAGGTTCATACGAGTTGTTCACATTGGTGGAGTTGTGTATTTGACCTTCTTTCGAGCTTACTTTCTCTCTTTTGTGCTCTGGATCTGAACTATGAAAGAGATTCCAAGCACTTTTCACACTTGAGTCGTGCTTGTTAAACCCAAATAAAATAGTGTTGAGCTTAGTCCGCTTTACTCGTGCTCATAAAACAATGAGAAAACTATCACCTTAGTATTATTTTCTCCCTTTTTCGGACTAAGGTGATTAACTCATGAAAATGGAACAACTGGATTTCCCTTTAAGCTATTTTTGGACTCCCTCGCCAAGAAAATATTACCAAGTGCAGTTGTCTCTTTCACCCTTGTAAAAGTATTTGAAAGGTCATCTATTCAGTGGTAGGTTATCCCTTTTTCGGACCATTTAGACTATTTACGAGAAAGGTATACCTTAGTCTGTTATGACTAGGAGAGTTCTTTTGGATATTATTTTATACTTTTTTGGGTCCAGGGACTAACTTTTACGAAAAAATCATACTTTGGAGTCTTCTTTAGGTTATT
Organism: Larix kaempferi; assembly: GCA_027924585.1. NCBI lineage: Eukaryota > Viridiplantae > Streptophyta > Pinopsida > Pinales > Pinaceae > Larix > Larix kaempferi. The sequence goes on from BSBM01001068.1 coordinate 365,275, forward strand.
TCAGACTCTCTAAACATGAAAAATCATTGAGTTTTCCTTCTTTGGACTTGTGAAATCAAACATCGAAGGATCCTTATGGAGCCGAACCTCTCCTTCCTTGGGTTCGTGTAATGTACAAGGTTGGACTCACTTAAAAGTGAGCTATATCGAGCATCTGTTATCCTCCTCAAGCTCATTAAAAAGCAAATAGGTACTCGTCAACTATGATGGGGTAAAATGGGGGAATAAGCCAAGTCTATTCTTTGGAAGCTTATGAGTCGTCACCTTTGAACATGGCATGCATCTACACCTTGTCTTCTTTGGGTATTCAGTCTATATTCGGGTCATAACTACAGTCATGAGTCATCTTTTTCATTTGAGTCAGCTCACCTTGTGGTTGTTTCTGCTGTTAATCCCTACTGCCAAGTCATATATCATGTCGTTATATGTTCAAAGGATCAATGTTAACCTGATTCAACCTTCTACAATATTGTCAGCCTCCACTTTTTTGTCAATCCGTACTCTTTTGATCCATTGCTCCACACCTCTTTCTTATATAGGTTTCATGTCGATGATGTGGGATTAATTATGGCCCTCCTTCGACGAGTCTATTCTTATCGACGTCAACTCACTATCCAGGAATTAATCTTAGGAACTAACCATAGTACCTTGGTACCTGCATGCCTTAATGGAAGGTTTCCTTGTATTCGACAATAGGTTTTCATTATTGGCCTCTGATCGAATAATCCCTTGAAAGTTTGACTTTAAAACCTTTATTCACATTTGTTGGACTGTACTAGAGATACCTTGGGGATCATTGTCATAATTGGTGATTGTCCTCATACTTGTTAACGACTCACATCATTGGATGGTAATCAAGTAGTCTCTTCCATTTTCGATCAACACCTTGTAATCACATGGTCAGATTCGTATCGCTCTAGGATTGGGTAGAAGACCCTAGACGGTCCTAATTTTTCTTTCACATCTAGGATGTGATGGTGATTATTGAGTGGGTCCCCACATAGAAATCATGTTGGTGACCTCATTGATGTATTGTCACACAGATCCACTATTGTATTGGTCGTGGCTGTGTCATTATCTTGTCATGGATCTATGCTTGTTCTTAGTAGCCATGATTTGTCTTCATTCTATATCATGTCAATTCTATCATGGATCTACAATGTATTAGTCGACATCCATGCTTTCAGTTAGTTGTTTTGAGCATGGGTATGCCCGCCTCGGAGTTATGTGACATATTTTTTATATTTCCTTGCAGCTCCTTTCCAACCTCCTTTCTGCTATCTCTGCAGACTCATTTATTTGTAAAGTGTTTCGACCATCAGTTTCTTCTGACCTCACACTTTAGGGGGCATCTGTTATACTTCAAAGTCTCACTTTGAGCGCCATTTCAAGTATTCATGTTGTATCACCATGCGAAACCAAATGGTACTACCTCCTAACAAGTGTTGAGCCTTACTTCTACCTTGTTGGTCCCCTCCTTGGCCCTCCTTGGAGACAAATCCAACTCATCATAGCTGAATGCCACCTCACTCAATCAAAATTCCATCTCATTGAGAACACTTTACTAATATTTTCGCTCCCTACTAGTGGTGCACGGCACGAAAATTCAACATTTTCGTTCCCTGCATGCCTGCGGGGGCGCGTAAATTACAACATTTTCATGCCCTACTCAGTGCATGTGGCACGAAAATTACCTTAACTAATCCTTGGATTGGAAAGTGTATCTTACCTTCAAATATTTTTTATTGGGATTGGTATTCCCCTTGAATCCTAACTCATCCTCCCTCTTTGGCCTGGTTCAATGCCTTGATCCACCATTTACTCACCTAGATCCACATTCCTCTCTTAGTGGTTGGCCTTCCAAATCCTATAAGAAGGAGGCCATCCATGAGTTAAGGGGAGAACTTTGGAGGCATCAAACCTATGGTCTTGGAGGTTTTGCAGAGATAGCAAGTTAGAATGCTTGGAAGGAGACATTGTTGCTTGGACATCAAGGGTAATATTGTATTCATCTTCTTAAGCACCTTAATATAACTTGAATTATTCTCCCATCTTTTGTTTCTTACTATTTGGATCTATGACATGTTTCATTAGAATTTAGATCTGAATCATTGTATCTAGTACTTGCAGATATTGTGTTTTTGTCTTGCTTAAACAAGTTCACATATTGGACATCAAGCTTGGAACTGGAGCTAGGACAACCGGCTGATCTAAAGTAAGTCTCACCTTCTCTTATCTTAGTACTTTGATATTCATGCATTGAATTAGATATAGGAGTTTAAGGTCCCACTTGTTAATTGGATGTCTTAGATTAGACTTGTTTGAATCTAGTTTAATATTTGAGTAAGTTTAACTATCTATAGGACGAATTTTCTAGAACAAGGAAAAGATGCGCCTCCCCAAGGTGAGTTGAGAAATATACTCATTTTCCTAATTTTGTGGATAGATCCTCCAAAAACATGATTCCTTAGTTCTCTAAGCTAAAGTGGTGGACCCAAAAATGAAAATTATTGAAATGAGATTCTACTTCGACAGAAAGATGCGCCCTAGTGAAGCGAGTTGAATGGACCCTCTTTTTTAGCTAATCTGTGGAGACTTCTTCCATGAATAAGAAACCCTAGATTCTGCAGTTGCAACAACTGTACAATGTTTTCTTCCAGGCATGCTCTAATACCATGTTAAAGTTTAAGTGCAATAACAACATGGATCACTTAAAGATAAATAAGCACATCATAGACAATAGTACACAAAAAAATTGTCCTGGGAAAACCCTCTCGGGGAAGAAAAACCCAGCAAACTTCTTTTATATAGATTTGTTAGAATGTACAATAGTATCCCTCAAGCAAAGACTCCAAAAGCATCTACTTTGAATGACTCTATCTCTCCTAGTGATGCAAACTCAATGTGTGAGTAAGGTGACCAAATGAGGAGTTCTACCTCCTCATTTATACTAAACAAATGACTTGACCATTTTACTCAACAGGGTTGGCTTGACTCATCTAATTGGGCCGACCTTTACAATTTACAATAAAATATTATTTTCGAGATCTTTCCAGGCCGGCCTAGCAGTTAGGGTTTACATTGACTCTTTCAAATAAATTTACATGATCAATTACATTAATAATAATCCACGGAGGGTGTACAATACAAATAATACAAATGACCCGAATAATACAAATACAAATATCTTCTGAAGTTACATTCTTCAACAAACATTGGCTAAGAAAAGTGTTAAATCCATCAATCCAAACTCAAAATAAGATTTTCAGCTTGACATTTATTTTTATGTGTCCCAATAATAGAGACTCAAAATATAAATAGCTAGTGAACTCCATTTAAAATATTTAGGTATAGAGGAGATGCATGCAATCTGAATTCCCTTTCTCAATATCTATGTCAAAAACCATATTTCCCCAAAAAACCAGTTATACTCAACTGTGGCCTAGATACTGAAGGAACCTTCTTTTTTTGGGTCTACTCTACGACGCTGCTTCAGTACTTCAGATGAAAATTTGCCGGGATTGAAATTACATGACCATCTCAACCTTCTAAGGGTACCTATAATGCCAAAAAAATGTTATTTGTTTATATCCTTTTCCACAAAAGTTAAAATGCACTTAACTTTTTGTGTTTAATTTGTAGTGTCATTATCCATTGTTCGAGCGTGGGAGTGTGAACCATGACTTTCCCAATGACCTACGACGTGCCATATCTAGACTATCTACATTTGTACGGTTGATCACATCAAAGGATATTTGCATCGCTAGCATTCCACGGTGGCATGAAGAGATAGTTGCAATTGTTTGTATGTTTGAGAAGGAACTATTGTCGAGTTTTATGGACTTGCAAATGCATCTTCTAATTCACCTAGTCGATGAAGTTGAGTTAGTCGGGGTAGTCTCCTATCGTTGGGTGTTCTTCTTAGAGAGGTTCATGAAAAAAGTGAAGGGATTTGTTCAACAAAGGGAAAAACCCGAGGGGTCTATGGCATAGGGGTACAAAGTATATGAGTTGTTCTATTATGCCAGTGAGTACATCAAGCAAATTGAGGGCACATCGGATGCAGTGATTTGGGATTCTAAATGTGATGATGACAGAAGGAAAGGGGAGGTACTGGAAATGAATGGAAAAAGGCGCATGATAAAGAGTAAGTTAGTTATCTTTCAATCTTCAATTTTCCACATGATAACTTATATTCACAACAAACATACAAAATTATATTTGATCCCATACGTACTAAATGTGGTTTTGCTTCCATGAATACAACAACAAATTCATAAATTGATAGAATCAATAAATTCATTCTTTACAACGCAGAGGCAACACAGCTGTGGGTCGCATTGTATGAAGAGAAGAGGAGGAAATGGGACATTGACAGAAAAAAATTCACGCGGTTTCATGGTAGAAGCATTCCTTTTCCAGATCATTTAAAATAAAATATGCCAATGATATGTCCTAACAATTGGTTTGTGGACCAAGTCAAAGAGAAATACGGTGCATCCTGTCGTTACCCTCCTGAAGAGGAGGATGCGCTAAATATTGGGATTGGGTGCAGCAACTCGATAATAAAATCTTTATGTGCATAATTTCTAACTTTGTAATGCAACTTTGAATTATAACATTTATGTTTAACATATTAATGGTTGGGTTAATAAACATATGACATCATCATTTGTTAAATTTTCTTATAGGTGAATTCATTCCCATCTATGTGGGCTTATGGACATCATTTTCGTACCGAGGATGCTGATAATGGGCATGTTACACAAGACCATCAAGTGGAATTCGAGTTTGAACAATCTAGTCATGATAGCCACCGACATCGAAACTTGGTAGGATGTATGTTGGGTTATGTCGGAAAGATACAAGAGATCATTCAAGTGGACTTCTCATATTTCCAATGTGTTATTTTTAGGTGCAGGTGGTGAGATACATTCAACAGGAATAATGTCAAGGAAGATTGTGACAGTGGGTTGATATGTATCAACTCTAGAAAGATGTGGGATGAAAGTAATGAGCCTTATGTTTTCCCAAAACACTGCAACCAAGTGTTCTTTCACCCAGATGTGTTGGATAGATATTGGTGGTTCATATTAAGACATGACCCTAGATCTAAACATGTTTCTAAGAACAACAATGCTATCATGCCAACCGAGGAAGATAATGAGGGTGATGGCAACTGAGAGTGATATGCAAATGTTTTATTCTGTCATTTATAGATTGATATATCATTTTGTTACTGTTATCTTTGATTGTCTAATTATATTATTTATTTTTCATTTTATTATGGTGAAATGGAAAGTTGATTACTCGATGCAGTGTTTAAACAATTTCATTTGGTTAAGAACCAATTATATCATGCGAAATATGGTTTATGTCTATGAAGTCATTTATGATTGTATAGAATGATTATATGTCATTGTCCATGTTACTTATATTTTTGTTTTATGTAATGTTTTTTTCATTATAGGATTCTATTAAATTGATTTTTTGTTATAATGTAATATTTTTCGATTTTTTATTGTATTTATAATGTTAACTCCAACATAGAAAATGACACGTTTGAAACCTCGATGGAAAATGAAAATCCAACAATGTTTTTAGTAGTGTTGAGATCTACAATGACTTCATTTATGGCCTTGATAACAATGAAATGTACAACAAATTATAAGGTGCTCTCTGTTATCTCTATCAATAATTGAATGCTTGTATATGTTGATTTGTTTGTTATAAATAATGCTAAGAATTATAATTTCGTTAATTTATGACTTTGTTGTTAGAATGTAATGTTTTTTAATTATATGATTCGATTAAATTTTTTTTTTATAATGTAATTTGTTTGTATTTTTTTATTGTATTTATAATGTTAAATCCAACATAGAAACTGACACGTTTGAAACCTTGGTGGAGAATGAAAATCCAACAATGTTTTTAGTAGTGTTGAGATCTACAATGACTTCATTTATGGCCTTGATAACAATAAAATGTACAACAAATTCTAAGGTGCTCTCTGATATCTCCATCAATACTTGAATGCTTGTATTTCTTGATATTTTTGTTATAAATAATGCTAAGAATTATAATTGCATTAATTTATGACTTTTCTCTTAGAATGTAATGTTTTTTAATTACGTGATTCGATCAAATTATTTTTTTTGTTATAATGTAATGTGTTTTCATTTTTTTATTATATTTATAATGTTAACTCCAACATAGAAAATGACACGTTTGAAACCTTTGTGGAGTATTAAAACCCAACGATGTTTTAGTAGTGTTGAGATCTACATGACTTTATTTATGACCTTGATAACAATGAAATGTACAACAAATTGTAAGGTTCTCTCCAATATCTCCATCAGTAATTGAATGCTTGTATTTCTTGTTTTTTTGTTATAAATATTGCTAAGAATTATAATTGCATTAATTTATGACTTTTCTGTTAGAATGTAATTTTTTTTAATTATATGATTCGATTAAATTAATTTTTTTTTATAATGTAATGTTTTTGGATTTTTTTATTGTATTTATAATGTTAACTCCAACATAGAAAATGACACGTTTGAAACCTTGGTGGAGATTGAAAATTCAACAATTTTTTTACTAGTGTACTTGACCTCTACAATGACTTAATTATTTATGCCCTTGATAAAAATTAAATATATAACAACAAAATTTAATGTGCTCTCTAATTCCTACCTGATCAATATTTGAATGTTTTTAGTTCGTGATGTTTTTATCCTAAATAATGCTAAGCATTATAATTGCAAATATTTGCAAATGTTTTCTAAAAGAGTATAAGAGATAAAAAAAATGGCTTGAAGATCATCAAATCAACTTGAGAATGCAAGTTGTGGCTTTACATTAGTTGAGAGAAACAGGGTGTTCTTTTAATTAACTATTTGTGTTTCTTCCTATTAAAGATTTGATATTTGTCATTGTAAATTGAGGTATTCTCAACAAATTAAAAATATTGAATGATACATTGATAGGTCATATTCATATTCATATAATTTAGACTTTTTTTATGTTCATAAACATGATACTATGAGAAATTATACAACCATTAACATAAATCATATATATAGCATTGTCACAACTTCATCCATTAATATCAATACAAAATTCATAAACATATTTATTTGAATGATATTATTTTTGCATTTATATTATGTAAACATAAACATATCACCATTAATATCATTGTCACCATCTAACAAACATAAAAATAAACACCATCATGCCATCGTTAACATAAAACTAATAAAAATAAGCATGAACATATAACCATCATAAACATTATGTTACTTCATGTTAAGCTAACATATACATATTATAGATTTAAACATCATCTAACACACATATGATGAAACAATAACATGTAACAAAACACAAGTTACAGTTTCTAACATAATGAACATAATCGAAACAGACCTAACATACACAAGTACATCACCATCAACATATAAATGCACATCAACTTAATCATCAACATCGACATATGTAAAATGGAAAACACAAACATATAATGAACACCATCGAACCTGACCTAACATAACATCATGACCATCAACATATAAATAAAAATCAACATAATCATCAACATCAACATATGCAAAATGGCAAATGATGTAGATATATATATATATATATAAACATTAGCATCAAAATGATGATAAATTTCAGATATACATGTCTGGTCCACCCCCGGAAGCCTATCATCATCACTATATGTCAATCCACCAGATGTATCGACACTTGCAATGGTAGAGCTAGAGGCATGATCAGTACCGACTATACTAGGAAATAATCTATCATGTAGATCAGTAAGAAAGACATTATCTCTAGGAATATGGATCGTCTCACCTGATCTAAGCATGCTCTCCACAACTGAGGGGACTAGTGGATTCGTTGAAGGAGGGGGAGGTAGAGGAAAGGGTGAAGGAGGTGATGGATCAATATAGGTTGGTCAGTCAAATAGGTATAAAATATCAAATGTTGGATCATTTAAATGAGGGTGAGGTGGAGGAGATGACGAAGGAGGTGATGGAGGTTAGAGGACATGGTGGAAGAGGGGGTGTATGAGATGTTGAAGGTGGAGGAGTAGGAGGTGGAGTCCAAGGAGGAGGTGCAATGGATGTGGATGCTCCCCCACCAGTCGAAGCAACTGATGGAGAGGAGGTGGACTAGGAGGCCGAGGATCTCTTCCCTCATCGGATGATGAACTACCATGAGGGATGTCATCCAAAAGAATGCAAGCACAAACAATGTGTTGCATCAAGATCCTCATATCAACATGAAGCATCCTCCATAGCTCAATGTATCGGTCCTGCCTCTGAATCTCCCTGATAGGAACAAGTAGAACCCTTTGATCGACTAATAATCTAGCCAGCCTATCCGTGATATCCTTTCTGAACCTATCGTCAGGACTCCGGTGAAGGCTAGTTCTAGCTATATGAGGCACCTTCGGTTGATCCTGCATCTGTATGTCCTCATCCTCATCATCCTGTAGCGGAGGAGGCCCCACATCACCATCAAAAGTGTCAATATATGTAAAATATATAGTACACAATAATAATTAGACAAATTCATTAAACATGAATTTAATATAACAATTTAAAACATATTTCATTTGTAATAAGTATAACGAGAATAAAATGGAAATAGATTAAATTAAACATATTGCTAAATTTACCTCTATGATCAGGTGGCTCATCCCAGGTGAAGAAGATGTTGGTACACCCTCTCCAATCCAACCCCACATATGGATATGCAATCATATCTAATGGAGGTTGGTCCTCGTTTCCTAGCATTCCAATCACATCGGTAGTGATCCTCGTAGGAAGCTCTTGTTGCCCCCTCTTGGGAATCATCTTCCCCCACATGCGCATACGCACATCTGTCATCAACCTAGCAGGCACCAATCAAAAGATGGCCTAGTTCCCAGAAATCTCTCAAAAATAAACAAAAAAACTTTGAAGCAAAGGGGAAGTTGACCCTCCCTCCAATACACACACGACATCAACTAAGAGCATAAAAAAAATATCGTGAAAAAATAGCATACCACCTAATGCATCTAGGTGTCTACACGAAAGAATCAACATAATATAATAAAGGGCGGCTAATGCGCTTCCCATCCGTGGTGTAATATGTGATAGTCGTCACAAGCAAAGAGAGGAACCTCACATCCTCTCTACCAAAAGAAACAATGGAAAGCTTCCCATCGCGCACCTAAAACTAAGAATGCTCAAGGATTTTGTCATCAACATATCTTTGAAAATATACCAATTGAGTCGCTGCTACAGCTCCAGCTGGAACCTTAGGGAACTGAGGAAGGTCGTCACCTCTCCTAGAGAGCTCGATGATAAAGCAAATGTCCTCCTTAGTGGGATAGAACCACTCATCAGGACCAACTCTAAAGGCCTTCCTAAAATGATCCCAGCAAGCAATCAATTGGGTCAACAAGGTACTATTCCCCTTGAGTGATGTCGCCTCCTCATAGAACTTGAGGAGGCCGACAACTCTCAAGAGGTGTCTAGTCTGAGGCATAATGGGACAATGATATAAATCTTTCTCCCTCTCCAGGCCTCCCACTCTTTGCGAAAGTTTTTATGATCAACCTCTCCCTCACATTGTTGTTGTGCCTCATGATGATCACGTCTCTGTTTCACATATAATATAAATTAGTCTCATAAGCATATATTATATAAAAGAATTATAACAGTATTATATCTACCAAAATAAAATATTAAATTTTTTTCTAAAAAAAGTAAACCAGTGTGCCATAAATATTAGAAACACACCACCACCGCTGCATTTATCTACTAGAAGCATAAATATTAGAAACGCACCACCACCGGTGTGTTTATATACTGGAAGCATAAATATTAGAAACACACCGCTTATATATTAAAAATTTTAAAATTGTTTTTTACGGTGAGCATAAATTTTAGTAGCGCACCGTTACTCAAGCACCGGATTTAAACAACCATAAATTATTTGAAAAATATTCCCGGTGCGCCTATCCCATGTCAGCGCAGCGTGAACTGGTGCTTTGACGTGACATAAGAGCACCAATAGTTTTGTTTTCCCGGTTTTGTGACCGGTGTGCTTATATACTAGAGGCACCGACGAGCAATGCGCTACAATATATATGCTACACTGAGGATTACATATCAAAATTTTTAAATTGAATTTGACTGTGTGCCAAAGTCTTATTAGAGCACCATCATGCAAACGCACCAAATTTTTAAATTATAAATTATTTAATTTCTATTCTCGGTGCACCTATGCCACATCAACGCGCACCGTATAACCGGTGCCTTGACTTGACATAGGAGCACCATCAATTTTTTTTTTAATTTTTTATCTGAAGTGTCACCAGTGTGCCTATTTCACGTAATTGCACCATCCCCGGTGAGATGACATGACATACATGCACCGTACAAATAACTATAGTTTATTTGAGCAATACTGATGCACTAGACAATAACAAGCACCAAAAACCTAGTGCTCTTTATTGTACTAAACACACCAATTTCTATTAGAATTTAGTTTTTACTATATGTACAACCGATGCGCTCACACCACGTCAATGCATCAACTACCAGTGCGCATGAGTAGTATAAGCGCACCGTTGAATTTTTACTAAATTTTTTAATTTATAATGTCACCGGTGCATGTATTACATTTAAGCGCACCGGAATACCGGTTCTCTTAAACGTGTAATGCACCGTTTACCATCTATGTATTTTGTCTTTCTTAGTAGTGTGTTCAAGTTGTTCGGCTTGCACTGCTAGTGGTGCGCTCTGTAAAATTTTACAGACCTTTGCACCGTCATGTAGTGGAGCCGAAAGCCTCGAACACACTGCGCAATTTTTTTTAATTTTAAAAAAAATGGAGATTTTGAGGGTCAATTTTAAAAACTAAACTGTTAAAAAATTATTTTGTGAAGTAATAAACTCTTTACCTGTTGAACGTCGCATCGGGGAGGCATATTGGAAAAGTATGCTAAATTTGATTTCTTCCAAAACGAATTGGAAAAATTCAAATGAACCGAACTGACAATAGAATGTACAGATGCATCCACGTGGACCACATATGTCAGGGCATCTAAGTAGGTGAGGGGTTGCACTAGTGCAAAGGGGCTCAAACGCACTGAATTTTTCTGAAAATGATTTTTCGGCCGCAGTAATTTTTTTTATTAAACCCTGCACTGGTGCGTTCGACTCTTGGACCCACCAGTGCGATCAATGGCTGCATGCACCGAAATTAACCGATGTTAAAATAAAATATTTTTTTAATAAAAATGCTTTCCAGTATGTTATGGTTACACACATGCACCAGTGCGATCCAATGTCGCATACCGGAATTAGTCGATGTTAAAACATAATTTTTATAAATAAAATGGCATTCGGTGCATTGAGGTGACCAAAATGCACGAGTGGAGTACAACAAGTTAGCGCATCGGGAATGGTTTTAAAATATTTTGTCGATTATTAATTTTATTTTTTTATTTTCAATAAATCGAATATCGGTGTGTTAACCTCTTTGGAACACACTGGTAAGTTTAACCAAGGATGCATCGTTTTAGACTTTCGAGATATTTTTTTAGGAAAATAGATTATGAAATAATGTTCAGTGTGTCAGGGTTTGGTGAAACGCACTGGTGTAGGTAGTACGAATGAATGCACAATGTTTAGTTTTTTAATTAAATATTTTTTTATTTTTACATAAAAATTAGGTAGTGCGTGTGTTTCTAAATAACGTACTGGTGTGGTTATTTGATGTAATTAACCACTTTTGTTATTTGGTAATTATTATGGTTTGGTATCGATGTTTTTGGGTCGCGATGTGACAAAATATGACTCGTTGGTGAACGCACCGGTGAGCTAATGTCATGGACGCACTAGTGCAATTATGTTGAAAGCATACCGTAGTAAAAAAATTCCACTAAAACCTTCTCCCGCTCACCTCTGCTACTAACCTCCACTAGAAACAAATATTTGGGCTCTTTTTGTGAGGAGCATACACTATAACCTCCGCTACAGTGCCTTTTCCTTCTTGTGGTAGAATCGAATGAAGCCAATATTATGTTAGATGATATGGATTCCTCAAGCACACCTCGAAGATCCTCCTCAAAAAAATCCATAAGACCTTTGAATAATTCTACCGGCCACCCATCAGGGCCCGAGATTTTTTCCTTCTGCATAGAGTGAATAGCTCCACACATCTCTTCCAAACCAATAGGATCCATTGACATATGATTTTGTTCCTCCGATACCATCTTCGGGTAAAGGACAGTCAAGGAAAGCATCTTGTCAATCTGGCATCCCTGGTCTTCTTTGTAGAGCCCCTTAAAGTGGTCAACAACCGAACTAGCCAAGTCCTCATAGCCCGCGACAGAAGATCCTTCACCGTCCTCGATATGCCATATGGAATTTGTATTTTGTCTATGTTATTGCAATGTTCCTCTAGTATTATAATGAACTACAATATTTCCCAATGGTTAGATTGCATTAAGGCATATTATTAATGTTATTGATATTATTCATGTTATTAATTATATTATTAATGTTTTTAATGTTAATATTAATATTTATGTTCCTATTATAAATATTAATGCTAATATTAATGTTAAGTATGCAATAATAATGTAAAAATCGTACTTCAATATTATGTTAAATTGATGAAGACAAAAATTAATAGTTTTATAAAGTTATTTTATGTTTGAGTTTAAAACTATTTTTTTTTAATATTTTTTAATATTAAAATTAATAATAATACCATTATTATTAATGTTGATATCAATATCTCTTAATACTAATATTATGGTTAATATTAATCTTATTAATAATAAATTAATGAAATAAAATATTAATATTAAAATATATATATAAATAATAATTTAACATAATATTGATTAAAAATTTAAAGAAAATGTTTGCATTCCTAGATTTGTGAGTCATTGTTGATAAATTAGAACTACAAGGTAATGCACAATCAAATGAACCATAAACCATAAATTAAGGTAGTGCATAATAAAATGAATCTATATGATTAAAAAAGTTAAAATACAAATCTCTCATTAATATGAAAACATCAAGAATATATATTAACTTATGTTCAACCACATAACAAATAATTTTGAGTGGTGTGACCTTTTAACGTCATGAGACCATGTCAAGTTAAGGTTATGTACAATATGAAAAAACATAATATCAATTTCTGATATGTTTATATAAAATAAGATAAGCAGTGTCACTCAATTATTTTACTTAAACCTACTAATTATTAGGCACTTTATTATTTTATTTAAACCTACTAATTATTGGACCATGGAAAACATTGTGTGAGAAAACATTGTATTTTGAAAAAACTTTCTATTATGATTATGTTAAAAGAAAATTTTAAATAATTTTGATTTACTAAAATATTTTAAATCTCTGTTTGATTTACTTTACTCCTCAATTGCCGTTGGTTACTAAAGCATTCATCCCTTGACTTATCCAGCACATGGCTCTCTAAACCAATAGAATACACACATCATAGTTTTGGAAAAGTTAAGCCACGCTACTAATTTTCAAATTCTTCATCAAAACCAAACATGGTGTGCTCTAAAATCTCAAATCCCATAGATTTCGTGACAGTGATTATAAAACTTACCAATATGTACCAATCATTTTAATGGTATGTTATGATAATTTAAGTATTCATTATTCAAATATTCCATCATTTCATTTCAATATTAATTTTAAAAATTCTGATTTCCACTACATGTCTAAGTTTTTAAATGTCAGAGAAGAGTATGGAAGGCATTACTAAAATAGTGTCAAGCGGTATGAAATTTGTATCCATTCAAAATGTATTATTAAACTATTTGTCTTTTCGAAATTCTCATGTGACAGAATCAGCCTTCAATAACATTGGTAAATACAAAGGCTGATTAACAGAAACCCAGATAGGGAAACGATGGTAGGCCTTGACGTACTGTAGGACTTGTCCAAATAATAAGTGCTGCATACCTCCAGACGAATCTCGGTTGGAAACGTGACTCCAGAGACAAAGAAAGACAAACAAAGTAGTAAAGGTCACTATTCAGACGGCCGAAAGAAAAGAAAATATGTGTACACTAAATGAGATAATGAGATATGTAATCCAACATGTGACCAGATTGACTTTACGTACGATTCATTCCTTAGACAACTGTAACGAATATTTTGACGGCAACTGATTGAACATACCACGTCACCCGCCATCTTTTCAGATAAGTCCATTCTAGCGTCTGTTATTCTTTGATGACTAAGCGTTTTTGAAATCGATCAGCAGTTTGCGTTTTCCATTGCACCAGAAAAGCCGGGTGTAGGTGCATTGGACAGCCTGGTTACATTGATGAGGGCTTCAAATGGATGAATACAAAGGACTCGTCAACGGCTCTTGGCTTGCCCTAATCATTCTGCATTTGTCAAGCTTTATCTCATCGTTATTGGTGTGAGTTTCTTGGGGGTGTGTAATTTCCACGTGCGCTCATGGTTTTTGAAGAGCAGCATCGATCTCCACACATCAACGTTGGAAAACAACGCGAGCCAGCCTTTTCAGAACGTGCGCTGCTCTATATGTACGGCGAGCCTTATCCAACATACAGACTTTCATTTAAGGCGACCTGTTAGGTGTCAGAGTCCTCCATGTCCATGGCATGAGCATGGCATCTATAGAGAGGCCCTTCGGCTGCAGTTATCGGATCCGGTGACCGGAAACTCGAGGGCGTTGAAAACCTCCCACGGCCACCACACGTCAGGTTGTCCCCTCATGCTGTGCTGTAGCTATCAGTTCGTGTTTAATGCAACCGTCTGCATCCTCATTCAAATTTGAATATAGTGAACCGGCAAACTTGAATCTAGCTAGTAACGCTGATATTTTTTTAAAATGCCGAAGGTTGTGAATTGTGAGTCATTCAAGCTACAAAGCCGGAGCCTGAACAACGTGAGGCTCAGAAAAATCTTCAATGCCTTCGATAGTGACGGCGATAGGCAGATGATGGATCTCTGTCGACGAGCTCAGCCATTCCCTTCAGAGGTTCGGCTTGCCCATCTATGGAATTGTTTTCTGCCACGATTTTAATTACTTTACTGCCTAGCACTTAGTATTCACCGTGATTTATGTGACTTGGACAGTGCTGTAAATAACACCTCTCTTAAGTTGCAGGAAAGCAAGGAGAGACTGAAGCCCGTGTTTGATTTGATTGTAGATGACAGCAAGAAACAGAAAGCTGTTATTGACAGCACTGTCCAAGTCATTGAATCAAAAAGCAAGCAAAAGCAAAAGAAAAAGGTCAAACGGATACAAGAAGAAGAGTAAGTTGGATGATACAACTTTATATCGTAGTTATAAAGTTGATTGATATAGGAGACATTGTAACTACAGATTTAAAAAGAAATCTTGATTCTTATATCAAAATGATTTTTTTTAAAGATCCCAATAATGATTACAACATGAATTTGTTTAAACTATAAGAAACATTTAAATAATTTGTGAATGATAACTATATTTTTAGATGAGAAATTAAATTTTATATAACATTTAATCAAATCACATAAATTTGTTTTCATAATTAAGTTTTTTATCACATAAATTTGTTTTCATAATTAATTTTTTTTTTTTTTAATTTAATTATTTTTTATTGGTTATTTTGCTTTATTTATAAGTCAAAGTGTTTATAAGATTTTTTTTAATTTATTTTTATTTAAAAAATAATAATTTAGTTTTGAAATTAGAAAAATAAATATTATTTTAAATTATATAAACAGAAATAAAATAGTTTTTATTTATCTTAAATATAAAAAATTTATATTTAAATTTAATAAAAGATTTGTTTTGTTTTAATTTATTTTTGTTTTAAAAAATAATTTGGTTTTGAAATTAAAAAAAAAATTATTTTAAATCATATAAAAAGAAAGGAAAATAGTTTTTTTTTTAAATCTAAAAAATTTATATTTAAATTTAATAAAATAATAAGAGCCACGAGGTGGCAATGTTGCTATCAATTATTGCTTCAAGAGAGAAGCTATATAAATATAAGACTTTTTGCTTAAACTTTTTATGGACAAAAAGTCCTAATTTGTTTTCTTGAGTCAATTCAATACATGATAGCTTTAAGTCCTCTTTACACATTGGTTGTGTTATTTTTTAAGTTTTATGTACAAAATATGACCTAATTTTCTTCATGAACGTTAAGTTATATATATATGTATATGTGCTCGAAGTGCTAGGGAGTGAATGCAGTGGGACGTTTATTTGTGGCATGGCCATTTTCTTAATTTAGCACTAGATAACAAGCATATACATCCAATTTTGTTTTGGACATTGTCTATTTATTGTATGCTATAGAAGGCTTACAAATAGCCCACATGGAATAGGACTCGCTTACCTATATTTAATTAATCTATATACAACATATGAATTGATTGATTGTTATACTCGAATTGTTGATGCATTTGTATTTCTATTTGGACGTATGAGATATATCGTTTAGAATACAGATACATATACAGTAATTGCCATATTGTTAAGGAGCTCATGTTATATCGAACTGACAAATATTAGTCTAGTGGGAATAACAAGTACATTCTATGAAATGAAATACTAATTGAACTAATGACTATTTTCAATGATTAATAATAGTGATTGGACTAATGGTTAGTACGGTGAGAATAACATGTACATTGGTGAAATGAAAATAACATGTACATCGGTGAAATGAAATACTAACCATGAAACTAACATGAAGCTACAGGAAAATTGTATCAGGTAACTCTATAACATTTATTTACTAGTGTTATGTGTCTATAACATCTCTTTACTAATACTATGTGTTTGCTCCAATATTTAGGTTCCGGATTCCTCAATTTATGCAACACACCAACCCATCCCCATCGACGTAAATTCGACCCATATTATTGACACGGCTAGCACATAGAATCTTACCAACTCACATGCGCCTACATAAGTGAAGTGACAAACCAAATGAATAAGATGATAGTTGTCCTGGAATCCTATCAATATGGGAATATATGTATCGATCAACTTTATTCATACTTTGTTCCTGACAACAGCCTCTACAATTCACAAGCATTTACAAATTCATCTACTTACCCCTCATGCCACTTCCTACATTCTTGATGCAGGAGCATAAGTTCTCCTTAACAATCATAATGTTGATCACGCCTTGGGGTCTTGATATTTTCCCAAGGAGTGGAGTTCTTTGTAATATCTCTAATATGAAAAATCACTCAATTTGGACTAAATTTCAAACTTTGGATAGGTGAACTCAAGCTGCTCCAAAAGCATCCAAATGATTTCGAATCTTATGAGGAGGGACTTGGGAGGACTTAATACACCCTAATGCATCATTTAGACCTTTAGACACTCATTGGAAACTTTCAGGTTTCACAATTCTCAAAGAGGAAAGAAGGGAAATAAAACTAGTTGAATTAGATAGTTGAAAACCCCACTATACTAGTGACTTTTTGTCCTTCCAAACACTGTATGGCGAGCCTTATCCAATAGACAGACTTTCATTTAAGGCGAGCCTGCCAACTATATGCATCACCATATGCCATCCTCCTATATTCCCTTCCATGCCATGAGCATCCTCCATGCCATACATGTCCATGATTTCCCGACCACGGGAAACACCATTACACCGTCAGTCGAGTTATTTACTGCTGGCCCAACCGCCACCTCCAACCATCACTTCACATGAACGCGGGATGACAACATCACATGGCTACGGTGGCCACCGGATCTTGCCAGGTTGTTGCATACGGTCACATCTCACCTATCAATTTTCGCAGGGCACCATTTTCCCTCTGTATATTCGAATTTCAAATTTGAATTTGAATTTAAATTTGAGGATGCCAAGCAAATTTCAATTTCAATTCATGCTGATAAACTAATAATTACTGCATGGAATTTGATAGGAGGCACAAGTACTTGGGTTCTGCTCTGCGATTCCGGTCTTTATTTTAGACTACGCTGTAGTTGCTGAGTATGCTACAGGCTCGACCTCCTCAAAGATGCGCCGTAGTTGCTGAGTATGCTACAGGCTCGACCTCCTCGAAGACGCCTCTGAGAGATTCAAAAAGAGAGCTCTCCTCCAAGACGCTTCTAAGAGATTCGAAAAGCAAGCCATCCTCTAGTTCCACGATGCTCTAGCCAACAATCAAATTTGTGACGAAGAAACAATCAAATTTGTGATACAATCGTCTTCCACAGATCCAATAGCCAACGACAACGGTGGCGCATCTTCTTCAGTTCCCCTTGAAAGGCTGAACTCCATTTCCTTTAACCAATTGCAGGTCGGGGAAGTCCACCATGACCAGGTGGTATATGGGACACTTTGCAAGGATGCGTACAGGATATGCGCTATCGCGAATTTGCTTGAGGGGTACCAAAGTGGCCATTAAGGAGCCCTATTTAAAGATTGCCACTAACGGTGGCATCACCATACGCATGGACAACCCCGCCAACATTGTGAAGCTCATGACTCGAAAGGGGAATCCAACGGAGACACTCTTGCATGTGGATGTGGAGGACGTTAGAAAAGAAGGTTACAGGTGCTTTAGAGAACAAAACTGGGATGCAGCAGCCGAGCAACGCCCGTAGTGGGCACAGCATTTGAACTCTTCTACATCAATTCGCCACATAATATTTTTTTGGTTTCCACGCATTTTATGATTAATTTTAAATGGTGAGATATGGTCACGAAAGGTTATCACAACAAGTTTGGTAGGATAGGAAATGGTCGATACAGTGATAATAAGGCCAGCAAGAGTCGTGAGGGTCGAGGGACCATATTCTCATACTAATACACCAAAAATAAACGGACTTTGTCCGAGCAGACACAGTCGGCGACGTTGGTTTCGTCGCATGGTTATATAATATGTTCTTTGGATGGAGGATTTGGTCATAGTCACCTGTAGCAGAGGTGGTAGTGGTAGGTGGGGAATGACTTTCCTGCTCGGACTTCAATTTAAAACTAAAAAAATTACCTTAGAATTCAGTAATTTGGCGTTGCTATAAAATGGAAGAACGTTGTCCAATATTCATCAAACTTCATCTATCATCAAACAATCAGAGGGAGTGTCGAATCAAAGAATAGTACTCAGTCACCTATAGTCATGAAATTCTTCTCGGAGTTACCGACTGTAGCACTAGTGTTATTGTGCGTGCAAGTGATTCAAATCCTTTGCAAGACTTTTGTGTTCCTGATAACACTAGTCAAGGTATGTGATACTACGCTCTTCTGAATTCACATGTAATGTGTATAGCTATTATTATGGGTGAAGAATCTGATATATATGATGAATTTTGCAGTTCTTGTAAACGAGTTCGTCTGTAAGGATGCGAAGATGGTTTCAGCAGACGACTTCTTGTTCAGAGGCCTAGATAAACCAGGGAATATAAATAGCCTTGTTCAACAATGCCACTCTGGTTGTCTTAGAAAGGCATTCAGTGTGCATGTTTTGGTCAAACTCACTGAGATTTAAAGAATTTGAACAAGGTTCTCAACCAGTTTGACCATTTTATAGATTTTGAGTGAGTTTGATAAACATTTTCTTATATTTATCTGTTTTTTAGTTTCTTTATTTGTAAAATTTTATGTCAAAGCTTTTCCAAGTCCGAGTCACGTCTATGTCTTTGAGATGTTATCTCTAATCCTATCAATCTTTATTGGCAAAATCATTTTCTTTATGCAGGATTTGTATTGGTTATTAAAAAGTTAAGTTTTTTTTTATTAACTCCAAACGGTTTCCCTAAAATTCCTTCATGCCCTATATATGTCCCCTAACGAGCCAAAACCTTTAATTTTTGCTTAGTGTTTTGGGTTAATCAGTTGCTTAGAGTGTCTATTATATTTTATGGATGCATTGGATAGTGATCAACAAGTTATCTCTCCACACTTATAGGTGATAAATTAATTGCTATAAACAAGTTATCTCTCCATACTTAGTTGTAATTATCTATTGTCTATCAAAAACTTATAATTTCCTAGGAAAAAACAAATAATCTTAACACCGAAATCATATAAATACTATAATAATCAAACTAGTAATGAAATTTGAAGCCATTTTTTAGATTTTTCTTGTTACATTTTACTTTAAAAAACATGCCTCCAGCTTGATGGTTCGACTTATAATATGAGTTTCCTTTTACTATAATGTTTGAATTCAAATTTTCATATTAATTTGATGTTGTCTATTATATTTGAACTATTAGTTTTGATGAGTTATTTTGCATTTGAGTGACTATAAGTTAATAATATTCTTTCACGATTTATTAGTAGTAATGTAAGTATGGAAAAACGACCATATCTTGAATATAATGTAATAACTCTTAGTTTTGATGATTTATTTTGTATTTGAGGGAATATAAGTTAATAATATTCTTTCATGATTTATTAGTAGTAATGTAAGTATGGAAAAACAACCATATCTCGAATATAATGTAAGAAAATGAAATATAACAAATCAAATTAATATGTAATTTTTATTTTTATTTATGGAGGTTTGCATATTATATGAAAGTTGAGTTTTTCTTATATTAATATATTACATTTCATACAAAATACAATGCATATGATCTTCTTAATGAGGAGTTGAATATGTTAAGGATGGAATTTTCATAAAATTATTTGTACAATTATAAGGAACACTTTGTTTTTTCAATCGAGAAAAAAACGTACTATTGCTATTCCTTTGAATCAAATAGTACAAAAATTGTCCATTTCCTGCAAAAGGTATTTTCAACAAAAATATGTGGTCATTGTCAACAAACCACCACCTATCCACTGCATAAGTTCTGCCCATACCAAAACTAAATACATCAAAAAAGGACATTATTCTAACTTCTTACATATGTGATTCACAACAGAGACCTTTTCTGATACAGTCTAAAAGAAAAAAACATCTCCAGATTCCAGCATGCTGGAATCCATCCATTCCTCCCAAACCAGTAAACCTACAGGGCCCAATAATGCTTTTTTTGAGAGATCATCTGCCTGTCCATTGTGTTCCCGAAAGATATGAACAAAGGAAATGTGATCCAGCATGTCGATCTCCATCCTAGTACGCTCACACCAATGAGATAGATCAATAACATTTATATCAAATTCTTTTGCATCCCATTTGATTGTAACACGCGAATCACCATATACCTTTATATTAACAAGTCCAAAAATGTTGGCACATCTCAGAATGCACCATAGGGCTAGTAGTTATGCTTTCATATTGGTACCTTGTCCACAGTTGAGACGTAAAGTATAATAGTGATCCTCATTCAAGTAAATTACACCACCCGCAGCACAGAGGCCATTCTGAGCAGCCCCATCAAAAAAAAGTATTGGCTGGTTGGCAACAAAGGAAAACTGACCTATCCTTCTCTCCACTGCTGCAGAAATCTTTTCAGAGTATTGCTGTGTTAAGTTCAAAGCCAAAATCCCACAAGACACAACATCGAGTACTATATCTTGAAAGATAGATATATTCCTGAAAAACCAAAGAGCCCATGATATGAAGATAGGGACCTGTATAGTATCCATAGATGTACGAGACCATCTCAGTAAAGCCTCTCCAAATGCTACATTATCCAAAGACTTTGCCAAAGCCAATCTTGAACAACAGTAGTCCCAAACTTTTTTCCCAAAAGAACAAAAAACAAATAGATGATCAATAGATTCAGAATTGTCCTTGCATAAGATACACCTATTTGGACCATACCATCCACGCTTTGAGAGATTATCCCAAGTTTTCAAAGTACCCTGCAGAACATGCCATAAAAAACACTTATGCTTTAAAGCAATCTTCCATTTCCAGATCTTTTTATACCACCATTGTTGTGGAAAGATATATTTACCCTGCATAATTCTATCATATGCAGTTTTTGCTATGATAATACCCGCTTTTTTGTTTCCACTCCACATCATCTTATCATCTTTTTCTGTTAAGCAAACACCAGCTGAATCAAGAGATCTGATATAGTTATCCCAGGAGTAAGCATCCTCACCAACCAATCCCAAGTCAGAAACTCGCAACCAATAAGACTGACCAAAATAATTCCTGATACGATCCAAGGAATTTAGACCATAAATTCTTAAGTAATCCAGAATTCTATCTGAAAGACAAACAGGATCATCAATGCCCAAAATAAAGTCTTTTCCAACTCTAATGTTTTTACCATTCCCAACCTGCCACTTTACAGCGCTAATGATCCAGCTAGACACTTTGAGCAAACCTCTCCATAAAGGAGAGCATCCTGATTTGGCAGGCATCTTCATACGGAACCAGTCAACCAAGTTTGTATTGATGTATTTCACAAAGGAGATTTTTGACCAGAGGTTATAGTTAAAGAGACATCTCCAAAGACTTTTGGCCCTGAGTGCCAAACTAAAGGACTGTAAATCCTTAATACCCCAACCTCTAAAACGCTCTGGTCTAGAGATCGACTCCCAGCCAGTCATAACCAACGATGCCCTGTCCAAGCCACCTGACCACAGAAAGTTGAAAATCATTTTTCTGATAACATTGAGAATGTAAACAGGGATCTCAAGAAGGGATAACCAATAAACAGGAATTCCCAGCAAAACTGCCTTAATCAGAGTGAGTCTACAACCCACAAAGAGCCATCTATAAGACCAGTGTTTTATCCTTGCTTCAATCTTCTGAACAAGCCACCACCAATCCTTAATCTGATAGTTATTTGGTCTCAAGAAAAAACCCAAATATTTTATCCCATCCTCTAATGAATACCAGTTGAAAGGTAGGAAGGTAGCAATTTCCCTTCTAACAACAGCATCCACATTATGAAAATAGAAACTAGACTTTGAAAGACTTATCTTCATCCCTGAAACGCGACAGAAACAATTTAAAATGTTCCTGAAAACCCCCCACTCAGCAGCAGAGGCCAACCCAGCCAGCATCACATCATCTACAAAAATCAGGTGTGAGATAACACAATTTATCCCCACATCAATGCCCTTGAGTAAACCCTCCTGCTTTGCAAAGTTTATCATTCTGCTAAGGCCATCAACAATCAAAAGGAACAACAACGGGGATAAAGGGCATCCCTGCCTTATTCCCCTCGAACACTGGAAAAATGATGAAGGCGAACCATTAATCAAAATAGCAATGCTAGCAGATGAGACACAAGACATGATCCAGTTATAAGGAACACTTTGTTATTATGTATCTCTATTTTTTCAAAATATTTAATGTTAACTATATGTTTTTAAAAAATTATGAATATCATAATAACATTGAAATTATAAGGTCAAGTGTTAATGTAAAGTTTGAGTGTCTTAACATGATCAAACAGTATTATTATAGCATATTAATTTTCTTAAATGAGAAAGGCTATAAAAATTCTAGCATGAATGAAATCTACATAATATGGATTTTAAAATTTCAATATATATCAAGACATATAAATAAATTAAAAATAACAAACAATATTAATTATATATATATATATATATTATAACTAACAAATAATATTTTTTTTTAAAAATATATGTTTAGAATTTGAGTATGTTGTACAATTTAATAAGTGATGACTTTGTTTAGCCTATTCAAAAATAATGTGAAAAATGGAGACATTAAAATGCATTTGAACCGTCACAATGAACGTAAATCCATAGAAACCCACACAACAAACACATGGTTGAATGTTTGATTGCAAATAATGTTTATTTTCAATATAATATATGTTGGAATTAGGCTCAAATGAAGATTCTAGGGTTTATGGTCCATTACCACACGAACTCCCTAAACAAGATATCTCACCTCCAATTGGAATATGGTTTCTCCTATAATGCCTTAGATAGTAGGGATAGGTCCCAAGAGCTTGCCAATGGGTATGAAAGGAAAATAAACTTTTTAGGCCTTAGATGAAGCTTATGGGGACCAAAAGCCATGAAATAGACCACAAGCCATAAAACATATCATGTATAAATAGAGCTCATGGTTCCATAAATAGAGCTCATGGTTCCACCACCAATGCTCATGGTTCCACCAACAATGATCATGGTTCCATAAATAGAGCTCATGGTTCCACCAACAACGCTCATGGTTCCACTAGCAACGCTCATGGTTCCATAGCTAGAGCTCATGGTTCCACCAACAATGCTCATGGTTCCATAACTAGAGCTCATGGTTCCACCAACAACGCTCATGGTTCCATAGCTAGAGCTCATGGTTCCACCAACCACGCTTATGGTTGCACCAACAATGCTCATGTTCCACCAATAATGATCATGGTTCTCTAAATAGAGATCATGGTTCCACCAACAGTGCTCATGGTTCCGCCAACAATGATCATGGTTCCATAAATAGAGCTCATGGTTCCACCAATAATGATCATGGTTCCATGTTGTGAGAGTCATTAATTAGGGAGATGGAAATAGTGTTTAATTGGATGGTGTCGGTTGAGGTATAAAAATGAGTAGTCCAAGATGTGGACCTCGGGACCAAAGGAAAGATGGGGTCTGACTTCCACTGATTTCATGGTTGGCATGAGTTTATTTGTAGTAATTATAAATCATATCGAATTTCAAATTTCAAATTTTATGGAACCATGAGCTCTATTTATGGAACCATGAGCATTGTTGGTGGAACCATGAGCATTGTTTGTGAAACCATGAGCATTACTGGTGGAACTGTTATCAAATATATAGTAGCCAGGGTACCATACATTTTTTGTCAGATTCCAGTACACTATTCAGCCAGTTCCCTTACATTGAGATGCTCAGATTAGCATCTATTATGGATCACTATCAGATTTTGGACAACAGTTATATTCCCCATGCCATGACTGAGTTTCAGGACACTCAGAGAGATGACCGATGTAGCCATTTATCCATTTATACAAAGCAGTCAGTAGTGCCCAGAGTTACAGCAACAGTTTCAGAGGACAGATGATGGCTCAGATAATGAGCATTCAAGTATATGACTCAGCAAGTATATTATGGTGTTGTGGTTATATTGCTTTTATTTTCATTCTCTTAGCATGTCTTAGCATTTAGTATCATGATCTGGCAATCATATAGATATGTGGACCTAGTTGTACTATGTATATATCATATTTGTCCCTACTCAGACTTAGAATTTCTTGACCTATACTCATTGGTTTTACCCTCCCTAGGGAGAATAGAAGTGACCATTCCCACCATACTTTGGCTTGCTAGTGTTGGTCTCATTTTTCATTGTCTCCATCCATCCATGACTTACCTAGTTTGTTCATTACCTTGACTTACTACTTGACTAGTAGCATGGAGGACATTTCCCCACTGTAGCCTCTGTATTGGATGAGCTTCCTTGTTTATTGTGTCTCGGATCTGATTTGGTGACAGAACTTACCTATGGTGAGTTGGATTTCCTCGGGAAGTCCCCCTAGTCACTAAAGATGTTGTTAGCTAAACCTGAAAATTTTAGTGTTGCCATGAATACAGAGTATGGAAATAAAATGTTGTATCTTGTATGAAAACCCATTCATGCAATGTGTTTCTCAACACACATGAATGAAAGGCAAGCCAAATGAAAATGGCTATGAAATATCAAATGTTATATCTATTGTGAAATGTAAATGCCTAGGTAAACAAGCTGTCTAAAGACACACCTAGAAGTACTCAGGTAAACAAGTTCCTTAAAAACACACATGCAACAAAAAGCCTAATGAAATGTAAATCTATGCAATGTGTTTGTAAACACACATAGATCAAAGGCTATGGAAACTATAGGCCCAAAAAGCAATGGAACTTAAACTCTATATCAAAAATATTGCTGCCCTCATTTGTATTATGGATTGTGCGCATTTGTCAAGGTGAATAAACACTCTTTGAACAACTTACCCATTTGTGAAACACTGCCATTCCCTGTGTTGTTGGTTGTCCACTATATGCTATGGTGTGTATTCCCTTCTCCATATCCAAAGTGTCACAGTGTTAAGTCAATAAGTCATCCTTTGACCTAGCCAGTTTATTCTTAGCCTTCACCCTTCACTAGCAAATTGATCACAACTATGAAGTGAGTACGGCCTTGAAAGTCTAGTCTGAGTAATAAATAATAATTAATGACCTATTATATTTGGATTTAGATCGCCAGTAATGATTACGTTTTGTTATCATTGCTATTGGAATGGATTGTAAAGCATGTTTTAACCTTTGACACCTTGGAGCATCTTGATGACAGTTTGAGTTATATTTTGGTCATGTTGACTTGGTCAAACCTAGTTTGACCAAAGGTCAACCACAGGACATGAGGTGGCAGACCTCAAATGTTACATATAGATGATATATGGTCTGGTACAAGTCACCATGGTGGGCTTATGCAGTAGTTTCAGGCTTAAGATGATGATTTGTGCTTTGCTACACTTTTACAAATTATTATTATTTGGTCTGCTGGATATGATGAGCATTTATTTTTGACCATGCAGAGGTCTATATGGTGTATGAGTACACACCTTAGATGTATTGGGACCTTCTGATTCCAATGAGGCAGTCTGTTTTCAGTTCCGGGCAGTTATAGTGATGATTTAGCCTCAGTTGGCTATCCTAGTGCAGTTTTGGCCTGTCAAAGGCCCTATAAGAGCAGTGATGATATTTTATTGGTTCACCTAGGGCGTTGTACCTGGAGGGGGTGGTCCAGCCACTTGTTATTACCATATTACCCCCCTCCCAGACACATTGGTGAGCTTACCTTGATAGCGCAGGCACTCCAGCAGGAAATTTGGGCAATTTCACACTTCCCGAGGCAGTCCAGAAATGGTGAAAATGGCTAATGAAGAATTCGATTTGGGATACTGAGGCAAATTTTTGGCATGGGATGATTTGTGATGATGAGTGGGATGTCTTCCACACCTACTCCAGCAGTTTCAGCTTCATCGAGACCCACATCCATCACTTATGGCATTTTATATGATTTTCTCGAGCCTCCTAAGGCTCACGACTTTCCCAGAGAGGCACAATTTGGTGTCTAGCATGATTATTCTTGGATATTGTGCCATGGGGATTGACCAAGGGTGTTAGAAATTACCCCTTGGACCCACCATGAGCTAGATCTATTATTTATCATTTGATTTTGGTGGGACCTCCTCTCCTAGGGCGATTTGGTCCATGTGATGTATTATTTTACTAGTGATCCATGTATTTTATTGTTGAGCTCATCTCAACCATTGATTAGATATTTTGATCTTTTAATCTTAGTCACTCATTCAAAAATTGGTTAGGGTTATGGCCTCTCTCCATCCTATTTAAAGGAGAGAGCTTCTCATTGTAAAGGGTCTTTGGCTCTTGGAATCTTGATATAGAAAAACTTTCTTGTGGAAATTCTTGTGGTCTCCTTTGCATCTGGTGTTCTTAGATGGTGATTGGAAAGTCTATTGTATCCTAGCATTTGGGCATTTGTTGGAAGATTTATTTTCGTGGAAACTTTGTCTTGTTTACAGGAGGGTGAATTCATCTTGGGCATTTTTGCAGGGGCTCCTCAACTCGCTTGGCTTGGCATTCGCTTGTATTAGGGGGTTATCATTAGTATCATTGTGATCTATGCTTTTCTCTTGTTACTTCTTCTGTAGCATTAGTCTTTATCTCTTGATGCATTAAATCTTATATTGTTGACGTTTATTGTTTAGGAGAGAGGGCGCATTGGCTTCCTTGGGCAAATCGACTTCATAGAAAACTACTTCAAATCGCTTCAAATTGATCAGGATTGCATAGATCATCATCATCAAGGCATCTACAAGGTTATCCAAGTAAGATCCACATGTTTGTTCTTCTTGTCTTGGTTCCAATCCATTGGCATAACTGTTTCATTGTTAAAACCCTCATATTCCAAACCCGCATTTTACAATTTCTCAGATCTAGCAAGATCTACTTGAATTTTGGGTATAAAATTTAAAACCCACCTCTATAGAATCCACGAAAATTCGGATCTATAGTTTGGTGTGGATTGGCCTTCATCTGACCCATTTCCCAAGGCAAATTAGCTTCTCCAAGGGAGGCTGCACTTCCTAGGTGAGGTGAGTTTGCTAAGATCTAGCACCTGGGTAGGTGAGATCCCACTTGATCCATAATATACACATCTGATAACCTACCCCTAGTGTGTCACTTCAGTGATTTTCACCTTGTGGGCCCCATTCCTCATTTTGAGGGTTGAGCCCCACTTGGGTCACTTTGTGATGCATTTCAATCTCAGATCTATAGAGATCTAGCCATTGGATGACCCTAATTTTCAAGACCCACCTAGCTTTACACATCAACATCCCTGATCTATAATTTGGTGGACATCCGACTCCATTTGGCCCATTTCCCAAGGCACTGATCTTCTCCAAGCCAATTCGACTTTCTTGGATTGTTGAGTTAGCTTGTGGTTTGATCCTTGTCTTAGTTGCTTGAGTACCTTGACATTGTCATATCCATCCATCAAGCTCATCTTTGGTACTGGTTAGCCCCAATTTGGTCCTTAACTACCCTGCATTGAACACAGTTCC
Organism: Larix kaempferi; assembly: GCA_027924585.1. Classification (NCBI taxonomy): domain Eukaryota; kingdom Viridiplantae; phylum Streptophyta; class Pinopsida; order Pinales; family Pinaceae; genus Larix; species Larix kaempferi. The sequence continues at coordinate 393,811 of BSBM01001068.1, forward strand.
CAAGACAGTGGATTTTCTCATAATTGACTAGTACCCTGATCCTGGATCTTGTTTCAAACATCATAAGTCACTCACATATGCCTATTGGACCACAACTACACTATTTAAACCCCTTGATCCAACCTATTACTCATCTTGTGACTTCATCCATAGATCTAGGGTTCACCATACACCTTACGTACTTCATCCATATCTGACTTGATCTGGTGTTTTGGTTTGATCTCTCCTATCGGGAGTGGATCTGGGTCTCTCCATTTGTTGTCTTGGGCTAGATAACATAAAGTGAAGATTGCCTCGATTGGTGTGACAACCATCAATGGGGAGTCGAGGCTATCTTGGTTGCACCTCTTTGGTTGCCCATCCCCTCTGCCATCCATCTTGGATCTATCTCTAGGGGAAACTACAAGTTAGGTGATAACATGAACGTTGAGAATTACTCATGGGAATATTTGTGATTCCCTAGAAAATACACAAACACATTTTCCATTACTCATGGTTCCATAAATAGAGCTCATGGTTCTACCAATAATGTTCATGGTTCCATAACTAGATCTCATGGTTCCATAACTAAAGCTCATGGTTCCCCCAAAAATTCTCATGGTTCCATAAATATAACTCATGGTTCGACCAACAATGCTCATGGTTCCATAAATAGAGCTCATGGTTCCACGGACAATGCTCATGGTTCCACCAATAATGTTCATGGTTCCATAACTAGATCTCATGGTTCCATAACTAAAGCTCATGGTTCCCCCAACAATTCTCATGGTTCCATAAATAGAGCTCATGGTTCCACCAACAATGCTCATGGTTCCATAAATAGAGCTCATGGTTCCACCAATAGAGCTCATGGTTAAAATTGAAACTTTCGTGGATAAACAGATAAAAAATTTGGAAAAAAATGTCTTGGCCCCCGACGATCGTCGCTATAGCGACGTTAGCACCATAACATCGCTATAGAGACGATCATTCGTCGCTATAGAGACATGTCACCCTTCACTTGCTTCCATGTCACCATACCACCTATCATTTCGTCGTTACTCAGTTCACCCCCAATAACGATTTTGACAAAGGTAGAAAAGTGGTTTTAGCTTGACACAAAATTGCTTTCTCAAAACTTCCTTGATGAGCTAGTCAACAAAGCAGTTTTGAATTTTTGGCTCACGCTAATTACGTTAAATCTCATGCATGTTGATGAGCCAAAATCATCATGTGCCATCGATCTCCACAACCATCCAACAAGGTGATAAGTTCCCGCCTGATGTCTTTACTCACATGCGGTCATATGTGTACTCATTTGATGTGGATGGTCCATGTCACCTATTCTCTTCCATGTCGCATCTCCACATCATTTGGGATCCATGTGGAACCACCATGTCACAGTGTTGACATGGCACTTGTAGGGTCCAAATAAAACCCATAACCATATTATGAGTTGAAGGTGGTTGTTTTTCTAGATCTGCTTTAAGGTGGAACCATGAGCATTATTGGTGGAACCATGGGCACGGTTGGTGGAACTAAGAGATTTGTTTATCGAACCATAAGCTCTATTTATTGAACCATGAGCATTGTTGGTGGAACCATGAGCTCTATTTATGGAACCGTGGGCATTGTTGGTGGAACCATGAGATATATTTATGGAACCATAAATAGAACTCATAGTTCCACAAACAATGCTCATGGTTCCACCAATAATGCTCATGGTTCCACAGACAATGCTTATGGTTCGACCAATAATGTTCATGGTTCCATAACTAGAACTCGTGGTTCTACCAATTAATTTATTGTTATTGTTATTTTTAATATTATTTCATATTAAATTATAATGTTTAATCTTCATCAATTTTCAAATAATGAGTTTTATCTCCATTTGTTAAGATTTAGTTTTTGATGAATGAATCTTCCTCTTGGATGAAAGACCGATCCGCGGAACTTTGAAGGTCACAGGATTTTTATGTTGTTTTTTGCCCGATTGTCTTTGGGATGACTAGCGTTCAGGATGGGGAGGGGGAGGGGGGGCACAGCCCCTACTCTCTCGCCAAAATCACAGCAATGCCGAGGGGCTTCTCAATCAACAACAAAGGAGGCTGGAATTGAAGGAGAGGGATCAACAGGCTCTGTTGCTCAGTAGGCACTGCCTCAAGGGCTCCCTAGTCTGAGCTCATGTATCCCGAAATCTGTCAATATCCCTGCCTTAACTATGGATCCCACGAGAATCAAATAAAATATCCAATACATGACAGACCATGCCCTAATCAAAAATTTTATCAGCATCTGGCCGTTCGAAAAATCCCTAATCTAGTGGATTAACACCACCTGAAAGCCAAAGGGCCATTACGACCTGCTGTTGGGATTCTTCACAGTGGTTTTCTTTAATGTTGAAGATCGAGAGATGATACTTGAAGGAGGACCTTATTTCTACTATTCGGTCGGCCTCTACCTCAAAGTATGGAGAGATCACTTCAATCAAGACAAGGAAGATCTATCCATTGCCCCTGTTTGGATCCAACTGTACTCTTTGCCTACTGAATATTAGGATCCAGAGATCCATAGTTGAGTAGAGCATATATGAGTAGGATATTGAAGTATAACAAAGGAAGAAGAAGACCTTGTAGTAACCATATAGACCATAGCATCCATGGCAACTCCATAGTGAGTGCACTTAAGTGCATGCAAGAAGTTGATAGAGCTCATGGTTCCATAAATAGAGCTCATGGTTCCACCAATAATGTTCATGGTTCCATAACTAGAGCTCATGGTTCCACCAATAATGCTCATGGTTCCATAAATAGAGTTCATGGTTCCACGTACAGTGCTCATGGTTCCACCAACAATGCTCATGGTTTCCCCAACAATTCTCATGGTTCCATAAATAGTGCTCATGGTTCCACCAATAGTGCTCATGGTTCCATAACTAGATCTCATGGTTCCATAACTAAAGCTCATGGTCCCCCCAGCAATTCTCATGGTTCCATAAATAGAGCTCATGGTTCCACCAACAATGCTCATGGTTCCATAACTAGATCTCATGGTTCCATAGCTAAAGCTCATGGTTCCCCCAACAATTCTCATGGTTCCATAAATAGAGCTTATGGTTCCACCAACAATGCTCATGGTTCCATCAATAATGTTCATGGTTCCATAACTAGATCTCATGGTTCCACGGACAGTGCTCATGGTTCCACCAATAATGTTCATGGTTCCATAACTAGAGCTCGTGGTTCCACCAATAATGCTCATGGTTCCATAAATAGAGTTCATGGTTCCACGAACAGTGCTCATGGTTCCATCAACAATGCTCATGGTTCCATAAATAGAGCTCATGGTTTCAGCAATAGTGCTCATGGTTCCGCCAATAATGTTCATGGTTCCATAACTAGATCTCATGGTTCCATAACTAAGCTCATGGTTCCCCCAACTGTTAGAATTTTGATAATGTCATTCAAATATCATCTAGGATCCTACTAAGAGAATAACATGCACAGCATAACAATCATAAACACAAGAGACGCAATGTTTTCATCGGGGAAAACCATAAAGGTGAAAAACCCCGCAACTTCCTTAGAGATAGAATAAGCACCAATACAAAGATCACAAAGATGAAACCCCAAAAGATAGATGTCTCTAGCAGCTACTCCTCCTCCACTTGTGCGCACTCCTTTCTCTCAACTAGATGTGAGTTGGATGTGTGAGTGAATGAGCAAATAAAGTGGTGCAACCACTCTATTTATATTTTAACTTGACCTGCCTTTTACCATAATTGGGCCGACCCCTTAGGGGAGTATAATAACCCTTCCACTTAACTCATACTGGGACGACCCCTCTAAGGTGGTCTAATAACCCATCAAATACAAGTTATGACACTTACAATATAACTTGCGACACTTGCAAATACAAATGATGACACTTCTGAATGGAGGAATAATAACATCTCCGTCGAGGATATAATAAGATACAAATGTAATACATACAATATACAAGTGAATATCTTCCTAAGTTACAAATACATCAACACCAACCATTCTCATGGTTCCATAAATAGAGCTCATGGTTCCACCAACAATGCTCATGGTTCCACCAATAATGCTCATGCTTCCATAACGAGATCTCATGGTTCCATGGACAGTGCTCATGGTTCTACCGATAATGCTCATGGTTCCATAAATAGAGCTCATGGTTCCATAAATAGAGCTCATGGTTCCACGGACAGTGCTCATGGTTCCACCAATAATGCTCATGGTTCCATAAATAGAGCTCATGGTTCCACCAATAAACAATGTTCATGGTTCCATAACTAGATCTCATGATTCCATAACTAAAGTTCATGGTTCCCCCAACAATTCTCATGGTTCCATAAATAGAGCTCATGGTTCCAAAGTATTAAAATATCAATTGGATGGAAATAACCAAAATATGACACTTGACTATTAAATTTTTTTCCTAATCAATCATCTATCTGGATTAAGCTCTTTACCGCTTTAAAGAGTAACTTAGTTGGTGGATCCAAAGGAAGTAAAAAGTTTAGTTGGTGGATCCATAGGAAGGAACTCATCAATTGCAAAGTGAAATCCTTGATTCAAATAAAAAAAATTTAATATCTTCCTATAAGAAATGATCCTAAAGATATTTTTAATTGCATCAACCTTATTAATTAACATCCATCCTACTACAGGTGTTGTGACTTGATATAGATCACCCTTAGTACTGCAGAATATATGTAAACATAATATCTCTCATAAACTTTATTAACATGCATTAAAAAATGTCATCTTCTTCTAAAGTTGGACATGAATTTAGGCATGAGACAACCCCCTAGTAGTCTTCATTTTCAACTATGGGCACAGTTTAGGACTATTCATGTCCCCTTGCAGTAGAGAACAAACCTTTAGGCAATTCTGGGCATGAATTTGGACAAGAGTAGTAATGTGATGAAGTTATAGGAACTTTTCCTCATAATATAAGGTGTAACCATACCTAAAGGGAAAATTTGGGTTAGATTGGAGGACAGATCTATGCATAAAATGTAATTCTTGGTTTATTTGAGCGTGCCATTGGTAAAACAATACCAACACAACCATTTTGTGGGTAAAGGAAGTTGTAAGAGAGATAAATCCTCATATTGGTATGGACCTCTGGGTAAATATCAATGTAACCATGCTCATAAGTAGTCTATGCAAGTAAAAGGGAATGAGCCTTTACTTCATTCACTGTAAAGTAAAAGTCGTGAACTTGCAATTTATCGAGCAATAAATCATTGATCTATCTCTCTACTACAACAAAGTAATAAGAATGATGTAGTTCTGATCTCAAGATAAATATTATGTCTCTTATTCTTGGCTATATTTATGTGATCATATCACATATGTGGTTGATATTTTCAGTGTATGCTTATTCTATGATATATGTTATATCAGAAGGTAGTAATCATCAATATCTGAAAATAATTATAAAATCAACATGCTCAGCAGTGATGAAAGAAACCAGTGTCATAAACTAATTACAAGGGTATTTTCCATATTCTCATTAGATGTGGTGTCTTGGTTCATGGTTTGAAGTTGTGAGGGTATTGACCCATGGTATTCCCTTCCAACCCATTGTATTTCATTAGTATATGGTATTTACTAATTTCTATTTACTATGGATAGGTTTTGTATGTGGACTTTTACGTATGAACATGGTTTTCTTCCCAACACATGGTTTTACCAATTGGTTAGTGATTTTTATGCACACCTTAAAAATGTTTTTACCATAGTTAAAACAATGATTACAAATAAGGAAGTCAAATGTAATTATTTAGAAATACACGACAACTTCCTTCTTACACATGGTTTCACATAAGGCATATTATCCTAGCAAGAGACCAAGGGTTAGTTTATTGCATATGTTTGATATGCATGTGTGCTAGGGGTTTCTTTTATTTATTTTTATGTTATGTGAACCATGTTTAAAACCTAGCCTTGTAATAGTTTCCATTCATGTTAAGTGGCATTTGGTGATAGACATTTCCATATGTATTGTGGAAACATGCAAACCATGATATGGTTTTGCATTTGAAATATTAATTGTTGCACATTATTGGAAATGGGCCTATTTTAGCCACTCTTAAAAGTTTTAAAGAGTAAGAGGCATTTTGTCCTATGTATAAGACTTTGTTTGGAAACATTATAAATGGGTTCAGGACTATTTTTATAAACTCTTGGATAAACAAGTATAGTTTTGTTGGTTACACTTCAGTGATTTTTGCAAAGAAGAAGAGATCAAGAAAGAGACACTAATAAAGGTAGATCCATTGTGAAAGCTCACGCATGCAAGGAAGTCAGATGAGATGGATTCCAACTCAATTCAAGTGGTGACAAGAATAATGCATGTACAAGAACTAAAAGATAATGAAAAATACTCAGATGCAGAGTGTCAAGATGTAGAGAGTGAAGGATACTCAGATACAGAGTGATTAGTGTAGAGAGAAGTAGGTTACTTCAGTATATGATTCTCAGTTGTAGAGGGATCCAAATACAGAGGGAGTAGGATGGCTTCTATGACATAGGGATCAGCTATAATGGATGTGATGCTTGAAGAAAGATGTGATGTTTCTCTAGGGTGCAGCATTGGGCATACATTCTACCATAATGGTCATGTGATTTGACCAAGGAGAATGATACATTCACTCACGGTAAATGGCCATGCGATTTGGCTAGTGGTGAATGTCCCTATCATAGGCTTTATTATCCATGTGATAAGGCTTGAGGTCACATTGCATACTAAGTGAGGGAGTGCTCCATGATGGAGTAATCTATCTCATTATAGAGCAAGTTTGACTTGTTTACTTGATAGGGACTAGCTACCCCTTATGGATTGTGGTTTTGTGTGGATCAATATGAGTTCTGTGTGGACTCCTTGTCCTATGTGGACTGTGGTTTTGTGTGGACCAATGAGTTTTGTGTGGATCGAGATGATTTATGTTTGGATTGTATCCCTATGTGGGATTTTTCTTGTGTGGAACATTCTCCTGTGTGGAGTGTATCCCTGTGTGGGATGGTTCCTGTGTGGATAAGACTCCTTTGTGGAGTGTATCCCTATGTGGGATGGTTCCTATGTGGAAATTTCTCCTGTGTGGAGCGGAATCCTTCGTGGAGTGGATCCCTGTGTGGGATGTTCTCCAATGTGTAGCATGGACCCAGAGGGGTGGAATAGATGCAGTCATCATTGCCTCCTAGTTGTAATCATTAGTAAATTGGAAGAATGTTCTTCCTAAGGAGTGCAACGTCCTTTCAGTTTTAGACTGATAAAGTGCATGAGGAATTAATCCTTTGTGGTCTAGGATGACCAAGTTTATCAAATAAATCAGATATCTTCTTTGAGAAGATGATGTGGTTCTAGTGGGGACAATTGTCCTGGTCAGAAGGACTTGATCAGAAGGGACAAAAACTTCTCTTATATTCAGAAGACAAGAAGAAAGCCAATCTTGAATATCATGCCAGAAGAATACCTTCCTCACTAAGAGGGAGTGTTGATGTTATATGTAGCATCGGAAGATATTCTTATATATTGTTTCATGTATTTACTATGTATCCTTGTGTCGGGTCAAAAAAAAGAAAAGAAAAAAAGAAAATTAATATTTATAATGAAAAATTCAAGCCGACATGAAATAATAATTGTTTATTATGAAATGACATTTCATCCAGTAACAAAGGGATGTGTCCTTTCACTTCATTCACTATAAAGTAAAATTCATGAAATTGCAATTTACCAGAAATTGCAATTTACCAAACAATAAATCATTCATCTATCTCTCTACTACTACGAAGTAATAAGAAGTCCATGCAGTTTTGATCTCTAGATAAATCTTATATCTCTTGTGCTTGGCTATATTTATGTGATCCCATTGCATATGCAGTTAATATTTTAAGTGTACGGTTATTCTATGATATATGTTATATCATAAGGTAGTAATCATCAATATTTTAAAATAATTATAAAATCAACATGAACAACCTTAAGTATCAAGTCTGATAGCAATAATTTGCCAGTCTGAGCATTCTTTTTAGATAATTATGATGTTGTTCTAACAGTTGCAAAGGATATCTGAAAGTTTTGTAACATGTGTTGAAATTTAATATGCTTTGAACCCAAGAAAAATGATCACCATAACTATAGGGTGTGTAACACTACTACATTTTTGGCCTTTAGGGGGGGTTGTCTTCCGCCCCCAAAAGTGACCTATGGGGGGGGTTTTGGCTTTGGGGGCAGTTTTGGCAAAACCGCCCCTAAAGGCACTGATGTTAAAAGTTTTTCCCTTTAAGGACGGTTTTTGACGAGATTGGAACCGCCCCCAAAAGTGACTTTTGGCGGCAGTTTGTGACCCCCCTCGTAGAGGTCTACAGAGACGGTTTTAAACCCCCCTCATAGACCCCTTCATAGAGACCTATGGAGGTTGTTTTGAACCTCCTTCATAGAGACTTACGAGAGTGGTTGTGAACCCCCTTCATAAACCCCCCCTCATACAAACCTACAGGGGCGGTTTGGAACCCCCCTCGTAGAGGACTATAGAGGCGGTTTCAAACCCCCCTTGTAGAGGCCTATAGGGACAGTTGTTAACCCCCCTTGTATAGTCCTATAGGGGCAATTTAGAACCCCCCTCGTAGAGGCCTATAGAGGCAGTTTGAAACCCCCCTCGTAGAGGCCTATAGAGGCAGTTTATGAATCCCCCTCATATAAACATACAAGGAGGGTTTTGAACCCTCCTCGTTGTAACATACAAGGGCCGTTTTGAACTCCTCTCGTCGTGACATATGAAGTCAATTTAGAACCCCCCTCGTAGCCATAATAAATCATAATAAAATATATTTTATTAAAAATATCAATATTGCAATATCATTAGGGCACGAAGGAATCGAACCTTCAACCTCCTGCTTGTAAAGCAGGCACTCTTCCATTGAGCTAGAACCCTTTAAGAATTGGGGAAATTGACAATATTAACACCAAGATTGCATCATTTGTAATTCTAAGAAAAGACTAATAATCCCAACATTGTTTCTGACTTGAGAGACCTAAAAAAGTAGTCTAAATGGCTCTGACCTTCTTTAGATATATGAACACCATTCAAATTCCATTTTCAAATTAGGAGATCTAGTTATGTGTCTCCAAAATACGATCAAACAGCTCTTGGGAAGAAAAGGTAAGAGCAAGATTCAACCCAAATTTTATGGTCCCTATAGCCTACTACAAAATGTGGGTGATGTGGATTATTCAATGGACTTCTTAACCAAGGAAGACTTGATGAAGTTTTCAATGTCTCATGCTTAAATAACAAACTGGCCAACTAGATAGCTGCCCAAACAGATTTTCCTCGGTGATGAAGGGAAATTGATACTAGAAAAATAGGGTATCCTTGGGAGTTAGGACAAAGGTGAAAACTCTCTGCAATAGGAAAATCTGTCTTTAAAAAATAAAATGGTAGGTCCCTCCAGCAAAATATGCAACATGGGAACCCTAACCAAAAAATATGCCTAGGAAACTAACCATATCTGTGGACCTGTTGTTATAGAATGCTTTTGAAAATGTATGAATTCCATGAAACACTGACATCTATGCCATGATTGCTAATGCTTATTTCTCTAGATGGTAATTAATGCATTTCACAATCATCATCCATTTGATGTGGGTTCATAATTATGCCTAAGCTAGGGTCTATAAATTGAATTAAAGTGGATGAAAATGTCTCATTTAAGGCCTCTAAATGTCAAATTTTAAATAAAAACATAGTTGAAAATTTAGGGTATGTATTGAATTCTCCCTTGACTTGGTATCTATTGAATATGTTATAGATGGCAATAAGGGGTAGCTTTGGATAGTCAAAAATGGAATCATCCTCTTCAAAAACCTTATATATCTATGACATGAGTCTGCTCTAATTTAGAATGCATTAGAGCATGGGCATGCATCACCCTCTACATGGCATGTGGAATTCCAAAAAAAAAGATAAGAATACCTCCTCCGAATTTTATTGGCACATAATGAACTCCAAAACTAAGAAGTTTGTAGAAAAATGTGAAACTTGTCAACTGAACAAGGTGGAAACGATCCCTTATCCTGCTCTTGTCCAACCTATTTTCATCCCAAATTAGATGTGAGAAGAAGTATCTATGTACTTCATCACAGGTTTGCTAAATTCACAAGGTAAGGATGTTATTATGTGGTAGTTGATCATTTAAGTATGCCCATTTCATCGCTATGACTACCAAGCTTACAAGATCTAAAATTGTTGATGTATTCCTCAAGCATGAATTTTAAGCTTCATGAACTCCAGAACCACATCATTAGCAATAAGGATACCAAGTTTGAAAGTTACTTCTAGCAAGAGTGTTTCTAAGTAACAAGAATCAATTTAAATATGAGCACTGACTACTACCCTCTAAGTTGTATTCTACAAACAATTCTATGTTTTGAGTTTGTGGTGACACTGGAATATTGAATTTTTTCATGGTGTTTCCAGATGAAGCTTGATGTTGAATGCATGTGAAGATTGTGCAATAACTATGTAGGATGGTCTTACTGTCTGCAGAGAAACTTCTGCTCTGTGGGTTTCAATGGATGTTCCTTCTACACATCATCCTAGGTTGTATGAGGGGGGAATATTCATCACCGCTGCGAAGGCTAATGCAGAGTAATACTTTCAATCACCTTCTAGAGGTCGGTTTGTATTGTAGGCAGTTAATGTTTGTCAATACAAGGATAGTGTTTAGGATTGCTTGTTTAGGATTTATTTTATAATTGTGTGCAAGTTCATTCACAATCTTGGTATTGGAGATATAGCTTGCAATATGACTACTAGAGAAACATACAAACCTTTACAAATCATTTACAGGTATTCCATTGTCATTTACTTCACATTTCATTCTTATAAGCATTAATTAGGAAGGAGAAGTTAATGATCTTCTCTACTTTGTCAATGAGTTCCCAACCCTCTTATTGCGGATTATAAAAAATAGCCCATACTATTTCCCTCTGATAGTAGTGTAGGGTTATAGTATGTGACATTGGAACCACTTCTAAATGGGCATGAGGTTGGATTGTGGGTAGGGACAATCACCCACTACCTTTATTCTTAGAATCTTTGTGTAGAGTCTCTTTTTGATAAAAGAAGGTGATTCAATTTCAAACCACTAGGTCAAATCCAAAGAACTTGGACACTTGCATGTGTTGATTCTATAAGATAGGATATAAATAAGAGAGTTTATTGCCCTGCTTAAGGTTTTTTTTTTTGTTTTGTTTACCTGAATATCTTATGATAAATCTTGTTTCAGTTGTTTGCAATTTACAGCTCTAGTGTACAAATATAAACATTGAATTATCTCAAGGTGATTTGTTTTCAACTTTTTCACTAGACAAGGCTCTAATTGTATGATCAAGGTTGTTGGAACTATGGAGAAATTACATGAAGTTGGTTAATGGCAAAGATAATAATATTGTTAAGGAAAAGTACATAACAGTATGCTGTTCTTAGTTTTCCTGTAGCTTGTTGCTCATATTTTCATCTTGTTCGTGTCTGTAGATCTAACATTCAGAGTCTACTGTTTTGATAGGAGTTTGTTTCAGTTTCCCAGCTGTTAGGTTTTAGTTTTCTGACTGCAGATCTGCCTACCATGCACTGAAATTTAACATATGTTCAATATTGTCACACACAAGAACAACATTCCCCAATACAAGAAGTTTTTTTTTTGCTTAAGAACTAAGATTCTAGTAAACATGCCAATTTGGTCTAGCTTGGGCAGTTGGGAAGAGAAAATGTTATCCTTCCCACCTGGATTCAAATCCCACCTATGACATGTTCCCTCTTCATGAGCCAATTGTTGATTGGGGGCTGGCAAGGGGCAAGAAATCTCATTCTCACCAATGGGTTGGAAGGTGAGATGAATAGTCAGTTACATGTAAAAAATAAAATTTAAAAATAATAATTAAAAATAAAGATTCTAAAAAAACACACATTTTGAAACTATGAAAGTCCCAATGCCATTATAAAAACTAGAGGACCATAATTAAGACAACTATAAGATAATTTAACAATTTGAGGGAATACCTCTGTCCTTTTCAGCACTTCACCAATTAGGTCATTCATGTTTGCAAGAACTCTCACTGACTTTGCTAAACTTGAAATCTGTGAAAAAGAGATGGAGCGCAAGGAAGTAAGATTTCTTGCAGAAGGTATAAATTCATGCTAAAAGCAAAGATATCACAACCACCACAATCTAAACATAGCCATAAAACTCCATGTTTATGGTGAAAGAAAGACAAATTTGATTGCATCTTTCATTAAAAAATGTGAATGATTAGATACACAAGAAGGGATAATAGGAAGGAAATGTTATTATTTTGCAATCCTTTCCAAGTTTATCACCAAAGAGAAATAAAGATAATTGGCTAACCTTTCCAGGTTTTAGTGTTAATCGAGAAATCAAGGCCTCTGCAATCCTTGTTTCTTTTGCAATACAAACATCAGATTCATTCTCTTTCTTGATTAGCTCTTCATTGGCTTCCAGAGCATCTGCCACATTTAGTAGAATCTTCCTCTGCTCAGAGGAAGAAAGAACCTGCACTGAGTAGATATATGTTTGACTTCAAGAATGTACGTGACATGTTTATAACCCACGCAGATGATCATTCAAGTTTACCAATGCAATTATTGCTCATGTAGGAGTAATCCAATAAATTTTATTTGTACAGAAACAATACAACTTTGTAAGTTTTAAATTTTAATATGCCCTTTCCAATCAGATCTTGATCTATGTTGACATGGCGTATTCCAAAACAATGAACAAGGTTCATTACCAAAGGTTTCATGATGTAACCTCCAAGCGTCGACTAGCATCTCTCGCAATAACAACAATCTGCCGGGCACTGCGTTCTTTAGCTGGAAACCATAAATGTACATCCTTGTGGAAAAGAGTGCCTAAATGCTCCCTTTACAACATTCTCAAAGCTCCATCGGTAGCAAATCCACTTTTGAACATATAAAATACATGAGTTCCACTATGATGCTTCTCAGGAAAAGGAGATAATGACAAACAGCAAAAGCAATCATATAAATACCATTCTCGAAACATATATAAAAAACAATGAAAACAGAAAAGCTAGATTTCCTAGCAGAAGAAACAAATCAAAACATATTCCTCCAGTGGTAAATGGCATAATAATCATGCACTCAATCAAACTAATTATTGATATTATGATAAAATCCATTTCAAACAAATGCTGGAATCAAGGAACTCAGATTTTGATGCTTACAAGGAGAGTTAAAGCATCCAAGATGTGAAAAATCATAAGGCAAGAACAATCCTCTGGAAATTCTTTGGGCTCTTCCTAAGATGGAAAATCAGATCATTGCAGATGTGTTATGAAGAAAAGTAAAGTCATACACAACAATTACAAGAATTCATGCACAAAATCACAAAAAGTAACAAGTCAAGGAAATTTCAAATTTGTTGGTTATGTCTTAGATTAAAAAAAACAAATCAAAGCTGTTGGTGCCCAAAAAATTGCCTTGTACATTTAGAGGACTGTGGCTGGATGTCAATGGCCACAAATGAGCAGATTGATCCACATGTTGGTAATTCCCACATGTAAAAGTCGATTATGGCATAATAATATGACTTGAGAACTATGCTTCAACTTTAAATCTTAATTTAGAACATTTGGGCTCAAAGGAATGATAGTAAAAGTGAATCTATGGTTTATTACCTCCCAAATTAACAAGTGTGATTAAAGTCCCGAAGAAGCAAGCTAGCTGACGGGTACCAAGAGGAAAGGCCAATGTCACCACACCAATCCCCTTCCAACTTTTGGTTGGCTCTTCTCCAACTCAAGGGGGGTGTCCCTTAGAAAAGATTACTAGGGCAAAGACAATGAGGAGCAAGGTGATTTGAAGAGGTTTTCCAAGAAAAACAGTTGTTTTTGTAGTATAGGAATATATAATAGCTGATGGGAGGATAAGGGGGACCACTCCAAGGACTAGTGCCAATCCGATCAACGGTAAATGGGATCAAAGAATCACCAACTAAGAGGGCCTTGCCAAATAGATCACCAAGAGAAGAGAATTGCATCTGCTAACCCTAATCTACTTGGTGGATTGCAAGGGTAGGGATCGAATGAAGTATCCACTTCCTTTCAAGCTTTACAACGTGCACCCTATAGATAAAGGTTTTATGGCTACACAATCCAGATTAAGACAAAGATGCAACACATAAATCTCATACAAAATAAGATGGTAAAAAAGATGAAATAGAACTTAACTTAAAAGTTAAAACATATTTCTCTAACTAGATAGTACCATCCTTATAGTGGCACAAGCAAAGCATAGAAATGATTTAACCATGTAAAACACCCAATAATCTTAGAACCATGAAGCTCCAAGCAAGAGAGATGCACCACACATGAACAAGAAGGGAACCATTAAGACAACATTTGCTCCAAGAAAAAGATATGTCAGTTAGGCTCAAGAGAGATAGAACTCCAAAGATCCAACCATGAGAAATGAATGAGAGAGCCAACCCTTATATAGGTTGTAGTTTCATCTCATTCTACAATAAAATAACATTAAAAGCCTAGAGCTATCATAGGGTGGGGTAAACAAATGAAAAACCCCACTACTCAACTAACAATACATAAAAAATGAGTGGTTAATGCCACACATACAAGTAACTATCAAAGTCTCACCATGAATGGTGGAATAAATGGCACATGGAATCCCAAAGTCTATCCTCATCAAGTCCTCAAGTAAGGCACTCCAATAGAAAAGTCTCCAAATAATGTGTAAACTCCTCAAAAAATGGATGATAGACCCTAGATCTATGTGCAAGTAACTTCCAAATCTGGCTATCCACAAAATCTGCAATGAAGAATGCCCAAACAGCAATGTCCCCCATAATGGCATGAAGATCCAACCCTAGACTTAGGGTTTGACCCTCCTAAGTCTCCACCAAGTGGGGCGGTTCCTCCTCAAATGGAATAAACAAATTATAAAGGGATACAAATGTAGGACGACCACCTAAAATCTGTCATAGAAGTCCTCAAGCAGCTCCTAGAATGCGAAAGGGCCCAAGATAATGTAAGGAACATGTGATAATCAACTCCAACAGAGGGTGGCTCATCTAAAAATGCCATGCAACTCCTCAAAAGGTAGATATAAGGCCCCTGGAGTGTGCAACGACCTCCACCTATGACAGTTGTCCCATCAAATCAGCACCAAAGTCATGAACAACCCCTCTAAATATAGCGAATAGAGGCCTCAAATGGAACGGCTCCTCTAATCATGTGATAATCAATCTATTAAAGGGGGAGGCCCCTCTAATATGGCATCATGTGTGGATAAATCATCCTCCAAATGGAAAAGTGCATGAACATATGTGTAATGAGACCCCCACATGCCAATAAAATATAACCAAGTGCCTTGACATATGTGTCATAATGCCAACTCATCAATAAAAACCTCAAACACATCCATCAACCAATAGAATGATATAAAGCGCCTCCACGTGTGCACCAAAAGAAGAAAATTATGTGTCAACTCAACAATAGTCTATGGGATCACCATCATGCATCAAAATATACACCCTCAAGGTCAAATTCATCAAACAAGACCTTGACCACATCATGAAAATGACTCCCAGATGGTGAAAAAAGAGCCATAAAGATGCATCCATAGCCCTAACACCCTACAAAATTAGGTTGAGAATTTTACACCATTGGAAAGGTCTCAGAAAGAGCTTTCCATCCACATATCATAAGCCCCCATCTGAGCTAGGGCGTTGGAGAACCATGGGTTTGAAGACAGGGTCCTTAAATGTATAATTCGCCCCAGGAACAACATAAAACAAGGTGCAAAGGTGAACAAATGCTAGCCGCTCGTCATGATTGTGAAAACCATCAAATGAAGTGTTCATACCATCCATATATGATGTAGAACCAAGACTAAACAAGTCACCATGGGCACATCAGTCATCCATCATCAACCAAACCATCAACATGAACATGTCACCCCCCTATCAAAATTGTGATGAGGATCACAAGTGGACACCCATGCAAAATGGGGGGTAACACAGTGTAATTGTGAGACTCAACAACTCTGATTGGACTTCAAGTCCTAATTTAGAACATTTGAGCTCAAGGGAACCATACTTAAATTAAGGTTTGAATGAGGCAAGGCACTCCTCTCATAGGCAGTGTGGTAAGGTGGTTCGCCCACACAAGGAGATGTAAGGCAACATAACTCCATGGAAGGTTGGCCTATTCAGGCCACGTGGGGTAAACATAGTAGATTGGTTAAGATAAAAAATCTTGTTGTATTGGGGAATGTTGTTCTTGTGTGTGACAATACTGAACACATGTTAAATTTCAGTGCATGGTAGGCAGATCTGCAGTCAGAAAACTAAAACCTAACAGTTGGGAAACTGAAACCTTCAAACTCCTATCAAAACAGTAGACTATGAATGTTAGATCTACGAACACGAACAAGATGAAAATATGAGCAGCAAGCTATAGGAAAACTGAGAACAACATACTGTTATGTACTAATCTGCATAAACTGAGATGCCATTCCCTGTACTTGTTTTCACTGCAACTAAACGATGCACAAACTTGATCATATTTACTAATCTTAAACTGTAGTGGTGCACTTAACAGAGTAGCTTCTATTTTGCAACTCTTGCCTGTATGCACTATGTACCATATATGTTTATGGTAGAACTCTTAAGCATATTATTGCTTAGAAGATTTTAAAGAGCTTGATAGCCTCCTTTTCCAGATCGTTAAATCACTGCATGGCTTTTTGACATTTGGAAGAGCTGGATGATGATGACCTTGTAATCCTCACATTAGTGAATTTCTCTATAAAGGTGTTGAGATAGGATGTTGCGCTACTATTTTTAATACAGGACATACTGCTGTTGGTCAATATTTATAACAACCCATTAAAAATACAATTTGTCGAATACATGTGGTTACATCATTAAAGCCATCATTTTAATGGGTGAAATGTTTCTGAAATTCCAACCCTGCTCCTCACTACCATGACTAAAAGTTCCAACCTTCTTTCCTTTGTATTTCGACGATATTGCTTGGCTCCTTCCTTTTTATGTGAAGCCAAACACCTAGTTTGTATTATAAGGAAATTTCAACTCTAAAATCGAACGCCATTGCGAAGCAAATCAAGCAACAAGCTCTAAAATCGAACACCATTGTCAATCAAATCAAGCAAAAATAGCAGAACATGGAGCCAAACTCTATTCCATTATAAGTATAAGCTTGAAATATCATTTTCTGTTTGTAAAATATACTTGTTTTCTTCACATTTTGATAAAGGTTTCAATTATTTTGTACCAATTTTGAATGGATTGGTAGGTGAAGGAATGAGTTTTAGTAGATGAAGATTAAGTAGTAAGACATGGTATTTCTTTTGTCCTCTCTTGTTTGTATGCACACTCGAGTTGCAGCTTCGCTGCTAGATTCCGTAGTTTTTCCCTGGCATTATTATATGCTGATTATAGTGGTTGAGTTGAAATATATAAATAAAGGGATGGTTCAGGATGTTGATGTTGCATTTTGTTGGCTGATCTTATCCTTTATTCACCTTGGCATGGTGAGATTTTTATTACTGGCCAGAACACTTTATTTGAGACATGAGAACTCAACCATGTTCCAGTGCAGGGACTTTTGACATTCTTTCAGTGTGCTCCTAAACCCTTAATTTTAATTGGTCTATTTTATCAAGTAAACTAAATGTCATATATGATTAATGCTCCCAGATGTCTGCTTTATGTAGCAATTATTAATGAATATCAGGAGATCTTCAAACACATTGGCATTATCAGATATCTAGACCTGCTAATATATAGAGGCCTGTTAGTGTTATTGTTAGCTTATTTACTATAGCAAGCTATAAAAGCAACCTATTGAAAATACCAAATGCACTCCACATTGTCTTCTTATTGGCTTCAAAATTTTGCATCAACTGAGATGATGATATGTGTGAATATTGGGCAAAGTTGAATGCCCTATCTCTTTGCATAAAGGATCGTTTAATGCACCCACTACAAGGTCCTTTCACCATGAATAAAATAAATGGATAAAAACCTTAGGGGATGGCTTGGAGAACCAACTCTCCATTTTTTATCATTGTTCCTTCTTCAAGCCTTTTACCATGGCTTGCTAGGCTATTAAGCATTGCACCCAGGTCTCTATGAAGAATTGTTCCTTTTTTCCCAGGTTGAACACATGTCTCTATGAAGAATGCTCACCCGCTTGTGAACCAAATCAGATGCGAATTTCTGGGCTTGTGTGGACACCCAATAAAATTACAACCATCTATTTCTTATGTGCAAATGGATAGATTTTCCTCGTGCATATCATATTTTATGAGGAAATTCTCTTGGGAGAATCTGACAAGACCCTCTACACCATCAATCAACCTCACATCTCTTGGCCCACATTTCAGCATGCATCACTTGTCAAACAATATGCCGATGAAATTACCACCATCTGATTTCTCATGCAGTGATCTGAGGTTTGGTGCTATGTTTTGGGGTTCACGGATCAAGTGTTGGAAGCATTAAACTTCAATTTAACTACCCCATGTGAAATTAATTGGAATTTTAAGAAGGGCATACCATGGTTTTGATTTTTGGGATAAGACATGGATTTAGTGCAAGACATGGCACCATTTTAAATGGAGCCCACAACATTTCATAATGAACTATCGAAACTTTCAAGGAATTATGAATTGGCATTCTTTTATAGGGAGGATTCCACACTATCAATATCAATGTAAGCTTGGTACTAAGTACTAACTAACATCAAACTCCTCAAATCAATATATAAGCTAGAAAGCATGCTCTAAAAATCATGGGCTATGTTTCTAAATTCAACATGCTACTAAATCCAATATCATTATGCAATTTAATAGGAAAATGCTCCAGAACTTGGAATTCTCTACCTGTCCATGTATGTTATATCTCTTGTGAACTCCTGTGTCCTGTCCTTCAATATAATCACTATGCTGAGGAGTCACAACCTACAAAAAGAAAATAGATTCACATCTTGAGACTGAAACTTTCCATAAAAAGAAACAATTAAGCATCCAACATGTAATGTTTTCGGTGCAGTCGGAAATATTATAGTTTGCTCAACATTTAAAACTGAATGTTATACATAAAGAAATCCATGTGCAAAAGATAAAATCACCTAAAAAGAGAAATCACCTGAAAATATATAGGAGATTAAATATTTTTAACTTTACATCCAAATCCTTATCCTACGGTGTTTAATAATTATTATTATTTTAAGGAAAATGATCTTTTAAATTATTTTTTAATAATAATTTTTATTTAAAAGCAAAAAGACAAAAATTAATATTTAAACCATTAAAAAGTTTCTATCCATTACCTTTTTACTCATTAGAATGTTAAGAAAGTCATAAAAGAGAAAAAGTTTCTGGATTAAAACTATTGGTTTTGTCTTTTTCCTCAAGTCTTATGCCCACATCAAACCCTTTGTCTTCACCATCCTCAGGACAAGTCAATCGTCCAATCGTCCAAGTGGCAGAGCCCACAACTCCATAATTTTGCACCACTTGTTAAATAACTTGCCAGATTCCTGCAAACATAAATAGTGTTAAATTCTTTCTTGTAATCTGTGTGGCATTACTCTCACATCCTAAAAAAGAATCCAAAGCATTTGTATATGACGAAGGAAGGCCCGTGGGTCAGACTGGAGACATGCGGCCGTATAAAAGAGACAATTCAACAGAATTTTCTTGGTAATTGGTAAGGAGGTTGATGTTTTTCCTCTTGCACATGAGCAATACAGTGTTAAAGATCAACGCAATATTTTTTATCAAAGCCTGCATATGGTGCCATTGAAATTGAAGTATTGATGAAGCTGTGGTGATTGGAGTATTTATGTTCGAAGCACTCTCACCAAACACCAAGAGAGTCAACAAGTTCTCGGAAAAATTTAAAATGCTCAACACGTCAATGCTCAAATGAGACAGACACGTATATGAACACAACGTTAAGACAGTGCCAATTCCTGAAAGCCAAGATATTGACAGCGTTTATGTGATTATTTATTCAGATGTTGAGCAAAATGCCAACCAAGGAGAGTGTTATTCTTGATCAGAACCTTGCTGGCCAAGACCATGGTGTTTTATGTTGTGTTTATCAGAAGTTGAGTGGCTTTTTAAATCCATACTTGATAATCGTTCATCTTTTAATTTTGCTTTCGCAAATTATTATTGACTAACAGTGGGCACGAAGACTGCTTCAATTTCCATGTCTGAAAAGAGTTCAGTGCCCAAGGCCTGAAATGGGAGATTTTAAGAAGAGCTTAAGCGTAGGATTCAGTCTCAAAACAAGATGTATTGCCCAGCAAATTTGGTGAAATTGTAGAACATTGTCATTGATTTACACAAAGGTGTAATTTGTAAGACCTAAATGCAATGCAATTTGAGCCTTGGATTTACACGAGAATGAAATTGGTGTTTTGGTGTCTCAAGATGACCGAAACTCTCTTCAATTTAATATTGGTTCTACAATTGATTTTGCACATTTGTACACCCAGTGAAAGGGAGAACTCGTAGTAAGAGTTCTACTTACAAGATTTTCTTTAAATGATGCTCAGAGGCTGTATCATGAGGATCGACATTCAAAATCTATCAAGGATTGATTTAGCATCTTCAGTGAATAGATGGATATAGATCCATATTTTTAGGCAAAATCAGAGATCAAAATGAGGAAACTTGTCAGGTGGCAGAGTATTCCAGAAATCAGCTACATTTCGCAGATTTGGAGACACAAAATCAATTAACTCCACATTCTTAGAAATCAATTCCATCATTTTAGGCGTCGAACTCATCCAAGGTGACAAAAATCAGCAACCTCATCAAGATTAACTTCCAGATTTCCAAGATAACAATAAAATCATTCCCAGATTTTCAGGCAGAAGAGTTTCCAGATTTGATACAGAGGATCGGTGGCAGACTGGCAGTCAAAAAGTAAAGTTGATGGAAAAGATCAGCTAGTATTATGTACATCAACCCTAGTTTTATAGTGCTTCAATGAACATCTTTGGGAAGTATTCACGCTTTGAGGATATAGGTGGCAATTAGAAGGTAGATTAAATCCAATCTTAATGAGATTCGACAGATTTCGACTCTAGCAATTCCACATTTCTTGTGAGAAGTCAAAGACTGTTTTATTTTTAGATTTAGTGATAGGATTTTATTTCCAAAAACTTTTAATAGCTGGGGGTATTGTAATTCATATAAATATTATCATTTTTGGAAAATGCATGCCAAAAACAAGTGGAATGAAATGCAAATCAAAATAAGATCAGTCGCAATGCCCCAGCTGGATTTAAATCCTATGCCTTAACTGAGACATTTACAAACTTGAAAAATAACATGAAGTAAACTATGGTACGCACCCCTTAAAGACTACTAAAGCCAAGGCCATCACCAATTGTCAATCGGTGTAGATTAACAAGAGAATTGTAGTGATTTCCACGATGATAGCTAAGCCAGATAGGGGGAGAATCTGTACCATAACTACCATCAAATATGTTGATAGTCTCTACTAAACATTAAGTGTAAGTAATTTTGTATATGAATAAAAGCTATGGATATAGAAAAATAATAAAAAGGCCTAAATCCATTCTTAGCTTGCAACTGAATACCTGTGTTGTATGAATAAATAAGAATGGGAGGATTATACATCTCTGGCATTGCCTGGATTTCCAAATTGTTACCATACACCTGTTTCAAGATTATGCAGTAATTATTATGTTACATAAAAATGAATCCTTTGCACATCCATCTAATCTAAAAATACACAAAAGTTGCCTAAAAGTAAGCAAGCAAGCACTTGTAGAAGGAAATACAAATTTCTGCATATATGCAGTCTGATCATATTTTTCAAGCAAAATAAATTATCCAACCTGTGTTGGGTGCATATTGGATGGTGACCACTCATTGCAATAACTCGCTGATGTTGTTTACTATTCATTATGCACCCAATGCAGGTTGGATAATTTTCTCTTTTCAAATGTGTTATATTCTACAATTACTAGGATACAAGTCCGTATCTTAGTAACTTAGCAATAAACCAAGGAATGCACCAAAAGATCCATTCTCGCACTCAGTCATAAAAACAGTTGGAGCATCCAACATCTTTCCTATTGTCATGGAATGACTTCATCCATAATGTGAATTTTGACTATGAAAACTCTCTACCACTAAATACTAATGTAGTCTCTTGAATTCCCACAGGTATCTGGATGCATAGGTCCACAACAATTGTATCAGGAAACTCTGCATGGTACAATTATGCAACTCTGCAATAAGTGGTAGTGTGGCGACAGGAGCAGACAACAACTGTCCAACAATAGCAATTCTCTTATCCCGTCTCTTCCCCGTATATTAAACATTTACAGGGAGGGTTAAAGCAACAATTAAGTGGAGCGTGGAAGTAATCATCATCAGCTACTGCTGTTGCTATTGTTGTTGTGTCTATGGAAGACAAACAAGGCATGACGCCCGGTACATACAACTACCTCCTCTTCAACTTTCACGACTCTGATATTGTCCGTTCTTCTATTTCATAGGTAGAGGTAGGCTCATTCTATTACTTAGTTTACACATACATTCAGGTTTGGATTGGATTGAATTGCACTGCACGCAGTCTGATTATTGATCAGTGATATCATCATATATATGTTGCAAGAACAGAAAAATAAATATGGAGATAGAAACCCTATTACTAAACTGCAATTTTACGATCATTTATCAAAATCCTCACCAATCCCCACATTAATTAAAATTCGTATTGGCAATCCCAATACCTTTACGTTCAAATCTGATTAAGTTAGTTCTGTTGAGTAAACTTTAACTGATTGAACTACCTCAAACGCTAATTTGATCTGGGGTCTTACAAAAAACTTGCAACACTTGTGTCAACAATTGTGAAATAGAAAAAACAAATTTCTAAAAGGTGGCTGAGGTAAGTGCTACATTGGATAATTAAGGTGACAAGTGACAAAACTGAATCTTTCAGGCAATTGGGCCATTGGTTCTATGGTGAGGTTGATGGAGTAATAAAGGATTCATTCTGGCTAGGACTCCTTCATGGCAGAACACTTTTGTAATACTTGGCATTGAAACTAAAAGATCTTTCTCCCAATGCGATTAGCATCCAATACATGTCTAGTTAAAATCTCACTTTTGACTGAACAGGGGGGTGAAGAGAGTCATAACTATAGAAGATGCTTGCCGTGTAGAGGCAATAACAATGAAGAACAAGGACTTCCAACATTTGCAACCATTTTGGTACTCTGAAGAAAAAACAGGCTGTGGTTATAATAAGGGTAATTATAGTACTCCCTAGCTGCTTGCTCTCTATGTCTATTGTATCCCCCCAATCCCCACACATCCAGATGACCAAAACCCACATGCTCCCTTGCTGTCGATGTCATCACAAAAGCCATTCCCACCTCAACTAACTGAAACATTGAAAAATTAATATACCCAATATTCTCAGTCACAAATTGGCACAATTCACTAAATACATACGACCGTCTGCCATATAACACGGATATATGGCAGACCAACGACCTGAATTTATTAAGGCAGTAGGGTAAAATGGGTGTTGAGGTTTCAACTTGTAAGTTTGGATTGATGGGTTTCAGCTTATCTCCCAACACTTTTCTTTTCATTTATGCTGGGCAGTAGCAGCAACGCTCTAAAGAGATTGGAGTTGGCCATCTGCTTTCTTCCTCCTTACTGTGTGTGGGAGAGGGATGGTGGTGGAGCACCAAAAATACATTACATTTAGGAATACAATTCCAGATAAGATAGATGGAGGTCATTAGGTATGTGGAGAGAAAATATTAACACATACTTTCCTATGGTTTGTATTCTCCGGCCACGAGGAAGAGGATGATTTGAAATTTCTGTACCGAGTACTGCAAAGTCACTGTCTTACTTCAACAAGATTCCAGTGCAAGTTTTGGGTTTTGGTCATGACCCATGAGTTCCAAATACATTTACCCTAAAGTTGTTTTCACCTGTATGAGGTGAGAGACATCTGTCATAGTGGATTTTTTTTGGGCATTCATAGCTATATGGCCGAATTAAGGACAGTTTTAACGGGCCACCTCCTTTGTAAATGAAATAGTTATCACTCAGACTCGAAGAATATAAACATGAAGAAATCCGTGCAACCCCCTGAGAGGCATTTTTCTGGCAACAATTCCAAAAATCAATATGTATTATTGTTTTTTCCGATGTCCTTTTAGATCGAACTTGGTCTACAGGCCATACCCTCTGCCACTATAAAAATCAAATTTAATAAAAAATATTGGGTTTTCAAGAAATCGTTTTTGGTTTCTACTGTGACTGAAGAATCTTGCAGGAGTGCTCATGTGCAACTCTTGTGTGTGAACCAGTGCATTTTACCATGACTTTTGATTTTTATTCAAGACAACGAGCTACAATAATCGAAGTTACTGAGAAAAAAATAATAAATGAGACAGAGGGAACTTACCATGGCCAAGGAGAGTATTCGGATGGTGCGGGAGAGACCATATCCGGATTGGTGAGGTGGGCAAAAATTGCAATAGACGTGGTTGGAACTCAAGGCCGGCTGAAACTTCGAATCAAACCTGCACCCTTTCAAAACCCCAATTCTCAAATAAATTATCCAAAATGATACCAGAAGAGAAAACCAGGTGATGTCTTTCGACCTCGACTAGCAAATATTTGAAAATAGAAAAGAGTGTAAACTGAATTACTATTTTATTTGAAAAAAATGTGTTCCTAATTTTTTTTAGGAGTTTCAATTTCTTTCGGTCATCTTTTTAAATAATTAAATAATTGTTTCTATGTAGAATGTGAATGATTTAGTTCCTAAATAAAAAATAATAATAAGATAAACTTTGTTCAATAATAAGTCAAATTTTTTAATTATAAATTTGACAATTAACTCAACATATCTTAATGGTTGTATTAATTTTGTTTTTTAGTTTAAGTCAAACCAAAAAACATTGTAACATTTATTGTGATAAAAAAAATTCCAAAGTGGAGATTGAACGATAATTATCATCTTAACTCTAGCAAAGATTGTGTAAATAAAAAATCCATACAGGTTTAGATAATGCATAAGATTCATCCACAATATTATTGGATCCCTTCAACAATAGATCCACATAAGGCATTTCTCAATGTTCAAGTAGAATGCATGTGAATAGTTTGTAAAAAATAAATATAATTTTAGCATAAATCCCTTGAACAAGAAGAATATGGTGTTTAGGGTTTCAAGGGGATGATTTCCACCTCAAATTTTTGTCAAGTTCTTTGTGGGAATGGAATTGGAGGTCCAAATAGTAGACTACTCCAAAGACATATTGTCATAAGCCAAAATCTTTGTATCTTATGTGGAGGTTAGATTTAGGTTTTGCTCTAACGAGAGTAGTGTCGTAAATCCTACAGGGTATGTGAACTCATGTGTTCAAAGTGGAGAAGAAATGCATTGCACCTCTGACCAACTCTTCATTAATGGATTCTTTGTGGACTTGGGCCTTCTCTTTGAATATGACATGAAGACGGTGTTCAAGTGTGCCTTGCTTATGACATGTTTTACCACCTTCAAAGAAGATGCCAATTAGTTGTATGTGTAATAGCTTAAGATGTTTAAGTTAACATTCTCATAACTATTTAAGATTTTATTCCTTAAAACTAACCTGTAAGGCTATCATTATATGTTTATTGTATTATTTTGGTATTATTATGCTATGTATAACGATTTCAAGGTGGAAAACATAAGTGACCAAAATTTGGTTGAGGGGGGCTCTGCAACTAGGGTTTGGGTGTTTGGGGGTTTGAGAGTCGATTCCTAAGATAAACTTGGCGGCCATGGTTCTTTCCATGGCCTCCTCTCTATTTTCTTCTCTGTTTTGCTATCTAACTTGGACGATTGAAGGCGTTTATTGACAGTTTCTCCTTTTGCTTGGAGTGGCAGCGACACCTTCGTGTGACAACCCATTGGGTAGCAGGCTCCTCCTATTTCCCAGTGGCGACAGCGACAGTTTTTTTTATTGAGGGGACACGAACTAGGGTTGGGCGTCCTTGGCTCTGCGACGTCGGTGGTAGCGGGTGAATGTTGAGTCTGTGGGCTCCAGTTTCTCCATGGTCGGTGGCAGCGGCTTCCTTGCCGAGGAAGTTGAATATTTGGGGCGTCCATGGCTCTGTGGCAATGGGCGCTTGTTGAAAATGGGCTCCTCGTGGGCTCCTTCCCATCGAAGGCAGCGACTTCCTATTTGGTGGACTCCTGCTTTTCAGTGGCGACGATGGAAGCCTACTTATCGAGGGGAGCCGACTTCCTATTGGCTATGCGTTTTTTTGCTTTCGGCTACTCGAGGTTACATCTCAAAATCGGTGGCTGTTCTCTCCCTACAAGATTTATGGGGTTACTGTTGTTTGGAATGCCTTGTCTTTTGGGCTTCTTTCAAATCCTGCAATGAGTGGGCTTTTTCATTGTTTATGAGCCAATCATGGCTGCCCTGAAATAAGGTGTTTTGTAGGTTTTTTATTTCTTGGGGTGCTTTGGCACTTGCAATGTTTTTTGAAAGCTCTGATACTCAAAGTTGAAAAGATTACTTCCAGAAAGGGCTCCTTGAAGCTCTTATATAGTATGTAATTTGATTAGCTTTTAATGAAATTACGCTTTTTTCCAAGGAAAAAAAAATTATGCTATGTATAACATTTTAGACTATGAAATGAGTATATAATCTATGAGTCTTAGAAGTAATTGTTAGCATATAATTCATTAGTTTTGTATTACAAATTATGGTTTATATTAAGATGGACCTATTTATATTGTGCCTAAAGATTCAAATTAGTCATATACCTCTCATTGATTAAGGAATCCTTCTATAACAATGATTCATTGTTTTGGCCATCGCAATTCCTTCTATAGAAATGAGTCATTATTTTGGGCCCCATCCATAAATCATGAGTCATGAGCCCTAAGATGGACCCATTTTCATTGTGCCTAAAGATTCAAATAATTCATATACCTCTCATTGATTAAGGAATCCTTCTATAACAATGATTAATTGTTTTGACCATCGCAATTCCTTCTATAGAAATGAGTCATTATTTTGGTCCCCAATACATGCATACCTAGTGGCATGGATATCCATGCAAGGTCATGCATGGTTCTGTAGGCATTGTTCATCACTATAGATGCCCCAATCATTTCTTTAGGGAAAAGGACATGTTTTTTTTTCCCTAAAAAATCATTCCCGGGGCCCTAAGACATGTAGATACTACTCAAAACCACCTAATGGCAATGACATAATCAATTATAGGCCAATGATACCCTCAAGAGGCCATGTCTTTTTAGTGGAGGCAATATTCTTAGCCTTATATGGATATAAGAATGATTTATAACTCGAGATTGAGGTCTCCTCCACTAATCATGTGTAAATCCCCAAGGCCACAAGACCTAGATACATAGTTCAATAGATACCCCTCTAAAGTAATCAATGGTGCTTTTAGGTAGTGTTCATGGCTCTAGATGGCTCAATGATTTCTTTAGGGCCAAAATCATGGTCTTCTTCCATGGAACATAATTCCCAGGTGTTTAAGACATGTACATGCTACTTAACACCGCCTAATGGTAACATCATCCTCAATCATAGACCATTTATACAATTAGGAGGTTGTGTATGGTTGGTGGAGGAAAAATTCTTACCCCTAGATGGATACAAGCTTCCTTTAGGGACGAAGGTTCAGGTATCCTCCACTAACCACGTCAAAGACCCCAAGGCCACAAGACTTAGATGCATAGTACAATGGATCATGTTATCAAGTTGCTTTACTCACGAGTAAGAAGAGGTGGGCTTGATCGTCATAGCCCAATTGGTGATAAACCCTATCTAGAGAAATAAATAGGTTGGGGAGGCTTAGGTACCAAAAATATTGGACATATTTCTCATTTTCCATTCTATTTGGATACCCTTGCTAAGTAATGCGTGGTGATTTGAGGAATGTTTCATGGATCTCGATTTTTCAATGGTACCAAGGCCCTAGGATAGGTACATATTGTTGAAAACCACCTAATAGCACATATATCATCAATCATAGGCCAATGATACCCTCAATATCCCATGTGTTATCGGTGGAGGCATTCATAGCCTTGGATGGTTAGAATATTCCTTTAGGGATCAAGGTTTAGGTCTCCTCCATTGACCATGTCCAAGTCTCCAAGACTGCAAGACCTAGATATATATCACCATTGGTACCGATGCCAATTCATTTGTTGTTCTTTGAGGCTTGGGTATCCATGGGTAGGCTTGGATGGATAGAATATTACTTTAGGGCTTGAGGTTTAGGTTTCATCACTTGACCATGTCCAACAACCCAATTCCCCAAGCTTTGATACATTGTTCCATGGATACCCTTTGAAGTTATGTGTGTTTCTTTATGGAATTATTTAATGGGTTTGGATTCCTAAATTGCTTCTTTAGGGCTCAAGCCATGGTATTCTTCGATGGAATATCATTCCCAATGCATCGAGACATGTAAATATTGATCAAAACCACCTAATGGTATTGGCATCTCCAATCATAGCTAATGGTACCCTTATGATACCATTTGTGGTTGGTGGAGGAAACCTTCTTAGCCACAAATATCTAGAAGCTTCCTTTAGGTCACTAGATTCAAGTATTCTCCACTCAACATGTTGAAGCTCCCAAGGGCGCAAGACCTATATACATAGTGCCTTGGATACCCCTGTGAATTTATCCATGGAATTGTTCATGGATTTGGATGCCTAAATAATTTCTTTAGGGATAAATGCATGGTATTGTTCCCTACAACACCATTATGAAGGCCCTAAGACACATACATACTACTCAAAATCACCAAGTGGCATAGACATCCTCAATCATATGTTAACGATACCCTCATCATACCATGTATGGTTGTTAGAGGAAACCTTCTTAGCCCTAGATGGCTAGAACATTCCTTTAGGGATTGATCCTTAGGTATCCTCCCATGACCATTTCGATTTCCCCAAGTCCCCAACACTTGGATAAATAGTGCCATGGTTACCCCTACAAAGTCATGTGTGGTGCTTTGAGGCTTTTTTCATGGCTTTGAATGACTCAATGGTTTCTTTAGGGACAAAGGCATGGTATTTTTCCATAGAATGTCATTCCCAAGGGCTTGAGAAACGTACACATTTATCAAGACCAGCTAATGGCACCACTATACTCAATCATAGGATAATGAGACCCTTAGGAGGCCATGTGTGGTTGGTGCAGGAAACCTTCTTAGCCTTGGATGGCTAGAAAAATTCTTTAGGGACCAAGGTTCAAGTCTCTTCCATTGACGATGTCGAAGGGACCAATACCCAAAGACCTAGATACAGAGCACCATGGATATTGTTGGAAATTTATGCATGGTGCTTTGAGGCATTGTTCATGGCTCTAGATGACTAAATGGTTTTTTAGGGAAAAATTCATGGTATTGCTTCCTAAGGCATCATTTCCAAGGCCCTAAGACACATGCATACTTCCCAAAACCATCTGAAGACACTAGTATCCTCAATCATAGGCCAATGATACCCTCAAGAGGCAATGCGTGGTTGGTTGAGGCTATATTCTTAGCATTTGATGTCTAGAATACTATTTGTGGTACAAAGGTTTAAGTCTCCTCCCATGACCACATCTAATGCCCCAAGGAAGACATGGATACATAGTGCCATGAATATCTCTATAAGGTCATGCATGGTGATTAGAGCCATTGTTCATGGCTCTAGATGCCTTAATGGTTTCTTTGGGTCCAAAGGCATGGTATTCTTCCCCAGAACATCATTCCCAAGGCATTGAGACACATATATACTACTAAAAAACACATGATGGAATTGGCATTATCAATAATAGGAAATTAGTACCCTCTTGTGTGGTTGCTTAAGTCTATTGTCTTATCCCTATATGGATAAAATATTCCTTTAGGACTTGAGGTTCAAGTCTCCTCCCTTGACCATGTCCATGTCCCTAAGTCCCCAAGATGTGGAGACATAGCACCATGGATGCCCCTGTGAAGTCATGTATGGTGCTTTGAGGCATTGTTCATGGATCTATATGCTTTAAAGGTTTCTTTAAGTCTAAAGGCATGGTCTTCTTCCATATAATATTATTCCCAAGGCCCCGAGACATGCGTGTATTACTCAAAACCACCTAATGGTACTAGAAACCTTAATCATAGGTCGATGATACCCTTAGGAGGCTATCTATGGTTGGTTGAGGGAACCTTCTTATCCCTTGATGGCTAGAAGCTTCCTTTAGGGTCCAAGTTATAGGTCTCCTCCACTAACCATGTTGAAGGCCCCAAGGCCCCAAGATGTAGATACATAGTACCCTAGATACCCCTATGAAGACATGCATGGTGCTTGGAGGCATTATTCATGGATTTGGATGCCTCGATGAGTTTTTTAGTTTCAAAGGAATTGTATTCTTACCTAGAACATCATTCCTAAGGCCCTAAGGCATGCACATATTTAACAAAACCATCTAATGGAACCAACATCCTTAATCATAGGCTAATGTTAATCTCAAGAGGCCATCGTTGTGTTTGGTGGAGGGAACCTTCTTAGCCTTGGATGCCCAAAAGATTCCTTTAGGTACCAGGATTTAAGTCTCCTACATTAACCGTGTCAAAGGAACTAAGGTCAAAAACCCTGCATATATAGCACCATGGATACCGTTGTGAATTCATCCATGGTGCTTCGAAGCATTGTTCATGGATATGTATGCCTCAATGTAATGTTTAGGGAAAAAGACATGGTCTTCTTCCCTGGAATGCCATTCCCAACATGCTAGGACACCTACATAAGGATCTTTCTTTCTTCCTATGATTCCATTCAAGACCTCGAGATCCATCCCACTATGCAAAAACCCTTGATTGTGCCCATATCCAAGTTTTATGGAAAATATCTGCTTTAAAGGGTTTATTTTATGGTTCATGGCCTTAATAATTTCTCATTATGTCAATAAATGAAGCTCCTATATGGAATTATTGAAACAATATGCAAACAAGACTGTCATATCTAACAGCTTCTCTATGATGTATTGGCAAAGAATGGAGATTCAAACCCACTTCAAAAGGATACAGGGTTACCAAAATCCATTTGTCGTTGTTTTTGGAGGAAATGGGTTTGTAAGCAGGATAGGTTGTCGAGATAACAATAGGGGCCTTTCCGGTCCAAGCCATAGTCGAAAGGATCTTTTACTAGAAGGCGACAGAAAAGTAGATTTACTTAATCGAAGTGAAAATGATGCTGTGCCGGGTTGTGTGAAATCCAATCAATCAAAATGGTTTCCAAAGATACCAGGATAAAATATTTCATTTATTGTTAAAAAGAAATAAATACAATAAAGTCTTTCCTTGAGCACATCAATAAGACACATGACAGAAAATATTGAAGATCAAGCAAATTGTGCATTGTTTACCACTTGGAGTCGTCATTCTTCTATTCGCACGCAATTTTCTTCTTGTGTAAGGGGTTGCCAAGAACGTTTGAGTTTGACCCGATTCCTAGCAATACACAAGGCAAGATTAAAGAGTTGGTTCAAGATAGTGTTTGAGCGTTATCCATTTTCCGAGCAAGTCTCCCAACATAGCTCCTACCAACCAATTTTATTCTGTAAATTTAACTTTCACCATGCTGAGAGCTTGTGAAAAATCCTCAGAAGAGTCATCAACCAGTCTCCCTGCTCTTCGTTTCGGGTGTAACCATTCCACTTACTGTCTGGCGATCCTACACCACCAAATTTAGAAACCATTCTTGATACCACCAAGCCTTCTCGGATAAGTTCTACAAGAAAAGATTTTTTCATATCGGTGGTGCAGGGGACAAATTGATCACTCACTCATACGTGAAAACCTGTTACTATTGGGTCCCGAAGACAGATGCAACAAAAGAAGTACAAGAAATGAAGAGTCCAAGGAATAAAATGAAGCCATTGCCATTGTCTCTGCTCTGCATACCCTCAACCTCCCTCTGTGTCTGCTTCCCTTCCCCTTCTCAAAACGACGATTCCCCTCAGGCTTTATGTCGACCACAACTCCCTTCCACCAAACCGTTGTAAAAGCTCCATACCAACGCGACAAAGACTCTACAGACCAACATGACAGAGTTCATTTCATCTTTGCGGGGAAAATTGGTAGAGGCGGGAAAAATTGAAGGGCTAGTTCATTTCATCTTTGCCCTTTCAACTATTTTTTGTTTTAATGTTTTGTTTAGTTTTTTATGCTAAACAATGACTCTTCAACTATCAAGTTTTATTAAAAAATACCTTTTCAATAATAATTTTTTTATTAAAGAATTTAATTTTCAATTAAAATATATTTTCTTTTTTATTAAGGAATTTAATTTCCAAATAAAAATAACAAGTGTCAACATTCACAAGTGTTAAAACCTAGCTCAATATGAAAATAACAAAAAAAATTCATGTTTAAGAAAAAACACGAGAGAGTTTCATTAAAATTTGTTTTTAGATTATGATCAAATTTATGAAAAATTGAAAATAACATCTTACTAAAATTAGTAGCTCCAAGTCTCTGATAGCCAGAGGAGATCACTTTCAAATTGTCTAGAGAAATGGGTATATAAATTCAGCACATGCTTCTAACTTTTGAGGCTAAAATGCCATAGGTGATGCTTGGTAAATTCGGTAGATGATAAATTGTTGATGGTAGGGAACCATTCAAGATGATCAATGATGACCTAGGTAGGTAGGGAGGAAAGAATGTTTACTTATTATGTGTGGATAGAAGGATCAAGGAAAAACTCAATAGGGTGATCTAGAATTATAGATAGACTTAGGTTGAATCCAAATTTATCCTTCAATGAGGGATAGAATTGCCAATTAGTATGGTACCTATATCTAGAATTAAAGAATAACTCTCAATCAAATCCTTTAGAATCCTCAATACCTTGGGAGAAAAGGACAAGGAGGAAAGAAACCATCGAGATGAAGGGGATGACCACCATCAACAAGAAGTAGTAGAGTGACATTTAGGATGAGGGATTCTTAAAGTTCAAAAGTGTACATTTGAAGGAGACGACTTTCTCAAGTCATGATCCAAAATCTAGACTATATGGACAATGGATGGGTCCAAAATCTAGACTATGAGAATGTCCCTTTTCACTAACATAAAATGGAATTAGCATTGCCATTAACTATGGGACAACCCCCTTAATGTTAAGCATGTGTAGGTGGAGGAGAATGGAAATAGGAACTATGATGGTTGAGTAGTAGTTTAGAGGAAAGGGAAGGCGGTGCCACTAAGAAACCCAAACTAAGGTCCCTTGCTTCATTAAACTCACTCATGAGGTGAATAACCATGAGAAGATGGAGAAGGGGGGATATAAATCTCAAGGAATAAATAAAGAAGACAATCAATATCATAATGAAACTAAAGAGAAATTAATAATGAAGGATACAATACACACTAATCAAACAACATATCAAAATCATATCCAAGGAGGGGAGGAGGAAGAAAAAATAACTAGGAGACCAAATAAGAGGCTATATACATGAAACTAAATGAATTTAAGATAGAAACCACACCAAAGAAATGGAATCAACAAAGGATAAGGAATGAGATTGTGGCAATGGTAAAATAGTAATATTGCAAATGACCTTGATACTAAAAAAGGAAAAGAGAGCATAAAGAAGATATATAAATTAGAATTGAATGCAAGAGGAGGAGGAGGATGTGGAAGAAGTGGACATGAAGTTATTATCCCTGCATTATAATAAATTATAATTTCCCTTTCAAGTTAGCAACTAGTGAATCTACACTAGCACATGATAAATGGAAATGGGAGGATATAAATGTTGAAGGATTGTCAAGTTTCCATAAGAAATGATCATGAATAGACACAAATCCCACAAAGTTGAAAAAATCTAAGTTGGGACGAGGCGAGAAACTTGTCAATGATAACTTGAAGGAGAAAAGAGCAATTAATTAACCCAAGACAAACAACCTCACTTAAGGAGACATTTCTTCAAATTCCTAGGGCTTCTAAATGAAAATTCTCTTGTGGAACATAAGGGGCAATAATGCACCTAAGAAACAAATCATTTTGAAAAACAAAATAAGAGTAGAAAAACTAGAGTTAGTGTTTATTCAATAAACAAAATGCAAAATGTATAACATGTATAACATGTATAAATTCACCAAAATGATATGGGAGGATGTGATTGCTCGACTAGAGGATTTAGCAGATTTTCAAGAGTTACGACAATGATGTAGGATCCCATAAGCATGGATCTAGAAAACCAACTTACCACCTATTGATAAATGACTAGCGATTTATACTTTAGACTCAAGGGTAAAGGGAAATATAACTAATGTATATGGGTTCATTGATCTCTGACAAATTCTAGATTTGTGTTGCAAGATTACTGTGGTTGATGGTTTCAGGTAGTCTTGGGGAATCCATAGTTTCCATATTACGTGGTCTAGTATTCATTTCAAGTTTGGCACACTAAGGATGGCTCTCATGGCCTAGTCCATGTTCTAGGGTAAACATATAAATTCCTAGGCCATAACATTTTCCTCAAGGGATCGGGGCCCTAGTCCATAACATCATCTCTATGTGGGAAATATTTGGCTTACAAGCAAGAAATGGCCATTTCAAGCTCCATGCGACCAAGAATGGTTATCATTGATTGGGCCATATTATCAAGTCAAAACATAACATCTAAGGGTAAGGGGCTCAATTCTCATGACTTTTAGGGG
Organism: Larix kaempferi; assembly: GCA_027924585.1. Classification (NCBI taxonomy): domain Eukaryota; kingdom Viridiplantae; phylum Streptophyta; class Pinopsida; order Pinales; family Pinaceae; genus Larix; species Larix kaempferi. The sequence goes on from BSBM01001068.1 coordinate 428,669, forward strand.
TGGGCTCCAACAAACCACCTCCAAAAGCTTAATTCTCATGACTTTTAAGGGGGGTGCCAAAAAAAACGCCTCCAAAAGTTCGATTCTCATGAGTTTTAATGGGGGTTCCAAAACAACCGCCTCCAAAAGTTCAATTCTCATGACTTCTAGTGGGGGTTTTGACTAACCGCCCCCAAAAGTTATGAGAATTGGGCTTTTAAGGGGGCTTTTCAAACAACCGCCTCCAAAAGTTCAATTCTTATGACTTTTAAGGGGGGTTCCAAACAAATCGCCTCCCAAAGTTCAATTCTCATGACTTTTAGGGGGGTTTTTGACAAATCGTCCCCAAAAGTTATGAGAATTGGGATTTTAGGGGGGGGGTTCAAACAACCGCCTCCAAAAGTTCAATTCTCATGACTTTTAAGGGGGGTTCCAAAAAATCGACCTCCAAAAGTTCAATTCTCATGACTTTTAGGGGGGGTTTTGATAAACCGCCCCCAAAAGTTATGAGAATTGGGATTTTAGGGGGGGGTTTCCCAAAACCGGCCCCAAAAGTCAAATTTCAGGACTTTTGGGGGCGGTTTTAAAAAAAAAAAACCCTAAAAGTCCAATTTCCATGACTTTTAGGGGCGGTTTTAAAAGGCCGCCTCCAAAGGTATGAAAATTTTTTTAGGGGGGGTTTTACCAAGACCCCCACAAGCCAAAACCACCCGTAAAGGGCTATTTTGTTGTAGTGTAAGTTTCAAAACATGGGACAATGGATCAACAAAAGGAGAATTCATTGGATGGAAAATACTGAGCTTAAGAGTGACTATCAATTAGTGAGCTATAGAGTTCAAAGCACATGAAACGTAATTCCCCATGGGTGGTGGTCTTTCTCTATCTCTCTGAAGAGCTGTGATTCGAGATAAACCCAATTTGTGAAGAACGCATGATGCATCCCATGGAAATTCAAATTAAAAATGGAGCGGATAATGCATTGAAAATTCAAATTCAAATTTCTGTCCCATTCCTCTGTGCTGCCGTCGGCCAGCAATAAATACTGTCAGGGGGATTGGACATCGATTTTTTCCGTCGCCGGAGCCGGTGGATGCCATGAACATCTGCACCTCATGTCATGGATGGGTGCGGATGGGTATGACACTTGACAAGCTTGCCTTAAAGATGAGTATGTCTGTTGAATAAGGCTCGCCCTATATGTACCTCGTTTAAATGAGTCAGCGCTAATTAAATGCGTCTATTTACTTTGCGTATTGATTTGTTTATTGCGTTAAGTGGACGCTGGACCACGCTACAGTGATACTCAGTTTTATGGAACCTTGAATTCAAAAGAACTACTTAGTTTAATTCGTGAAATGGAGATTTTTTCTGAGTTTAAACAAATCGAAGAAACTTGAAGAATTATATTTAGTTGTTCAAAATTCAAAGAACATACACCAGTATGGGATCAGATGGTAGCCAAATTAAAAGGCAATTTTTGTTCATTGTTTTTTCTTTTAGGTTTTCAAGAGAATTACATAATCTTAGGCAAAGAGAGAAGAATATAAAGGAATATATATAAGAATTTAATATTTTTAGTTATATTAGCAAAGAATGCTGAGAGTGTTGAATCCATTATAAGGTGTGTTAATGTTTTTAAATTTATTAAATGATATAGTGATTTTGCGGGTAGCATTGATGATAGGAAAAGTACCTGGGTATGTATTTAATTTGAGTACAGTTTGAATCTTATGGGTTTCCAAGAGACAACCCATTGTCACAATATCTTCAGCCGAAGCAGAATATGTGGCAACAACTTCAACATCATGTCCTGGCCTGATTACTTCGAGATAGAATGGCTTAAGCCTACCTGTATTAATTATGTGGCCTGCCTTATGCGTGAAAACGTAGAAGCGTGGAAGCATAGAAAAAAGACTATAAAGTGTGTTAAGGTTTTGAAATTTACTAATGATATAAGATTAGAGTGATAAATACTTAGGTCAATGCCATAGGCTTATTAATTAGGCTGAGAGATTAAAAAAATTAATTAAAAAATCCATAGACTATGAGAGTAGAGATACAACAGAAGGGGAAAATAATATATCTCTAGACTTGTTCAATTATAGTACTCATCATTCATCACTTAATTTATGTTAGTGATTGAGTTGTTCAGATAATTTTTTTAATATGATTAATTTTTTCATCATTTAAAATGGATATTGTACTTAGGATTATTTAAAAAAAAAAATTATTATCTTGATTTGTTCAAATTTTTCATTTTCAATTTACAATCATAAAAATAAAATTTGTAATGGTTCAACATTTATAATATAATTTATATGATTATGAAAATTGATAAAATCTTCATACCAATGAATTCTTCATACACATATTATTTGAAAGTTTTCTTTAAAATTTTATTTCAACATATCTTATATTAGCTCCATCTATACTTTACTTTATACAAGTTATATATATATATATATATTCTAATTTTATCAATATTTATAAAATAATAAATGTAAAACAAAATAGCTATTTACAAAGTGTTTAATTAATCCTTGATATTTCAACACATACTAAGAAGCCATACTTAAATAAAAGAAAATCTTTGGATGATTCTAAATTAATTGTATTTTTTAAATCCTAAATGTCATCAAAGTTTAGTAAGCCATACTTAAATAAATAAAAAATCCTTGGATGATTCTAAATTAATTGTATTTTTAAAATCCTAAATGTCATAAGAATTTAGTCGATTACACATAAAAAAAATAATTCAATTATTGCATATTTTTTTATGCGTGTTGTTTTTGGGATATGTCTTCCCACAATTCAATTATTCTTAATTCTTTCACCATCTTCTTGTACACTTTTCCAAACATCTCGATAACATGTTTAGAATGTCATTTTGTTTAGTGTTTTTAATTTTTGTAATATTTTTAAAAAACAATAAGAACAAGTAATTGATATTTTAAGGCAAATATAATAATATTTTATGTTTTTTTTCAAGACTAGTGCATATATTCTAGAAAAACATATTTAACATTAATATTTTTTAAATAATTATTTGTTGTTATTGTACAAATTTCCTATTATAATTCTCATAGGTCTCATTGGTTAACCATTTTTTTAAACATAACCTAACTATTGGTTCATTAAATTGATCTTTGTATTGTAACTCAAAAGGTTGTCTATACATTGTTCATAGGAGTGCCTTCTGTTCCAATTTCCTTCATTGATGTTCCCTTCACGTCATTAGATATTAGATGTTTGAAACCAACTAGCCAATTTATTGTTAAGACATAAACTATTAGTAAATAATTAAAGAAAAACTTCATGTTAATCACCTTTCGATCCATCTTCTTTATTTGCAATATTTTCATAAAACATTACAATCATTTACAATATTCTTGATTTTTTCCAATTTTTTATACATGACACGTGTTAACTAATACACACCATTTAAATATTTTACTTATATATCAAAACTTCAAATAGCTTGTTTTTTTCCCTTATTATAACTTGTTTTCCTTACACTTGTTGCAATGAGTTTTTTCCCCAATATTTTGTCAACCATAATAAAATATTAAAAATATAAAATAAAATTACAAAATAAGTTAAACATTTCATCCTAAAACTATATAAGATCTTAAAATAATTTTAGATAAAGTGGCATCCTTTCTACAATAATACTCATGGGTGCAAATGATAAAGTAATACACACATATGTGGTTGGTCCTTATGGCCTTACTGTCGAGTTCTATCTCAATTTCTTTGACCTCTTCGGGGATGAGCTGACTGCGGCGGTGGATGATTCTAGGATTTGGAATTGGGTCCCCTCTTCCATTAATTCGACCTATCTTACGTTAATACCAAATAAGGACCGCCCTATGGAATTTAATGATTTTCGCCCAATCTCCTTATGCAATTTATTGTATAAGATTGTTGCAAAGGTTATTGATATGCCTCTGAAGCCTCACCTTGGTAAGCTCATTTCCGAAGAACAATTTGGTTTTCTGCCTGGAAGGCTGATCTTGGATGCAGTTGGGTTGGCTCAAGAAGGCCTGCATTCCATTAAGGATAAGAAACTTGAAGCTCTCATTCTAAAGTTCAATCTCGTTAAAGCTTGCGACTGTGTTGACTGGAACTACTTGCGTTTTATACTTATTTAGATCGGCCTCTCTTCTGAAATCACTGGATGGATTATGGCGTGCATTACTTCCATCAACTATGTTGTCCTTATTAATGGTTCTCCCTCAGCTCTGTTTGAGGGTAACAAAGATATTCGGCAGGGTTTCTCTCTTTCGCCCTACCTGTTCATCCTTGCCATTGAGGGACTCAGTCTTCTAATCAGGTATGCCAAGTCCAAATGCCACATTCGTGGGGTAAAGGTATCGAATGCTTACCACATTAATCACTCTTTATTTGTGGACGATGTGATTTTATTCGGGGAGTCCTCCCTGGGGGACTGGCGTTGCTATAAGGAGTTGATCTCTATTTTTTGCAGTGCATCATGGATGGAAGTCAGCCTCCCTAAATATGCTATCATCCACTAGGTATTGGACCACGTGAATTTCTCTTTATTACTGTTAAAATTTAATATGCTAAGACAGAAAATATCAGCATTGCATTTCATTTCACAACAATAGCATATACAGGATCACTGAAAGAACAACAAGCACAACATAAACATAAGAGACACAGATTTATCTTGGGAAACCCTCATGGGGTAGAAAACCTACCAAAGCTTCCTCAATATAGATGACCGGCAAATACAAAGATGCAAACTCTAGACATGAGCTCCTTCTCCTCCATAACAAACATCTCCCTCACCTATGCGCTATTCACAAGTGAGTGTAGTATGTGTTAAATGAGGAACACACCTCCTCTATTTATACACAACTCCGACTTGTATTTTACATTAACTAGGTCGGCCCCAACTTAACCACTGGGTTAAACACCCTATTACAACTGACTGGGCCGACCCCTCTAGGGTGGTCTAATAACCCTTTGACCCACATAAGACATATAGGGACGACCCCCACTAGGGAAGTCTAATAAGCCAAGTTACCACATTCCGATGGAGGAATAAACATCTCCGGATATACAATAAGATATTCACGGAGGAATGAAACATCTCCAGAATAATAAAGTACAAATATAATATTCTTTGAAGTTACAATATTTCAACACTCCCCCTTAACGAGAAGGATATTATAACAATATCTGCACGAGCAAGGAGTCATCAACTACATCATACATGATACATCTATAAATCATTGGAAGCTTTCTCAACATCATCAGTAACTCAAGCAGTTACTGGAACATCTTCAATACTGGAACATCATTATCTTCAGTACTGAGTCTTCATATTGTGCAGCACTCGAACAGCTACAACAACATCAACATCATCATCTGGATCCTCACGATCATCAGCATCGTCATCACACAATCATCAACATCATCATCTAGATCATCACGAACAGCAACATCGTCATCTAAATCATCACGATCAGTAGCATCGTCATCTAGACCATCACGATCAACAACATCGTCATCTAAATCATCACGATCAGCAACATCGTTATCTAGACCATCACGATCAGCAGCATCGTCATCTAAATCATCACGATCAGCAACATCATCATCTAGATCATCACGATCAACATCATCATCATCTAGATCATCACGATCAGTAACATCATCATATAGATCATCATGATCAACAACATCGTCACCTAGATCATCATGATCAACATCATCGTCATCTAGACCATCATGGTCAACAACATCGTCATCTCACGATCATCAACATCATCATCTCAACTGGATCCTCTTGATCAATAGCACATAGCAGCATACCCTGCAACACACATGATCTATTTACGGGATGATCAATCCCTATACATTTAAGACACCATATCATGTCTAGGGAAAATGCAGTCCACTCGTCAACTTAGACAAAATCTAAGGTCCATTTTTCGAAGATATATGTCTATGGATCAATTCAGGGACCAAAGTCCGGGGACGATACAATCCCCTCTTGTCCACTAGGGACCACTTCTCGGAGACATCTGTCTACGGATCAATTCAGGGACCGAAGTCCAGGGACGATACAATCCCCTCTCCTCCACTAGGGACCACAGAGACATAAGTCTGCGGATCAATTTAGGGACCGAAGTATGGGGATGATACAATCCCCATCACGTACATTTTGAACTAGTGGTTCCAGGATGATGCAATCCCCATCACGTACATTTTGAACTAGTGGTTCCGGGATGATGCAATCCCCATCACGTACATTTTGAACTAGTGGTTCCGGGATGATGCAATCCCCATCACGTACATTTTGAACTAGTGGTTCCGGGATGATGCAATCCCCATCACGTACATTTTGAACTAGTGGTTCCGGGATGATGCAATCCCCATCACGTACATTTTGAACTAGTGGTTCCGGGATGATGCAATCCCCATCACGTACATTTTGAACTAGTGATTCTGGGATGATGCAATCCCCATCACGTGCATTTTGAACTAGGCGTTCAGGGATGATACAGTCCTATCATATCAACTAGGTACCATATAATGACCTCATCGTCAGAACAAGTAGCCTCATCGTTGATACAAGTATCCATATCAATATAGGTATCCACATCATCGATACAACATCCTCATCAATACAGTATCCACATTAACGATATAGTATCCTCATCAATACAGTATCCACATCAAAAATACAGTATCCACATCAACGATACAATATCCTCATTAATACAGTATCCACAGGTATCCTTATCAATGACCTTACCATCAATATAGGCAATCCCATCATCGATACAGGTATCCACATTGATACTAGTATCCAAAGATATCTTTATCGACCATATCACTCCCCCTTTCGAGGAGGGTCCTTTTGAACTACACCAAGCTTGTCTCGGAAATACTCAAACTTTACTCGAGACAAAGGTTTGGTCAACACATTAGCAACTTGTTCATCAGTACCTACATACTCGAGCTTGATAGCTCCTTTCTGCACCATATCTCGTATATATCGGATCTCTATGTGCTTTGACTTATCATGGAACACTGGATTCTCTACCATCTTGATACAATTATGGTTGTCACACAGGATCATACCGGGGTCCATCTCTAAGTCAAACAATCCTGATAACAACTTATGAAGCCATGTCGCTTCACAACTAGTAGAGCAGGCAGTTATATATTCTACTTCAACTGTGCTGAGAGCCACACTTGACTGCTTCCTGCTAAACCACGAGATCATGGCAGATCCCAGACAACAATATCCACCTGATGTGCTCTTCTTGTCTGATACACTTCCTGCCCAATCAGCACCATGTGTAGCCATACAATATGAAGTCATGATCTCCAAGACAACATAGACCAAAATCTATCGTACCCTTTAGGTACCTCATCACATGCTTTGCAACTATTAGGTGAACACATATAGTTTCCACTAGATACTGACTCAAGGTGTTCACAACAAAGCATATATCTGGCCTGGTATTCGTCAGATACATCAATGACCCAATAATCTGTCTATACAGAGTTACATCCACTAACTCTGATGAGTCATCCACTAACAGCTTCAAGTTGGAATCCATGAGAGTGGCCATTCCAACACATCAAATCTTTTCAAGATATCTCGGCATACTTTCCCTGGTTAAGAAAGATTCCTTCTGAGCCTTGACATACTTCCAGACCTAGGAAGTAATGTATCAATCCGAGATCTTTCATCTCAAATTATGTAGCTAGCTTCTTCTTTCTTTCCATGATCTGTTTCTCATTCCCTGTCAGAAAGAGATCATCCACATACAATAATAATATCATCCATAACCTTAAGGTAAAGGTTAGGATCAACTTTACTTCTAGTAAAGCCCAAGCTTGTCAAGAAGCTATCAATTCTCCCTCTGTGACTGAACATCATTCCTACTCTGAGTGATCTTCTGCATATCTATCCGTGCCATCTCTCGTCAGATGGGTCTACTTATATGCACCTCAAGATCATTCGAACGTTGTGGTGAGTTCCTTCGGTATATAGATACCATCTTCAACCTTATAGCAAAGGTTGAAATCTACATCACCCATGGTGATCATTAAGCTCATCAAATGACTATCGATCTTGGGTACCCGTACAAAGCTTTCTTCAATTGAATCCTGGGAATTTTCTCGATTCACACTTCTTCTTCAATCACACCATTGAGAGAAAAGTATTATCTAGCTACTTGGAGCAAACATCTCGTCATGATCCTCTTCCTCTTTCTAAGAGAATCTTCTAGCCACGAGCCTTCTATAGTATGTTTGATTTGTAAATCTTCTTGTTGAACATCCATCACTTGTTCAATGTTCATCATTCTTCATGATCTTTCCTACAAATCAAAATTAAGTACATGATTAGTAATACTTCATAATGATCAAATCATGTTGACATGATAACCTATTATGCATACAAATATGATTTCAATAATTATGCTACTATCTTGACCAATACTTTGGCACAACACTTTTCCATATCCTATATGCATATAGTGGCTATCTAGATGCCTTCCATCTCTACCAGAACATACTATCGAGAGCATGCACAACTCTCAGCATGTCAACAAAGAGATTTCATTCTAGGCAATCAACAATGGAATGTTTGTCCAACTTATCAATCATATGCATATTAGTAGTATATTGTTCCTGTTCAATGCTATATGAGTGTTTACACTCATGTTTACACTCAGCATGATATATTCTAGAAATACAAATATGCATACAACTATTACAAGCAATATCATTTACTATTTCAGAGATTCAAATAACTCAAATACTTATTTTTTATGTTTGCGTGGTTGCCTCCCGCTTGATCTTCTATATGTCTTTTGAACTTCTATTGATTCTGTACCACTGTGCATGCTCAAGTGTGCACTAGTGTCATCCTCATGATCTCATACACAAACATACATTCATTAGTATAATCTCAATATTATCAAAACATTATAATTCTAAATAATCTTGAATATGCATGGTCATGATCATTCAATACATGGGTATACTAAGATCCTAGTACAAAGTAGGATTCTAACATAGGAAAACTTACCTAAATTAGATACATGCTTAGTTATGTCTAAAATACCCAAACAATATCTTTAGTCTCTTCAATGATTTAGAGACCTTGTGCTAGTAACCTGCATACCTCATAAGTTAAGCATAGTAGAAATAAATCATACATACCTCGTAAGTAGAGCTTCTAAAGACTATGTATAAGTCTTTGTCTTTATGTCATCATGTTCATAGAACTCGATTTGTCTTTCTTGATGTACCTGTCTTTTGTTAGCAAACAACATCATCCTCATACAACACCACAGGTGCATTAGTACAATCATATAACCTTGATCAAAGAATGTATTCTATCATTCATCTGCATGCATACTTTTACTAGGGTGATAAGACAATTCTAAGATTAATCAAGATTGTACTAACCTCAGTAATATGAAGACAAGCATATTATAAACTTAATCATGAACATATTTCAACACATACCTGTATCTCCTCAAGTCATACCTGTCAGGATTGCTTTTAAGCCAATCCACTTTGATTTGCTGAAACTGGATCTGGAGCTGGACTAGGGTTTGTCAGAGAAACCTTAAAAATTCAACCTTTGAATTTTAAACTTATGAATGGATGGAAAGATGCGCCTTGTTGAGCTGATCAAGCTAGCATACTTCACTTCTGAAATCTCTGAAATTTGACCCCTCAAAATTGCCTTTGAAACTTCTGGATCTTCTGGATAAGATCCTGAACTAGGGTTTGATGAAGCCCACCCTTCTAACCAACCAAAAAATTCGATCTTGGTCTCTAAATTTGATTTTTCTGAGTAGCATTCAGCCGTGGACTCCAATTCCAAAAATTCCAACTTTCTTTGAAACCCTAATTTTCCACAGTAGTGACGATTCAATAATGAAGGTGCTCAAAATCCAAATCTGTTTTGACAGAAATATGCACATGATTGTTTCTGGTGTAAATCCGAATTTACGAATCCACAGGGTCTGAAACTTCTACCTCTAGTAGCTTGACCTGTCCTCTTTCCAACCCCATAGTTCTGACCTCAATTGGATTCTTTGAGAGATAGTTATTCCAAGTGTCACAATGTGACCTGTTTATGGGATAAAACAGGAGAGCGAACTTGTACGGCATGCCACGTGTCACTGGTTCAACTTCGGCCTCTGAAAACGTTACCTGAGAAACTACAGTTTGTGCTCTACCTTTCAATTTTTACAAAATTTCATTTGGAGCTTCCTAGCCCAAGTTATGACCTTTTTTCCTAGGTCACATGATTATGACTGAGATATGGAAGAGGTAGAAACCCTAACTTGTATTGATCAGAATTCACAAAGTACAACTAATCTGAGGGTGTCCTTTGGATACAAGGTACATGGGGATGTTATCTACGACATGTAAAGGTTTTAGATCCTGAACCTTTGTCAAAATGGATTTATAGTGAAAGTTCCACGATGACTGGTGTTTTCTATACAAAACCCCAACCTTCAAATTGTCTCAAGTGAAGCAAGTGTCGTAAGTGCCATACATTGCCTTCCTTCAGGTTAGCTTTGATACCATGTTAAAATTTAATATGCTAAGATAGAAAATATTAGCATTGCATTTCATTTCACAACAATAGCATATACAGGATCACTGAAAGAACAATAAGCACAACATAAACACAAGAGACACATATTTATCCTGGGAAACCCTCATGGGGTAGAAAACCTACCAAAGCTTCCTCAATATAGATGATCATCAAATACAAAGATGCAAACCCTAGACATGAGCTACTTCTCCTCCATAACAGACCTCTCCCTCACCTATGCGCTATTCACAAGTGAGTGTAGTATGTGTTAAATGAGGAAGACACCTCCTCTATTTATACACAACTCTGACTTGTATTTTACATTAACTAGGTTGGCCCCAACTTAACCACTGGGTTAAACACCCTATTACAACTGACTGGGCTGACCCCTCTAGGGTGGTCTAATAACCCTTTGACCCACATAACACATACAGGGCTAACCCCCACTAGGGAAGTTTAATAACCCAAGTTACCACATTCCGACGGAGGAATAAACATCTCTGGATATACAATAAGATCTTCACAGAGGAATGAAACATCTCCGGAATAATAAAGTACAAATATAATATTCTTTGAAGTTACAATATTTCAACAATTACAACAACTTTTACCTTACAAATGGGTAGATTTAAATGTGGGGTTCAGGTATCTCGGGTTTCTTTTGAAGCCGAATGGGTACCTTAAGTCTAACTGGCATTGGCTCATCTCGAAGGTTCAGGCTCGAATAAACTCTTGGTCTTACAAGTGGCTCTCGTTGGGGGGCAGGATTACATTAATCAATTCCGTCCTCCAGGGGATACCGGTGTATTGGTTTTCTCTCTTCTGCATCCCGCTGGGTGTTCTTGATGTGTTGTGTTGGCTCTTCTTTTTCTTTCTATGGGCTGGTAAGATTGGCTCCTCTAAATTCCATTTGATAGCTTGGGAGTCTATCTCATTACCCAAGTCTCTTGTTGGCTTGGGCATTAAGAATTTGTGTCTCTTCAACAAAGCCCTCTAAGCCAAAAGTCTTTGGAGGGCACTTTTCAGTGGGGGGCTATGGAGTAGGGTCATAAAAATGAAGTACTTAAAAAGGTTTCCTGTCGCTTATTTATTCTGGGATCGTACCTCTGGTCATTGTGCAACTTCCACCATTTGGTGTAGCCTCCATAAATCATTGTCACTGTTAAATTCCCTTATTGCTTGGGATATTGGACGTGGAACGCAGGTCTATATCGGTATTGATCCCATATCGGGTTGTCTCTCTGATTCACCTCTGTCACCTGCTCTGTTGAGGTGTCTTCACAGAAATAATTAATATGTGATCAAGTAAGTTTTTGTCCCTACTCCTGAGTATGGTTTACACTGGTTAAAATCGAGGGACCTCCATTTGAATGGTCTGTTGGCGGAGGAGTGGGACCTTTATGTAAAATCTTTATCTCATGTTGGTATTGTACTATCTAATCATGAGGATAAGCTTGTTTGGACTTTCAATTCATCCTCCGGGGAGGTCTCAGCGACTTTGGCTTTTTCAAAACTCGTCACTGCATCGGTTCATGCCAATGTTCCGTGGTGGATTTTTTGACTTTGGAAGGTGGAATTCCCATTAAAGGTTAAGTTGTTCACTTGGCTTGTGCTAAACGATAAGATATTATCATGGATGAATCTTCAAAAACATGGATTTGTTGGGCCTATCCGCTGTGTCTTGTGTTTGAAGGCTCCCGAGATTATGTCTCATCTCTTTGGGGACTATCCCTTCATTTTGTCACCCATCTTTGATTTATAAACAATCATGAATGTTCATTTCCCTTGGGATGGAACTACATTTGAGGACTCTTTACTACTTTGGCATCACAGTCATATTAAGTTGTCTTCCATTATACTCCTTTGCATTTGGTTTGTTTGGAAATACAAAAACAATGCCATTTTCAATGAGGTTTCACCATCCTCACATTGGGTTGCGACTACCACTTTCACCACTTATTCTTCGCTCAAGGGCCCTATTGTTCCTCGACGACCTCGCTTTCTTGATCCAGTGAGGAATGGATATCCGCTCCCCCATGGTTTTTTCGATGGGGCGGAATCGAATGGTATGTGTGGTGCTGGCGTGGTTCTGATCACCAGTCCTACACACTATTATCACCTTTCACTTGCTACCGGGTTCAACACAAACAAAAGGGCATAACTAATCACGTTATGGACTCTTCTCTGTTTCTCCCACTCACTGTCTGTACAATATCTTTGGATCTTTGGAGATTCAAAGTGTATCATTGATTAGGTTGGAAAGGGTACTCGCCTCAATGCTCTTCATCTGAAGCACTGGATGAAAAGAACTCAGGAGAAGCTGTATTGTTTCATTTCTCTTCTGTTTAGGCACATTTATAGGTAACTTAATGGTACTACTGACCGCCTGTCTAGACGATCCCTGGGGGAAATGAATGGCCAATTGCTATGTGACGAATTTAGTGGAGGGAATCTTATAAATTCTTTTGTGATGAACCTCCTCTACATGATCCTTATGATCTATATTATCTTTTTTCACTTGCTGTCTTTTACATGGACTGTTTCGTTGATTGATTGTCTCCTTTGGCTCTGGAGGGAAACAGATTACCAACGTTCTTGTCTGTTTGTATTTGCTTTGTTATGTTGTCTTTCTATCACTGTAGTTTCACAAACACTTTTATGGGTTGGGAGAGTTTGTCGGCTTTATGTAAGATCACTTCTTGTGGTGAGCTTTTTCCTCCTTAATATAAAAACTGAAGTTTTTCCTTTGTGAAAAAAAAGCAAACACTCCATAGCTCAATGCACAACTATGAAAAAGACCTCACACACACATATGTGGTTATGTCTATAGGGAACACTCCATAGCTCAATGTACAACTATGAAAAAGACCTCACACAAAGATACATGTAACATGTAGGGTCTTATGCCAATTTTTGCACTCTATAATACTAAACACATATGTGCATAGATACTATATCACTTGTAGCATGAAGCATGGAAACATTTTGTTTAAATTTTTTTAGGGATGGGTTTTTCATTCCAAGAAATGAGTGGGTCCTACACTATGAGACATTATTTATATAAAAAAACATCATTATTGTTAATAAACACTTTTATCAAAAAAAAATTTAAACGTGCTTGAAAATATCATTGTGAAAGTATAAAGAAACTAAACATCTAGTGTTCTAGTGTTTACAACATAAAAAAAACTAAATGGAAATAATGACAAAAGCTAAGGATTTCAACAACAAGCCAACTATAGGAAAATAACAATAAAGCTAAGGTTTGCAAACATTAGAGGTGAGTCTTAAACTTTTCTATTTGGTTGGAATGCATTATAAATATGCATATGACTAAATCTAAACTACTAGGAATCTCTTAATCAATTAAAGGAATTGAATATAATGAAGTTAGATACCTAAAATTTCTTCGTCGCAAATGTGTATGTGAGACACTATGGCCATTTACAAATATTTCTCTTCAAAAACTCTATCCAATCCAATCTTTTCCTTGGTAAATGTCTCTTGTACAAGTGTCCTCTCTAACTTTTGGCACAACAATGGAGTATGGTTTAGATTATTTAAATTATTTTTACATCAAAAAATCACGTCAATTTTGTGTTCTATTCCTTTTGTAGAAGTGTAAACCTATGCAAATAATACCTTTGTGGGGATTTTATTTGGAGAGGTTTTAGCGTAGGCAATTAGTTTATGCATGATTAAATAAATCACACTATTGTATCTTGTATCAAATATTGCATCAATGCATATAATATAAATAGGTGCATTGATTTCTTTAAAAAGGTCTTCTAAAGTTTGTTTGAAATTAGAATGTTACATGCTTCACACTCTTTCTTTTACCAATGTTGATGTGTATCGATTGTGTTTTGGGTTTAAATGTGTTCACATGATCCATTATAACAATTGTGCCATCTTGTGGTTTCTTCTACATATAAAATGTTGGATTGCTAGCAATACATGACCTTTATATATTGATTTATTTTTTGTTTACAATGACTATACCTAAGGAGTATATCCAATTATTTGCTTTAAATCTGATCTAATCCAACAAATATTGTAGGCACTCTACTTCAAATTGTTATCTTGTAACGACTCTCAGAATTGTCCTTAAGATTCCCCTATATTTTCCCTTCTCATTTCAGCACCATCATTGCCTCCATTTCCTTATAGTTTAGGACATGATCTTGTAGATTCAACATCTAAATCACAAATTCAAAAATTTTGGCAATTGACATTCCACACAACTTATATGACCATCAAGCATTGGTATAAAATCAGAACCCTCCACCTCTTGCATCTTATTGATTACCCTTGGAAGCCTCATTAAATACTAACCCATGTTTACCATGGTCACAATCTGTAGTTATTGGTGTGGCTATATTGTTAATTTTTGAGCATTAATTCAATATACTCTAGGATCTTTATTGAGAGAATAACATGTATAGTATATCAATGCATATCAATCATCACAAGATGCAAACATAAGAGACAATAGACACACACAGTTTCCGTGGGGAAAACCCTAAGGTGAAAAACGCCACAACTTCCTTAGAGATAGATAGAGCAATGATAAAACCAAAGTACACAAAGATAGACTCCTCCTAGCAGTTGATCTTCCTCCTCACATGTGCACCACTTTCCGAGTGATGGAAGTGTGAGTTCTGAAGTGATCCAAATAGAGATCGGGAGATCCCTATTTATACTTGCCCTGACTGCCCAATAAACTTATGGGGCTGACTTGTCTATCTTAGCACAATAACCTCATGTTACATTAATTCAGGCCGGCCCCTTACAAGGCGGTCTAATAACCCATTGGCAAGTTAACACACTTGCGACACTTGTCAATACAAATGACAACACTTCCGTATAGAGGAATAATACATCTCTATAGGAGTACAATAAATATATATATATGAAATACATTCCGAAGTTACATATACATCAACACTCCCTCTTAACTAGGAAGGTATTTCTCGACATAGATAATCTAGCACAAGTCTTCTTCTCTAGATCATCGTCCTCGAATCATTGTCATCGTCACTGCTGTTGCTATCTCAATCAATATCTGAATCTACTCGTCATAGGAAGTTCTACAGAGCCATTCCTTTTTCATACTGGATGTAGGCCCACCACCTGTAGGTCTTCATCATCACTGGCCATACTGTGGAATCCTCAAGACTTATTACGTGCGTCACAAAACCTTAAAAGAGTCTCTTGACTAGCAAGAACCCTAAAGAGCATCTGAGGCCTTTTTCATCTTGTCCAGATCTCCAGGACTTATTACATGTGACTGTCACAAAACCTTAAAAGAGTCTCTTGACTAGCAAGAACCCTAAAAAGTATCTGAGGCCTTTTTCATCCTGTCCAGATATCCAGGACTTATTACATGTGACCCCCACCACAATACCTTAAAAGAGTGTCTTGCCAAGCAAGAACCCTAAAGAGCATCTGAGGCCTTTTTCATCCTGTCCAGATCTCTAGGACTTATTACATCTGTTCATGGCAATGCCTCAAAAGAGCATCTGAGGCCTTTTTCATCCTATCCAGATCTCCCAGGTCTACTTACATGCCATAGGACAATGCCTCGAAAGAGCATCTGAGGCCCTTTTCATCCTGTACAGATCTCCCAGGTCTACTTACATGTCCTCTTAGAGCAATGCCTCGAAAGAGCATCTGAGGCCTTTTTCATCCTGTCCAGATCTCCCAGGTCTACTTACATGCTCATTTGCACAACCTATCCACGGCCACAGAGTATCAAGCTGATACTCACCATACATCATCCCGATGTACACATGATCATCCTGATCATCAACACTGCATCGTCCTGATGCATGTCATCTGGAGCAACATCCTAAAGCTCGTCATCCATGATCATCCTGATCATACAATGCATCTACCTGATGCATACCAAGTATCTACCTGATACATATGATCATACATGATCCACCTGATCATACAATGTATCCACCTAATACATACATAGATACATGATCCACCTGATCACACAATGTACCTACCTGATACATATCAACATACATGATCTACCTGATCATCCAGTGTATCCACCTGATACATATATAGATACATGGTCCAAGTATCCAACATGATGCATATACAAATACATACAAATGATCCAACTGATCATATCCAGCATCCAACATGATTCATACATACATAAATGATCCAACTAATCATATAGAGCAGAAACTAGAACATCATCCTGATGCTCATCATCCAGCGCTTACATCCATAGCCATGTGAAGGATCCTCCTTCCATCATGCTTGGAATGGCTTAAGCAAAATGTCTCCATCACTTCTTCCTCGAAGTGTTGTCGATTTGAAGAACACCAAGCCTCTCTCTGAAGTACTCGAACTTCACTCTGGCTAGTGGTTTCGTCAGTACATCTGCAAACTTCTCATTAGTTGCAACATACAGGATCTTCATTGCTCCTCTTTGCACCATATCCCTGATATAGTGATATTTGATCTCTATGTGTTTCGACCTGTCGTGGAACACTGGGTTCTCAAACAGCTTCACACAACTCTGGTTGTCACAAAAGATACCAGTAGCCTCCAACGGTAGATCAAATAACTCAGACAGTAGCTTCCGAATCCATACTGCCTCACAACTAGCTGAACAAGCTGCAACATACTCTACTTCAGCTGTACTCAGTGCTACGTAAGACTGCTTCCTGCTAAACCAAGAGATCACACCCGATCCCATACTGAAGGAGCACCCAGAAGTGCTCTTCCTATCTACAGCACTGCTTGCCCAATCTGAATCAACATAACCCTACAGGTTAAACTTTTGATTTGCATCATACTTGAGCCCATAATCAACTGTACCCTTCAGGTACCTCAGAATATGCTTTACAACAACCAGGTGAACACTCCTCGGATCCGTTAAGAACTGGCTCAATATGTTCACCGCAAAGCAAATATCTGGTCTCGTGTTCATCAGGTACATCAAGGACCCAATCATCTAATGATACATAGTGACATCAACCGGCTCAGATGATGCATCACATCGAAGCTTCAGGTTCGATGCCATAGGTGTGGCCATGGCCTTGCAGTCCATCATCCCAAACCTCTTCAGGATCTCTACTGCATACTTCCCTTGTCCAAGGAAGATTCCATCTGCACTCTGCCACACCTCCATTACTAGAAAATAGTGCATCATCCCCAAGTCCTTCATCTCGACTTGGCAGCAAGCTTCCTCTTTGTATCGGCAATCAATCTATCTTCACCTGTTACAAATAGGTCATCTACATATAAGAGTAGTAACACAGGACTACCTTCCTCAACCTTGTAGTAAAGGTTGGAATCCGCCTTACTCTTGGTAAAGCCCAAACTAGATAGGAAACTGTCCATCCTACCATACCAAGTTCTAGGAGCTTGCTTCAAGCTGTACAAGGCTTTCTTCAATCTGCACACATATGACTTCCTGTCATGTGTTTCAAAACCGAGTGGCTACTCCACATACACTTCCTCTTCAACTACA
This sequence comes from Larix kaempferi, assembly GCA_027924585.1. Taxonomy (NCBI): domain Eukaryota; kingdom Viridiplantae; phylum Streptophyta; class Pinopsida; order Pinales; family Pinaceae; genus Larix; species Larix kaempferi. Next base: position 446,758 of record BSBM01001068.1, read on the forward strand.
TCATTCAAGAAAGCAGTCTTGACATCCATCTGGTGTATCTTCCATTTCATCATTATAGCCAGAGAAAGTACTGATATGATGGAAGTGTACCTGGATACAAGAGCAAAAGTTTCTTCATAATCTATTCCCTCTTTCTGAGAGAAGCCACGAGCTACAAATCTTGCCTTGTATTTCTCTATGCTGCCATCTGCAGCATGCTTGATCTTGTAGATCCATTTGGAAGTCACAACAGAATTCCCTTCAGGTCTTGGGACAACATTCCAAACATCATTCTTCATTATTGATTGGTATTCTTCTACCATGGCATCCTTCCATTCTTTCTTTTCCGCTGCTTCTTCATAATTGGAAGGTTCTTTGTTCATGATATCATAGAGTAAAGCAACATAGCTGGTATGTGATCTAGTTCTCTTCTTTGCTCTGTGTTCTTCTTCTGGAATTCCATATCTTTCTGCATCTTGAATGAGCTCTCTAGCCCATGCAGGTTTCCTCTTGTGAGAGTTATTCTCAAGGGGTGGATCTACAGGTTCTTGCGGATCTTCAATTTCATGATCTGCATCTGGAATTGCTTCAGTCATAGTAGTGTCTTGAAATCTAGTTTCCTTAGGTTCTTCATAATCTTCAACAGGTGTCTTCCTTGATTTGATGAATGCTAAATTTTCATCAAATGTCACATCTCTGCTAACATCAATCTTCTTGAACCCTGGAAAGTATATTCTGTAAGCCTTTGAGCTTTCATTGTAACACACAAAGATACCCTTCTTTCCTGAAGGATCTAGCTTGGTCCTCTTTTCCTTTGGGACATGTGTGTATATTGGACAACCAAATATTCTGAGATGGCTAACTTCAGGTTTCTTACCAGAAAAGACCTCTTCTAGTGTCTTGTTGTCCAATATCTTGTGGGGTGTTATGTTCTGTACATATGCAACTGTCCTAGCTGCTTCTGCCCATAGATGCATAGGTAGATCCTAGTCATACAGCATTGCCCTTGCTGCTTCCATGATTGTTCGATTCTTTCTTTCTGCAACTCCATTCTATTGTGGATTGTAAGGAGCAGTCAACTCCCTCTTAATCCCTAAATCATTGCATAACTTCTTGAAATCACCTAAAGTGAATTCTCCACCACTGTCGGATCTGAATGTTTTGATCTTGTTATCAGTTTGGTTCTCCATTAAGGTTTTGAATTCCTTGAACTTATCAAACACTTCATCTTTGTTCTTCAAGAAGTAAACCCAAGTATTCCTAGACAAGTCATTAATGAAAGAGACATAGTAAACATACCCACTCAGAGAACTGGATGACATTGGACCACATACATCAGAGTGTATAATTTCCAAGATACTTTTTTCCTTGCTTTCACTGCTTGGAAATTCCTTCTTTATGTTCTTTCCTTTTGCACATCCTTTGCAAACACCTTCATGCTTGGTCTTAATTTCAGGAAGACCTTCTACAGCCTTACTTTCAATTGGTAATGCTCTGTAGTGCATATGTGCAAGTCTTCTATGCCAAAGTTCACTTGGCTCCATGGAATCATGCACCATGGCATGTTCAGGTTGTCCCTTCAATTTATGCAATCCTCCCTCTTGCTCTCCAATCACCACTACATCATCTATGGTCTTTCCCTTTGGCCACATTAGAACTTGGCCATCCACAAATGCAACCCTCATACTTTTTGCATCCAATGCAGATATGGAGAGTAGGTTTTTCTTGAGCCCAGGTACATAAAGAACTTCTTTCATTTTCAAAGACTTTCCAGAATCTAGGTTGTAGGATGCTTCACCACTTCCTTTGATAGGGTATTGATAGTCATCCCTAAGTTTCACTTTATGGGGTGATTCATGTTTAGATAGATTTACAAAAGATTCTTTAAACCTAGTCATGTGTTTGGAAGCCCCCCACTGTCAATAAGCCAATCATTACAACCATGAGAAATAGTACTTGTGAGAGTAGAGATTAGAACATACTCTTCTTCTCTTGATGAGTCATCGTCATCACTTTCTGCTCTAGCCTTCTTCTTTGGAGGTTCATCATCCTTAGCAGCATGAGCATGATATCTCTTCTTGTTGTTCTTTTTTTCTTGTTGAAGTTGTTGTTTTTCTTCTTGGGACAATCTACAGCAAAATGTCCCTTCTCATTGCATGTGAAGCACTTGAATTCGTTCTTCTCTTTATGTTGATGGTGGTGTGAATATTTCTTGGTATAAGATGGCTCTCTCTTAGGCTTGCTCCTTTTAGTGTGAGCTGCGAGAGCTTGCTCTTCACTTCCCATCTTTTCTTCTCATGCTACAAGCCTTGCTTCTTCTTGAGAGCATTCCTCCCACAATCTACCGAAAGAGATCAATTTATTTCTTGCACAGATTCCTTGAATAAAAGAATCCCATGACCTAGGTAGGCCATTTAGAGTAGTCATAACCACTTCACCATTATCTACTACTTCATCGACAACTTCAAGTTGTTCCTTGATCTGAGAGACCTTGGAGAAATAAGATTGAATGGTCTCTCCATTCAATAGCTTGACCCCTTTCAATTGATTCCACAGAGTCATCTTCCGATTTATGTCCTTCCCTTCAAATAGCTTGGTCAAAGATTCAAACATCTCCTTGGGTGTCTTTAGGGATGACACATGTGGTATGAGATGGTCTTTGATAGAATCAACAATGATTCTCTTTGCCTTGACCAAGTTCTTCTTATGCAATATCTTAGCCTCTTCATCCTTTGGGATAGGGATCTCTTCTTTTATATATGAGTCCAACTCATTCTCTTCCAGGATTAACCCAATCCTATACTTCTAGGCTCGAAAATTATCAGCCCCTTCAAGCTTATCCTCAAGCTTGGTGTGGTGAGACATCTTAAAGAGTACTTCAAATGGAAATAAAAAAGATTTAGGTCTTACCACTTGATTTGCTAAAAATTAGATCTGGTCCTAGATTAGGGTTTGTCAGAGAAACCCTAAAAATTCAAAATGTGAATTTCAACTTTCTGAAAGGATAGAAAGATGCACCTTGATGAGTTGATCAGCCTGGTATACTCAGAATTTGAGTTATGCAAAGTTTCACCCTTTAGAAATGCCTTTTAGTCTTTTTAGATTCAATAAGGAGGACCCTAAATTAGGGTTTGAGTTTCCTAGAGATTTACCTAGCCAAAAATCTCGATCCAAAGCTCTAAACTTCAATTTTTCCAAGGAGCTTCCAGCTGTGTCTTCAGATTTCAGACATTCCTATTTTTTAGGAAACCCTAATTTTTAGGGCCAAAACTAAAAGTGCTCATAAGTGAATTCTGATTGGACAGAAAGATTCACCTTGTTGAGGAGAGTCAATCTATCATATTGCTTTTCCAAAATATGTGGAGAGAAACCCAATAAACAAGAAGCCCTAGTTTACGCCACTACACAATGTCTTCTTTTCAGGTTAGCTTTGATACCATGTTAAATTTTTAGCATTAATTCAATATACTCTAGGATCTTTACTGAGAGAATAACCTGTACAGTATATCAATGCATATAAATCATATCAAGCATATCAATCATCACAAGATGCAAATATAAGAGACAATAGACACACAGAGTTTCCGTGGGGAAAACCCTAAGGTGAAAAGCCCCACAACTTCCTCAGAGATAGATAGAGCAATGATACAACCAAAGTACAACCAAAGTACACAGAGAGAGACTCCTCCTAGTAGCTGATCCTCCTCCTCACATGTGCGCCACTTTCCGAGTGATGGAAGTGTGAGTTCTGAAGTGATCCAAATAGAGATCGGGATATCTCTATTTATACTTGTTCTGACTGCCCAATAAACTTATGGGGACGACTTGTCTAGCTTAGCACAATAACCTCATGTTACATTAATCTGGGCCGATGCCTTACAAGGTGGTCTAATAACCCATGGGCAAATTAACACACTTGCGACACTTGTCAATACAAATGACGACACTTCCGTATAGAGGAATAATACATCTCTATAGGAGTACAATATATATATATATGAAATACATTCCGAAGTTACATATACATCAACATATATTTTCATTATGTCGGGACTCTTGAGACCACTACATGAGCCAACATTTTTTAATCTTTTCATGAACATGTCAACCTGAACATTTAATTGAGGTACAAATCATCTCAATCACCAAAATTACACTTTAGAGCTTTCTTGGTGCTCGTTTTTTCACCTTTCTCCCTTAAAATTAGCTTATTCTAATCGAGCCACCAAATGTTTTTAACTAGAAGATTCCAAATAGTTCTCAAGGTTTTTTCGAATAATGCACCCAAAGTACCATATTGCCAAACATAAAACAACTTCATTCTTTAAGACAAGTACAATTACTTCATAGAGAATTGAAACCTTCAAAATATAATTCAGGTATAACTATTGTATTACTTTGAGCAGTTATGTTATTGTTAGGCTAGTGGATATTCCTAAATATATATAAAAGGCTAGCACCTCCAAACATCATCAACTACAATTTCTAGACAGATAAGAATGTTCTGCGTAAAGGTTTTGTTGATTTCCAAGAAGTATTTATACTAAGGCACTTATTTTCTTTTAGAAGATAGTTCACAGAACACACGACCATTTTGCTCAAAACAAATTTTCCTCTGGAATTGAAGCTTCAAGTTATTTCCATAGCAAATAATTGAAGTTGTTGCTTGAAAATGTTAAAACCACTATTAGGTGTTGAAAGTATTAGTCGGGTAGTGTTTTGCAGTTGAGTGTGAGGCCTATTCTAGTTGTGCCATGACAATTTCACATCCTTTTCCACTATTGGTATACCCTCCCTCCAATATGAAACAATAACAGAGTGATATATTGGGAATTGAAGCTTATATTATGGATACAAAAGGGATAGTGCATTCAATTTGTTTTGGTATTGGGAGGCAAATTCAATTCATATGTACTTTGACCTGTGGGAAAATGCCCTTCCTAAATTTGTACACACACAAATTCACAATGCAATGATTTTGTATAGGAGCCAAATTTAAGACTCGATATTGAAGGGATTAAGATGTCATTTAAGATGTCTTATGATTGATACTTTCCATGGGGTTGGCTTCACCAAACCTCATGGCATTTTCCATTTTGCTATAAATAACTTTGTTCACTAGCCAAGTTTCCCAATAATTAGAAGATATTATGTGAACAAAAATGTACAAACATTTCAATGGTAGATTTGATCCATGCGATTTGGCTTGCTACTTTCCATGAATTTGTTTTTTCTTGCACATTGAGGAAATCAATAATCAGTTCAGAGTTACATTAAAAAACAATTATTTAAAACCAAATTTCAAAGCTTCACTGATATCACAAATCAGGGCATCCAACTCTTAATTGTTTATTTTGTGCTTGAGGAATCAGAAGGTAATTCAAACAATACCACCATTGTGGTTTATGTAGGACTGCAATGCTAGGGTAATCCTATGCTACCTTTGAAGATCCCACCAATAGTGGAATGTGATCATTCTTTAAGAGGGGGGCGATGACTATTGGCACAATTTGGGGTTGCCTTAATCCTGACCTTTAATGGTGAAATGATAATTTTAAATCTATACTTGGTAGCATCAATTATATTTATAGTGTATCCTAATATGCTATTAATATTTTAATAATGTATCGACAATTATACTTTCTTATTATAGAATTCCATTATGCTTTAATGGAATATTATTTTCTTAGTCGATATTTTAATCATTTTTCACAAATTAGACATTCCAATTTTCTTCCAAAATGATTTGTTTAATTTGTTTAATGGTTTTTGATGAATATGTACAAATTAAAAAATTGGCTTGATGTCTTGTTTTATTATGACTTGAAAATTGATGGTGCGCGTGTGTGTGTACACGTGATATCTATGATTACTATTTGATGATGATATCTATCTATATTCATGGTTGGAAAACTCATGAGAATGCATGCCATATAACACTATTAGAAATATACTATACATATGCATTATGGCATGAAATTAATGCTAACATCTAATATTGACTATTTCTTTTTTTTCCAAAACATTGGTGAATATGATCACATGTATGACAATGAAGAATATGTTGACAATGGATCGGAGAGTGGAGGTGATGATGATGGATTAGATGAAGATGTTGATGAATATGGTACCAAGGTTGATTAAGGATGATGATTACGATGATGCTGATGGTTGTGGTAGCCAATGATGCTTCTCATGAGCATGTTGATGATTAATATTATGCCCATACTACTAGATATGTATTATAGATTTTATGATGATCCAAATTCATCTTACATTCTAGATCATATTGACTTGTATCATGGATTGTTGTTGACATATAAATTTGATCACCCTTTATCATTTTTATTTTTGTATATATATGGATATCATAAAACTTATTTCTTGTGATATTGGTATTTTCATCATCATTATCATATGTGTGTGTGTGTGTGTGTGACTTGTTCTTTTTAATTCACTATACTTATCTCCATGATAGCTTATTGATATGATGATATATTGACTTTCACTTCTTTTCATGAAAGATGATGATGATGTTATCGATATTATCTTGTTAATATACAAGAAATGCCTTATGAAACTTATACATGGGGAGAAATTTATCCGATTATTACCTCTGCACTAGTTGGTCTTTGCACTAGTACAAAAGTCAATAAATCTATCCAAAAGATGTCCACATTCCCTGATAGCAAATCAATCTTTGCAAAGTATGGCCTTTCAATAGAAGACCCAGTGAGAAAAAGAAAGAAAGCCAAAAAGATCCTGAGAAAAATAAACAAACTCCCAAGGCCTCAAAAGTATTCACTATAATCGTTGTGGCTTCAATATGCATGTTATTGATGCATGTCCTCGAAGTCCATTTATCAAACAAGAAAAAGTCCATATTGCTCAGGGAAGTTTTAGTTCTAGTCTTGAAACATCTGAATTTGACTATGATACTGAAGATCTATCTGAGCTAGAACATGAAGCATTATTTATTTCCCAAAGTTGTCAATGTTCAAATCCAAACAGGTGCTCTTGCAGCTTAGGAAGTTCAGAAGATTTAGAAACAGAAGAAAGCTCAGAAGAAGCAGAAGAGGAATTAGACAAAAGCATGCCTAAACTCAAATTTTGTATGGAACATAGTAACATTGGTGAATATGCTTAGATGTTAGCCCAGATCCAAGCTCTGCTTGAAGGAGAAATGAAATCCAGTCTCCTAGATCCCTTTCTCAAGACTATGATGAAGACGACACACAATTCTACTCAATAGACTACATCTGGTAAGAAGCCTATATTTGTTGATGCCTCTTTTGAAAGAAATACTAATTCATTCATAAGGCACAATAGGAATGAAAAATTGCAGCCTCTCACATTGAATGATTTAGGGAAAGAACTAAACATGTTAAAAGGATAAGTAACTGATCTCAAACAAAAAGTTCAATATCTTGAAGGACAGTTCATGGATGAAAAAAGCTATAAGGTTGATTTATGGGCAAGGGAACAAATCCAAAGGATAAAAGAAGAAGCAAGACCTTCTTCTTTAGTAGAAATACCAGCGGTAGAGCAAGAAAATACAAACATCCGCATGTTTAATACCACAGGATTCGACGGGTTAAATTCTATGAAAGTCATGACTATCCAGCATCAGAAACCCTTGGTAATAATCCACCTGAAGATTCAAGATAGGGTCTTTAAACTAAAAGCCATTATTGAATCAGGAGAAGATGTCAATATGCTGCATAAGGATTTCATTCCTACCAAATACTGGAGAAAGACATCCCATGTTATCACCGGAGTAGGAAATACCCAAATCTCATTGGGTTATGAAATTCCCAAAGCAATTTTGTGTTTTGAGCAATATTGTCTGGACATGAAATTATTTCTCCCCGAAATTCCAGTTGCTTGCATACTTGGTACTCCTTTCCTTGCAGCTATTGAACCATATGGCTCAGCAAGGACTCCTGAAGGGAAAGCTGGATATTTCATCACTCTTCCAAACATTAAGATCCGACAAGGAAATGCAAAAGCTGTTCGTGGCATCAAAATTACTCTTCCTTTTGTCTCTACTCCACAAACTTCAACAATGGTACAGATTTCCTTGACCATTCAGCAGAAATAAAGGAAAATACAAGAGTTGAATAATTTGAAGGTTGTTTTGAGAACTGATGATCAGCTAAAAATTCCACAAATTCAACAAAATATCTTGCATATCAAAAGACAATTTGAAGATGAGGTATGTTCTGAAAACGCCACTACTTTTTGGAAAACAACTAAGCATTTTATCCAACTTCCTTATAAAGAAGGATATGAAGGGAAACCATGTAAAAGTCAAGCAATCCCCATGAATGCCCAATATCAGAAGCTCTATGAAGAAGAAATCGAAGGTACTTTGTTGGCAAAAGGATTAATTCGGCATTATAAGAGTCCATGGAATTGTTACGGATTCTATGTAAATAAAGATTCCGAGTTAGTAAGGGGGGTACCAAGGCTTGTTGTCAATTATAAACCCCTAAATACAGTTCTCTTAGATGATACTTATCCCATCCCTCATAAGTCCAGTCTGGTTAATAGGATTGCAAGAGCCAGAATATTTTCAAAATTTGATTTAAAGTCTAGATTCTTGCAAGTGGCCATTAAAGAAGAAGACAAGTTTAAAATAGCTTTCAGTGTTCCTTCTGGACACTATGAATGGAATGTTATGCCTTTCGGACTGAAGAATACTCCTTCAAAATTTCAGGTGGTTATGGATAACATTATGAAGCCATACTTCGACTGGCTAATTGTATATATTGACGACATTCTTGTTTTTTCTGATTCAATGGAGTAGCATTTCAAACACCAACGGACATTGTTAAAGGTTATCAAAGAAGCCGACCTGGTTCTATCAAAGAAGAAACTTGAAATGTTTCAGACTAATATTAAATTCTTAGGACATATTATCTCCAATGGCACTTTGGTTTTGTAGCAACATGTAGTAGAATTCACTGATAAGTTTCCAGATAAAATTCTAGATAAAACCCAGCTGCAAAGATTCTTGGGTAGCCTAAATTATGTCAGTCGCTTCTATAAAGATTGTGCCAAAGATCGCAAAATCTTAAATGAACGACTAAAGAAAGAACTAGCTCCCTGGACCCAAGAGCAAACGAAAGCTGTCCAAAAAATCAAAGCCAGGGTAAATACACTACCCATTCTCCATGTAGCAGATGATGAATTGGGAAAAATTGTTGAGACAGATGATAGTAATGTAGGATGGGAAGCAGTTTTGAAACAAGTTAGGATCAAGGAAAAAAAAGGAAGACTAAAGAAATTTTACAATTCGCTTCAGGGATATGGCAGGATGCAAAAAAGAACTATTCTGCATTAGACAAAGAAATCAAAGCAGCCTTAAATGCTGTTAATAAATTTGAAATCTTTCTAATCAACAAAGGATTTCTCCTGCGAACAGATGCTGTAGCCATGATTAAAGTCCTGAATAAAGAAGTTAAAAGGGCCAGTGATGCTAAGTTTGCAAGATGGCAAGCCCTGTTTTCTAATTTTGAATTTGAAATTGAGCATATTAAAGGATATGATAACTGTTTGCCTGATTTCCTAAGTAGAGAAAATTTAGTACAGACTGCATGCGAGCCTGCACAGTATCAAGCGAGCTTGATCATTGCCTAGTCATAGTTAGCGAATGGAAAAATAATCAAGAGGAGACTAGAGAAATCCCAGATAGCATGGGTTGGACTGAGTACAAAAGACAATGGAAACCAACCTGGCAACTGCACAGCACCCAAGTCCTCAATCAGAATCTTCAGTCGTGTTCATTACTCCCGAGACTTGTACCTGAGATCCGCAGAAGACCCACTTCATCGGTCTTTTTTTCAGAATTGACATATGAAAGAACACTCTGAAAGGCTGTAGATGCGTCCCTAGCACTAACAAACACCTTTAAGGATGTAGACTCCATATGGCAAAGATTTTCTACTCTCTCTGCAATAGAAAATCAATATTATTATTTGAATCGTCCAGGAAATTTGCGTTGGTGGCCAACAACACAAGCGGATCAAATATTTCCAGATACTCCATAAAATTATTCTGAGTACACGCAAATGTGGTGGGATTTCTTATGCAAAGTGATGGTCACAGAACATACAACACTCTTGTCAAATTTGGGGCCGTAAGAACTGCTTTACAGTTCGATATTCCTGATTGGTTTTTTGATTGGTGGAAAAACATTCAAAGTCAACTGAAGCGCAGTGGACCCATATTTCATAGAACAAGAATACATTGCATATGGCGTTGCACTCGATAAGATATGAGATCTGCAAGATTCCAAATTCACGGATGAAAGGCAGGTGTTCGGTTACTTTTTATTTAGCCATCACCAATGGGTAGTACGCATGAAAATCAAAGTACAAAATCTACAAGGACACCCCATTGTTATCAAACAAATGTACACCAAGATCTGGGACACACTAGTCTATCCTGAATGATATGGGGATATGCTTTTTGATTAAAGTCTTTTAGGCCGACCATGGTGTCTGACAGTTTTCCGTGGGATTCTGTAAAAATCTCCACTTTGTAATCTTTTAGTCTATTCATAAGGTTTTCCGTGGGATTTGATTCCTAAAAATCTCCACTGTGTTCATCTTTTGTCTTGTCAGACTAAACTTTCCAGACGAATCTCTGTAACTCGAAGCACTTCTTCGACTTTTGGTGCGGATTGACCCACATTACAGAGAATCTACAGAAAAGTTATGAGTCTATCAGTCCCAACCTCCAAAAAAGAGAATGATTCGATTTGAGTGACTCACTCCTCAAAAATTCCTATAAATAAGAGGAGAAGGGGATCATTCAGGAATTCGGGGTTTTTGGGATTAGGTCAGTTTGTTTGAGCCTTCCAAGCTCCCTTATTTGAGCTTTGAGTCTTTCTAGGTGTTTGTTTAGTCTCGATTATGCTCTCAGCCTTGCATTGTGCATGATCCTGGCTGATCAGAAAGAAGTTTGAACAAAATTTTTATGCTTTGTAAATTGCCATCAGGCCTTTTAGTAATAAAAATGTTTTCTTTCTCGAGTGATTCCTTGTTCATCTGAAGTTCATCCGAAGTTCTCTTAGGATCTCAAGCACGCAAGGTATGCAATCCCGTAAGGAAGGAGGCCGTGAAAGGGAAATAGACAGTCGTGAGATCTGTTTGAAGGTTCATGTAGGAGTTCATGTAAGAGTTCAAGCTTCATCTTCGTTGAAGGAGGCCACTGTCGAAGGTGCAACGCCCGCATCTTCAGTACTGGTTATTGGCGATAGCCTAATATTATTGTCATCAAATCCTTTTCATTTGTAAGATAACATATAGTTTTAATTAATGACGATGATGTAAGGAGTGTTTCCAATATCCAAGAGCATTGGTGAAAATTATAAATCATTTATCCAAGAGCGTTGGTGAAAATTATAAATCATTATTGATGGTACTATCTATTGGTGATGGTTTCTATATGATCATCACTAAATGCTTTTCATTTGTAAAATAAAATGGTGCCCATGGGTGTCTATCATGGTATTGAAAGGATTTAAATACTACATTTTGGATGAAATGTATATGCATCAAAGGTTGACATTAGAGGTTTTGTAAGTGCATTTGGAACATCTCAAGATCAACATTCCAAAAGGAAGTTCTCCTTTAGTTTGAAACTATGAATAAAGATGCATATGAAATCTTGTAGGGTTCACTTAATTAACCTATACATAGAACATGATAGTGGGAAATTAAACAATATCCCAAGTTTCACAAAGTATTAAAAAATACCTACCAAAATTGTTTTATTAAACCCCTCTCAACATACCATTTCAATTAAATAAAAATCCTAGTTTCATTAGATATATTATGTATCCATTTATTTTGTAACATTTTTAATACCCTTTATTTTTCTACCCATAGTATAGTGCCATGAGACCACTCTTATAATCTATGGATGAAGATTATGCACACCAATTGATTACCTTCTATCTCCCTTATTTTAATTAAATCAATGAATTGATTGGAAACAACAAATATTTTTAAAGGTTACTATAGATGGGAACTACATGTGGTCTTAAAGGGAACTAAAATGGGGGATTTTTTGTGTTCTTAATGGACACTATAGATGGGGACTACAATTTTTTTATACATGGGATGTTTCATTAAAATTGAATCTTGAAGAGCAAAGGCCTATGGTATGCATTAAGGTTAAACAAAAACTTTGGATCCAACTATATAATCCAAAAATGTCTGAAATTATTCCAAAAGTTAGTGAAAACTTGTATAACTAGGAAACTAATGAACATGTGATGGGTCCAACTTATTATTTCATGTAGTATTTTATTGGGAACAAACCCAAAATTAACATTTAAGATGACAACATAAAACATAAATATATTTCTAAGTAACCAAAACATAGCCATTACTTCTCTACACACGTCACTAGATTTAGAAGGTGACACCATACCAAGTGTAACTTCTTTTGAAATTTATTTCAATGTAACCAAAACATAGCCACTATATTTAGAAGTAATGAGCATATTATGTGCAACTTATTCGAGTTTATGAAAATCATCTTTCCTAGTTCAAACAACAATTCTATTGATATCATTATTCTCCTTTCTATGGATGATATCATTATTCTCCTTTCTATGGACCTCATGTATAAGTTTCATTTTTTCATACAAAGTTGGAAAAGTAAGCCCTTGAAATACACTTGCATTTGAGCTAAGTGTTTTTTAGTTAATCAAGAGTTGTGCTACATGTTTGAAATGGAAAACAAATGTGATTATTTTCCTAGATATTTTAGGATAGATATTAGAATCCATTAGTGTATATTGTTATAGACTTCAAATATCCAATAATTCATCCCCAAATCCACATAAATAATTTTCATTTTTTTTATATCAAGAATGTAAGACTTAATGTAACAAGGTAATTACATATTGTTGTAACATTGACAATTATCTACTATTGATAAGATATGACCTTAAACATTTCATCGGAGTTTCACCTTTGATGACTCATTTCTTTTAATTTTATAATTATCTTGAAATCTCATTTCAAAAAGTGGAAATGCATAAAAGAAATTGTAATTAGTAGTAGAAATAGAGACATAAGTTTTCCAATGAAATATCAGAACACAAGAAAGAAAAATTGATGAAGTGGAAAAGGAATTTCCTATGTTGACTACCTTAAAAAACATTGAGATAGTCATATATTGTTGTAACATTGGTTAGTTATATACTATTTTTTTGTGTGAAGTTCAAGAGTAGAAGTGTATATTAATAAAAAAGAGAAGATACAGTTATGGGGGTGACCTACCTCCCGCTGGGAAGCCAGACCAGTTACCCCTCCAAAGTTAAGAAACAAACTATCCTTTATAATGATTGTTACTAAAGAAGATATAAAAGTTGAGACTATCACTATTGTTTATCTTACTATGTATATAGATCCTGATACAAAAATTGAAGAACCTAATTCCCCATAGGGTAAGATTACTGATTGTAATTCCTAAAATATCTAGTCCTTTAAAACAAAAATCAGCTGACTAGATACACATAGAGTATGTCTTGAGGGGTAGCAGCAGGAAATACTAATTATCATCCAAAATGATAATGTGAGGTGTTAACTTGGAACCCACAACCTCAAAATCACTAGATGCCTTGCTTGCTTGTCCCATGATTGGTTTCCTATGAAAAATGAGTCCTATGTTTGCTGGGGTAACATTTTGTTGGAAGAAGTTTCCTATAGTATCCCTAGCCTACACATTGAGCTTGGAATCCTATTCCATATGCCCTTTGAAAATAATTTAGAGCTAATTTTCCATGCATTCCATCTTGGCAAAGAGGTTGGGGCCATTTTCCTCATTTCCAATATTACCATTGGTGTTGTCAGTGATTGCACAACCCAAAAGGGATTTTGTATGCCAAAGTAGCACCAAGGTATTTTTATAATAGGTATCCATAGTGCGAGTGTTTCCAGGGTCTTCTTCCATTCTTCCCAAATTTGTTGCGAGCTCCTCCGATACTGAGACCATGAATTGGTGGCCAATTCTCTATTCCATGAGATTAATATTCATGTCTATGGGTGGTGAAACAATGCCACAAATGAAAGCTTTTGACTTCCTATGTTCCACTAGCACTCTAGGCATGTGCAATCATTTAGGACCTATTGGGACCCTGTATTTGGTCCTCTTGATGCACACCATTGGGATCAGGTAATCCAAATTCAGGGAATCCTAGGACCTCTGTAATATGAAGGCATATGGGGGAGACAACTAAATCAGTGAAATAACCCAACGTACTTCTCGACCTTGCTATACATACCTTTCATTTTCTTCCACCCAAATATATGAACCCCCAACCAATTCATGATGGTGTAGTAAGCATTTGGTATGAACCAAGGTACATACACAATGGTGGGAGAGAAGGCTCCCACAATCCAAGTCAAGGCCTTCGACGAGAGGACCTGCAGCATGTACCATCAACAAGGAAGAAGGGAGGTGCCACGAGTAATAATTATTATCTCGTCCATGCATCCAATAACCTTTTTAATTCCTCCAAGACTCATCCTCCATGGTGAGAGGGTAGAATTCCACTTGTCTTGACACACAATGTGGTGTGCCCAGTCCCAAAAACAAGGCTAGAAACACCACGAGAACCAGGGGGGAAAGGTTGATTTAAGTGGAATGAGGTTACTAAGACTAGGCCAGCATGCCAAATCCAATAAGTTAACATTCAACCCTTTTTCAAAAAGTAAAAACATATTTTTTACTAAAACACATGCTACGCAAGGTATTGTATTTCACTTGTAGACGTTGATTGTTTATGAGTAAAAGAATGATAGATGATCTTATAATGGCCAAGTGCAAATATTTATCTCATATATGAGATCGTAATTGCCGGATTGTAGTGCTAGTGAAAAAACATAATTATAGACAATTGTAGATTATCATAAGTGCACAATTGTTCTTGTTATCATCCGATTATGTCTCGATATGAGATTATTAGTTTGGTTATGTGGGTGTTGATTTTAGATAGTGAATAATAGAAACATTAAGGATACATTTATGGCCACATAGACCATAAGAAAATCATAGACACAGTATTCCATCTACAACTACACAAACCAAATCCCATGGATGTCACCTACATCCATCATTCACTAAAAATCAGTTTTCATGGTTTCCCCCCTCCATCCATCAATCATTTGTACAAATAATTTTTTATGGATGACATCCATAGCAATCTAACACGAATGCAATCAGATTTTTATGGCTGTCATCTATATCCATCTAGGATCATAATACATCGGATCTCAAGTTGTCATTTACAACCATTAAAACCATAAAATAAATAGAAGAGAAGGCTTCCATCTACAACCCTATAAAATGTGAGATAAATAGAAGAGATGGATGCCACCTAGAACTATATAATATCATGATATAAAGAGAAAAAATGGCTTCCACCTACATTTGTAGAACCATGAGAGAGAATATAAATTAGAGGAGCTAGAGAATACAGGGAAGACTCTTTGCAATTCGGTTCAATATCGCACGGAGGCTATCCACCTACATTCAATTATTAGCATAACAATATTTATAACATATATAGACAGTCCATCCTACATTCAACCACTAACATAACATCCATAAAATAAACATAAATTAAGTTAGCCTCCATGGTACATATGCATAATAAAATAGAATAAATAACACATAAGCAAATACTTATCTCAAGAATGCAATTGGCTTCAATAGGACCATGTTTCTCCCAACCATAGACATGCCATGCTTGTTCATCTCTCATCATGACACTCACCCTCAAGCTAAGGACATGGTTCCATAAGTAGAGGTAGTCACAACCAAAGTAGCTGTAGCTCTCTCACTCACCACTTACTTTCCCTTCCGTCTACACTACCCGGTGAGTTGTGACTACCTGCGCTCACCACGACCCTTCGGATATGACCACCCTCACCCAATGGTTTTATGTGCTAGATTAGGGACAAGTGATGGTCCATGAGGGAACAAAGGTAATTGACTAGAAACTCTCCGGTAACATCACTCTCTCACAGCTAACACAAGTCACAATGAGCACCATCCAACCCACTCACTAACTAGCACAACAAGGAGATAGATCATGTATAAATAAGGATCAAGGAGGGAAATTTGAACCCAAGGAGACAAACTCAAGTTGGTTAAGGTTCATTTAGGATTTACCATGGAGACTTAACTTGAATTGATTGAGTGGTGACTTAGCTTAGGATATTCCCTTCCCAAAATTAGCACTATGAGGAGGAGTTATAAAAAACCAAGGAATGGAGGCCAAGATTATCGCAAGAATGGTGCACTATTCGTGGGAGGTGAGAGAGTGGGTCCAATAGGATCATACATAACCTATAAGCACAAAAATAGGGAGCATCTTCATGAATAGAGAAGTGGGCCTCACTTGTGGAGGTGGAGGCTAAATTCTAGCTTATGGAAGATAAAATCTAGCTTACATATCCTAGAATCTAGGGAGAGGGCGCCTTAGTGCAAGTGGGGCTCAAAAAAGAATATCTCTAATCCAAGGAGGGTGCATTCACCAAGTGGGGCCCACCTAAAACTCATGAGGGTGCAATTGATCCAGATTTTATGAGCAGAATGAAATGAATATAGATTACTATTAGATGCTTAACACAAAATAACAGAGATACAGTAAAATTGGTTTTCTATTCAACAAGGGAATAAGCTAAAACTGTAAAATGCAGCAAAAAACAAGCTTGCTGGAATGGTGGCGGCTTATCTATGAGAAGAGATGTGACGACTACGCTCATTTCGCAAGAAGATGGTTACAATGAGGCTCTCAAGGCCTTTTACAATAAATAGGAATGTAAAAAACCCTATACATCCAAAAACCTAGCCCTAGGAGATGAAGCGCCAAAAGTCATGTGGGCGCCGTTTGGGTAAGTTAGTACATCAACTTCCTGGGGTCGTAACTTTTGCATACGATCTCTGTTTGGGGCGCTCGGTAGCCCGTTGGAAATTTCTATCCGAGATTTACAACTTTCAAATAGGGCCAAATGCATGTTGAAGGCAACCATTTGGCCCCCCAAATCACCAAAAAAGGTCGTTTAGGGCCTCAAAATGGCCTCGGAAGTTCAAGACTCGAAAAACTGCTAAAAATAGTACAATACCAAAATTGCCAGAAAACTGTTTTGAGCTAGTTGGAAAGGTGGGTGGCCACCGATATCCACCTGGATCAATCCTCCCTCCTTAGGAAGCAATGGTCTCCATTACGTTGAGTTCCCCCATCAAATGAGGAAATTTATGCTGAATTTGGCCCCGGGTGAGCCACTTGCCTTGGTGCAGGAGCTGCCCTGCTTTGACAACTCGATAAAGCTGGATCCTTTGATGTCGAGTCCCCTTGATCTGTGTGTCTGCAATATGATCACTGGATGCTTGTTGTAGGCAGTCAGGGTTGAGCTCTGTTGGTGTCAACTTCTCTGCTATCTCCGAGGTGTCTAATAATGGTGGGAAATATGGCCGAAGGAGAGCCACGTTGAAGACTGGATGTAGACCAAGGAAGGGGGGAATGTTGAGCTCAAAAGCATTGTCACCCACCGCCTTGGTGATGGTGTGCGACCCATAATGGAGTGGGTGAAGCTTTCGATGGGGCCCTGTAAGGCGTTCTTTCTGCAAATGCAACCAAACTTTGTCGCCCACCTGAAACTTATGTGGCACTTGATGCTAATCATGGCATTGCTTGTACTTGGCATTAGACTTCTGTAGAATATCCTGAACCTGTTGGCGGATATGCTGGATCCGTTCAATGAACCGGGCGGCTTTGTCAGCTTCTGGGGACGAGTCGGCCAAGGTGGTCGCAAGGGGAAGTGCAACATCCATGGGGCCCAATGGTTGGAATCCCAACCCCACCTGAAAGGGGCTGTGGCCAGTTGAGCTATGCAGGGCTCGGTTGTAGCTATGTTGGACATAGGGAAGACTCTCATCCCATGTGCGGGGGTGTGTTGAATTGTACATGCACACGATATGTATGACCATCTGGTTGACGACCTCGGTTTGGCCATCGGTCTGGGGGTGGAAGGCAGTGGATTTGGTGAGCTTGGAATCCAGCAGTGACCAGAGGCTCGACCAGATTGAGTTGAGGAACCGATTGTCATGGTCTGAGATAATGGTCAGTGGGATCCCAAAATGTACCTATACTCGTTCAAAGAAGAGCTTGGCAGTGGCTTCTGCTGTGATGTTCTTCTTGCAAGCGGCTAGAATCGCCATCTTGGAAAAGTTATCAACAACCACAATAACACAATCGTTTCCCCTCTTGGTGGACAGGATGCCCGACATGTAGTCCATTGAGATGGATTTCCACGGCTTGTCAGGAGTAGGAAGAGGGGTGTATAGGCCCTGTTTCTTAGTGGTCGGTTTGGCAATAGTGCAAGCGGTGCAGGACCTGATATACTTGCCGACATCCCGTCGAAGTTTCGGCTAGTAGAAATGTTTCTGCAGCACTGCCATTGTCTTTTTGATGCCAAAGTGTCCTACCACCCGACTGTAGTGAGCTTCCCAAATCAGCTTCATGCGCTTGCTTGATGGAACACAGAGATGGCCCAGATGACACAACAACCCGTCCTGAAGATGGAAATTAGTAACCACTGAGTTGGTGCCCAACATTTGATAGGTGGTGGAGAAGTCAGGGTCTGTCTCGTAGATGTGGGGCCATCCAGAGGTCTCGTGGCCGCAAGAGTCTAGCACCATGGTGAGTGTCGTGACTGGAGGTCGACTGAGGCAGTCAGGAACTCGGTTGGTACTCCTTGTTTTATATTTGATGTTGAGGTGGAACTGCTGTAAATATGTTGACCACTTCTGATGGCGGTTATTCTGCAACTTTCCTTGGGTCTGCATGAACTGTAGTGGCTTGTGATCAGTGTGGATGACTGTCTCCTTCCCAAGAATGTAATGTCTCCACTGGTGGCAGGCTTGTACAATGGAGTACATTTCTTTGTCGTAGGTAGGGTACTTATGGATAGCATCTGATAGTGTCTCACTATGATATGCCATGGGGTGGCCGTGTTGAGTGAGAACGGTGCCCACAACATAATCTGAAGCACCTGTCTCGATCTCAAAGTGATGTTGCAGGTCTGGTAATGAGAGTATCGACGATGAGCACAAATGCTTCTTCAAGTCATCGAAGGCTTGTTGTTGGGACAGGCCTCACACAAATTTGTCCTTACCACCACCCCTAGTCACTTGGCTGAGGGCCCATGCGATATCAGAGAATCCCAGCATGAACTGGCGATAGAAATTGGCGAGGCCCAAGAAGCTCCGATGTTCAGTGAGTGTGGTTGGGGCTGGCCAGTCACGAATGACCTGGATCTTGGCTATATCCACATGCACACCATGTCAATCAACGATGTAGCCTAAGTAATGGACCCTGTCCATGCCGAAGGAGCATTTTTCCAAGTTTGCATATAGTTTGTGCTTTCGCAGGGTGTGCAGAACCTGCTGAATATGCTGCAAGTGTTCCTCCCAAGTCTTGGTGTAGATGAGGATGTCATCCAGATACACCACTACAAAAGTATTGGTGAAATGTCGTAGGATATCGTCCATCATCCTCATAAAAGTTGCTGGAGCATTTTTCAAACCAAAAGGCATGACTAGCCATTCAAAAAGACCTTCTTTTGACTTGAAGGCAGTCTTCCATACATCTGTCTGTTCTATTGGGACTTGGTGGTAGCCAGACTTCAGATCAATATTACTGAAGTATTTGGCCCCCATGAGCTGATCAAGGAGGTCATCAATTCGAGGAATCGGGTACTGGTTGCGGACTATGATTTTATTCAGGGCCCAGTAATCAATGCAGAGTCGCCAAGTCCCATCTTTCTTTTGCACCAGCACGATTGGGTTCCCACAAGGTGATGAGCTAGGACGGATGTGCCCCTTGTGGAGCAATGCTTGGATCTGCCTCTTGATCTCCTCGTTTTCCAACAGAGAGCGGTGATATACTGGCCCATTGGGTAGCTGTGCACCTGGGTTCAGATCGATGGGATGCTTGACCTGGTAGTGCAAAGGTACCCCAGTAGGAGAGGAGAAGATATCTGAGTATCCTTCCACCACCTTATCCACTTGCTTCTGTTGTGTGGAGAGATCGGTCATGGAGACCCTGGATGTGGCTGCGATCTTTCTCTCACTTTGAGAGCGAATCACAAAGAAGGAAAATTTCCCGGTCTGAGAGATGACCTTCCTGCATTGCTTGGCAGAGATAAGGGAAATAGCACTAGGAGGGACTGCCTCGGGTATCCTATACAATTTCCTGTTCAAAGAAATAATAACACTACGAGGCCTAGACTCATATATAGCATGACGTTTCCATAAATAACGTTGGCCCAAAAGAACATCTAAAACTTTGAGAGGAGCAACATCACACAATACCTCGTCCTTGAAGGGCTTGATGCCGTATGACAGTCACCACTGTTGGCTGATGCGAAGATTGCTTCCTTTGTGGAGCCATCCAATGGTGTAGGGTTGTGGGTGCGGCATTGTCGGCAGAGCCAGGCGCTTGACGACCTCTGCTGACATGAGATTCTTCTGGCTATCGCTATCAACGATGAAGTGCAGCGGGGTGCCTTTTACCCACATTTGTGAATGGAAGAGGCGTTCTCCTTCTTTTGGCTCGTCTGGCTCATCAGCTGGAGCTTGGTGGTAGCAATGGTGGCACTGGGTTCCGCGTCAATGATCCGTCTTCCCCTTTCTTGTTCGGTCTCAGAGTCAGAACCCGCATCTGATTTAGATGCTTTCACTTTGGCCACCAGCAACTGCTTTGAGCAGCAATCAACAGTGTTATGCCAGGGGCTCTTATGGAAGTCGCACCACTTCCCGGTATCTTTCTTTGTCTTTTCGATGTCCTTCTTTGCTCGAGGCTTGGACTGGTTGTCCTGATACTGTCCATCTTTGCTCTGTCCTTTATTCTGTGGGTTGGGGCCACCCTTTCCTGTCTTTTGCAATGAGGGGTTCCCAGGCCCAAATTGCCGCGTCTTTTGTTTGAGCTTCTGCTCGATTTTGACGGCATATCGGTAGGCCGTGCCCAAGGAAGAGATGTCCAGAAATTCCATTTCGGTCTGGATGTATCTATGCAGACCATCGCGATACTTGAGCACCATATGTTGCTCTGAATCTTTGATACCCAGCTTGGTGCGCAAGGCATGGAAGATATTTGTGAACTCTAGCACTACTTGGTCTCTTTCTTGTCGCAGTGTGGTCCATTTGGTATACAAGTCGTCATAACTTCCAACAGGGTAGTATTGTTCCTTAATAACATCCCTGAAGGATTCCCAGGTGGCCTGACTGAAAATAATGAGGCTTCTTCTATGTCCTTTTGCTCACAGAATGTTTCCCACCAATCTTTGACATGGGGAACGGCTTTGAGGAGCGCAAAAGTAATCTTTTCTCTATTCGAAAAGTTATGGACAGAAAAATACCCTTCTAGTAGATTCAACCACTTATCTACAGCATATGTGTCTATCTGTCCTTCAAATATAGGAATATCGAAGTTGATTTGTACCTTGAAGGGGGTGGCGCCTCCGCTCGAGGAAGATGCGTCACTTGTTGGTAGTCGCTGAAGGATTTGCGCAAAACTATCCATCATCTCGTTCCTCTGCTGCGTGAGGGATTCCTCAAGCAACATTTTGATAGGATCTCCTGTCCCATCATCTTTCTTTTCTCCTGCCATGAGAGGTCTCTTGGGCATGCGAGAGCTTTTGTCCTCAAGAGAAACAAGCTCGAGACCCAATTCTTTGTACCCTGACCTCGTTGAGGACATGCATTAAGATGACAAAGAGCAGACCACTCTGATACCACTGATCCGAATTTTATGAGCAGAACGAAATGAATACAGATTATTATCAGATGCTTAACACAAAATAACAGAGATACAGTAAAACTGGTTTTTTATTCAACAAGGGAATAAGCTAAAATTGTAAAATGCAGTGGAAAAAAAGCTTGCTGGAATGGTGGCGGCTTATCTCTGAGAAGAGATGTGATGAATGCACTCATTTCGCAAGATGGTTACAATGAGGCTCTCAAGGCCTTTTACAATAAACAAGAATGTAAAAACCCTATACATCCAAAAACCTAACCCTAGGAGATGAAGCGCCAAAAGTCATGTGGGCCCCGTTTGGGTAAGTTAGTACATCAACTTCCCGGGGTCATAACTTTTGCATACGATCTCCATTTGGGGCACTCGGATGCCCGTTGGAAAGGTCTATCCGAGATTTACAACTTTTGACTAAGATCAAATGAACATCAAAGGCAACCATTTGGCCCCCCAAATCGCCAAAAAAGGTCGTTTAGGGCCTCAAAATGGCCCCAAACGTTTAGGACCTGAAAAGCTGCTAAAAATAGTACAATATCGAAATTGCCAGAAAACTGTTTTGAGCCAATTGGAAAGATGGGTGGCCACCAATATCCACCTAGATCAACACTAGAGCAAGAGGGGTCCACTAACCATGAATAAGGTGCAATAGTATCTCCATAGGTCAAAATAATTAATAATAGGGTACAACAACTAATGTTAGTGTAACGCCCCATATCTTGACAATCGATAATTAAAAACTCTAATGTGATTTAGCTTACCATTTTATTTGCTTATTATATGTTGACTAGGATAGATTGATTAAGACTATTGTTATATGGACATGTGGACTCCCTTGAGGTGTGTATGGTAAGTGGAATTTACTATTGAATTCATTAATGGAAATGAATATGTTACTTCATATTGAACATGCAAATTGAATATAGAATATCCATATGAAGAATGCTAATTTAGTTGTTTGCAAAAGTACTTACATGATTATTTGTAAATGTTGTATTAGTGAAATGGATTAACACTTGAAAGAGTTGGGTATGGCTTTATATATGTTTCATGTTAATGATGAACTATTCCACATGTTAATTGGCTATGAGATAGGCGGATTCCTATATTGCCAAGGGGCACGAGATGTATTGAACATCATGAGTATAGTGATGTTATATCAAATTTCATGCTATTTTTCCAATATTTCTATGACTTGTGGGTGAGTGTGAGTTTTGACAGGAATTGTGACTTTCCCAAAGTGGTTTTTCAATGATGGGAGCCCTTAGAACAGTGATGGCACAATATAGTTGACGTAGGGTGTTGACCCTAGTACTATTAGGGGGGGTGGAGGAATTTCCCATCGTTTATCCCTCGAAACCTGGAGTTGTGGGAGGTTTGTGTAGCGCACTCCCCTAGACGTGTGATGACGACTAGCGGATGCCTACTGGGGAAGCTTGGTCGATGTAGTCGATCGACACTTCCGCTTACGGGTTCTATATGTGGTTAGGTCGTGCAGTCGACGCCATAGTATATTACAGCAGAGGACGGGATGGTGAGGTCAGGAGATGGAAGTAGTGGTGATTTGGGGGCTGGATTACTGATGTGATGGATGGTACCAATGATGGATTGGATGGTGTTCTTGATTGTTATTAACCATCATGATTATATGTTTGATTTCACCATTATGTTTATCTAATTTTGTCTTATTGTTTCTGTATGAATGATTATGAATGATGAATGATGCAGTGTTTAATTGTTCTTCTATATGTTGTTTGTGAGGATGTAATAATGATTTATTAGGAGCATTAAATGTGATTATTAGTACGCATGCTTAAGACGTGTGCACTGGCCATGCATACGTCAATTCGTGATTACATTACTATGATTGGTCGATCGATGAATAAATTAATATGATTATATTATCTGTTAGTAACTTGGTTGACGAATTGATGAAAGCATTACTTGTGTGTTGAAAGTATGAGTTTGTTGACTTGTTTAATATGATTTAGATTTATATAAATTGATTGGATTATTAAATAACATATATAATTATATACATATAATATAAAATATGTCATAATATAATATAGTATATGAAAATATCTTATTTGACTTATGAATGAAAGGATAATATAAATAAATGGATAGATAGGATTTGCACAAATTTTTAGAAAATGGTTGTCATAGTTGCATTAAGATGGAAGCATGACAAGTGAGACTTTGCATCCATGTTTATTAATATTTTAAATATTTAAATCAAATTTCTATTTTTTGGAGAAAATGAATTTATTTGATTGATGATTATTATTTATGGGAATTTATTGATGGATGAGGAGGAGGATGAGGATTTTTGATATAAATATGAGACTTGAGAGTGGAAGGAGGGGGGTTCTTTTTCTCTTGAAGATTATTTTGGTGAGAGTATTCTAGGATGGAGAATTTTGGGGTATGAGAAGTTTTGAAGAGTTGGAAGAGTTTGAGAACTCTTGGAAGATTTGATACATAGCCTATTGGTGCATCACTGTTGTGTTCTTTGGGGGTCTCGGGGCACGGAGGGCCAGGAGCCATTTGGATGGGACCATTTAGATGGCTTCTTGGGGCTAGGGAGCCGGCTAGGCCCCTAGTTGGCTGGGAGGTAAACCGTGGTTCCACTTTGGGAAAGGAAGATAGAAGCAACTCGAGATGAAGATGGAACCTTGCTTCAGTTTGGACTTCGTCACATTCTTATGTCGATGTACTTTTCTTGTGGTTTAAAATTGTTTATAGAATGTTGTAAATTTGTTAGATGCTATTGTAAAATGTTTATGTGTTGTTTATATGCTACTATGGTTACATGATGTATATTGAGCTTGCATTGACACTCTTATACATTTCAAAAATAAATAAATAAAATAGATACTTAATTAGTTTAAAATTCTTAATGCCCTTGAGAGGCATTACACATGGTATCAGAGCTTAGGATCGAATACTAGAACCTTATGGGTCTACTAAAAATTAGTGAAGAAAAATGTATAAGATATAAAACATAACTTAAATAGAAAACATAGGTTAGTTTGAACAAGATTGAGCAGAAAACAGAATTGAAATTGATTTGAATCTAGTAGAAAATAAAACTGAAATTTATTTGAACAAAAAAAATTATACATTCACAGCCAGGGCTGCGCCCCTTTGGCCTGTTAACAAGCAACCCACCATACTGAATTCCAAAATAGAAGTGAGGCGTTGCATGGATATGAAACAATCATGGATGGGGGATGGAACTATGAAGTTTCAAACCTGTACATTGATGTCGTATCATAAATGTGAGAACATGGATTCTTCACGTAAAATCCATCATTAAATGGTCGCCTCATTGCGTAAGGACTTAACCTAAATCCTTTGGCGTGTGAAAGGATTTTCACAGTTCTGTAATGAATGCCAATTAATATACTAGGTATTACAGCTGCATAATATTAGAGGGTAAGTAGAATAGGCTATTAAGTGTCTATTCAGAGGATGGGTACTCAACCCTACCTACATGACAGGTTGAGAGGTATCTTCAAGTCTATGTCTAAATTCTCCAGCCTTTTCTGCCGTCAATCTAATTAATTAAATAATATAAAAACAAAAATATGATATTCACTAGTTAAGAGCTCACCCATGGTCACGGTAGCCATAGATGCGATTTAAATTAATGGAGTTGTATGGAAAGCAATTAGATTGTCAAAGGAAAAAAAAAATATATACGGTACAGAAGTTGGTGAGATAGCGTAAAAAGACGAATTGAACTAAACTGTCATTCAATGCCTTAAGTCATTCAAGATTTTGAGACACTCAGACTATCACAACGATTCGCAAAATCAATTTCTTTGCACTACAACTGCGGTACCAAGATCATATCCCATTTGGCTGTCAATTCCCGAATTCCTATGAAAATATGTTATATATATATAAGCTAACTGTACAAAGTACAAACACCGACAAATATAAAATAATTTAAGATCGAAGGGAGATTGGCAATTTGGCAGAATTGATTAAAAAAAAAAGGGATTCACTTCAAATGACAGAAGCCAGGATGGTAGATGAAACATTGAAGTAACATCAATGCACACTAAACTTCCTATCGTACTATTTAGGCAAGAAAGGTTTGAACACTCAAAGCATAAACGTACCAAAACATTTTCAATAAATGGTAGTAAATTCCAAACCATTTGGTTCATGTAATTAGTATCACCAAGTAGAAAAACAAGCACTTAAATCAATAATACAAGTATAAGAACCAAAGCCTCGTTCAGCTTGTTCTACAAGTCACCCAATGCTCTATCATGACCAGGGATCTCAGGCTTGGGAATTGATTTGATTTGGCATGTCATGGCATTGTAAAGACGTTCCATGGGTCGCAATTTAGAGTACCCTGACCATACTCGAGCATGTGTTTGATTCA
This sequence comes from Larix kaempferi, assembly GCA_027924585.1. Classification (NCBI taxonomy): domain Eukaryota; kingdom Viridiplantae; phylum Streptophyta; class Pinopsida; order Pinales; family Pinaceae; genus Larix; species Larix kaempferi. The sequence goes on from BSBM01001068.1 coordinate 472,983, forward strand.
CAGGTGGAAAAGTTAACGCTTGTTATTTTCTGAGTCGTAATGAGCTAGTAGGATGCTCCTGTTTTTATCTGTCCACTATCCATACCAACAACCAGATCTGCAGTAAAATTATTCTCGGTCTCTCTTCTTTGACGGCTAACCATGACACCCCAACCAAGAACTTTAGAGTCAAGGGATGCTTGGATAGATTCAGTAATAGTACCAATTTGATTCAACTTTAGCAGTAAAGCATTGCAATATTTCTTTTTAATTCCTTCGGCGATTGGCTTTGGGTTTGTCACAAGCAAATCATCCCCTACAAGTTGTGTATCAAATTTTGACTGAAGAGCTGCCCATGAGCTCCAGGCATCTTGATCAAAAGGATCTTCGATGGTAACAATTGGGAAGTCTCTAACAAACTCTTTATATAGTTCAGCAAGACTCGATCCAGAGTGCAAGTTGGTCCCACTGTTGGGTTGTTCTTGGAAGTCTAAATCATATTTTCCATCTTAGTCAAAAACTCCGAAGATGCTACAACCATTCCAATTTTTACTTTGTGGGTGAATTGGCTTTGAAGTTTGCAAAGCCAAATCACTGGGATGCCTTCAAAAGAAAATTAGCTTTTCCATTCAAGTGGAGCCCTTGCCAGTATATCCAGCCTTTTCAATAGCATCAAGAAGCAAAACCAATCCCTCTCTATTATCTTGGATGTTCGGAGCAAATCCTCATTCATCTCCAACATTGCATACATCTTGCCCATATTTTTCCTTTAAGATGCCTTTCAAGACACGGTATACCTCACTACCCATACGCATAGCCTCTGAAAATGAATTAACACCTACATGAAATCTCATGAACTCCGGCATTGCGAGCTTGTTTCCAGCATGACTACCTCCATTTATTACATTAAAAGCTGGAACAGGAATGACGAGCTCCTTTGTTCCAGCAATTCCCTGAATATGCTTATACATAGGTATGCCTTCTTCTCCTACACCAGCTCTGCATATACTTAGAGATAATCCAAGTATAACATTGTCCCCAATTTGGATTTGTTGGTTGTTCCATCCAACTCCAACATTATAACATCCACATCTTTTGATTCCTCGATATAAGGTATCCGTCTTTATTAAGAAGAAGAAGTCGGACCCAAGATCATTAGGTTTCGTCATGACCTTCAAAAGAAGGAGACTGGAGATAACCTTGAGGAGTACCAGCGAAAATCTCAAGTCTCTATCTTGGGAATCACATAGAAGGGACAAACCTCACGCAGGCTTAGAGGGTTGTTGGCGGTGTATAGAGCTTAACCTGTAAAGCTTCAAGTAAACCAGGGAGGTATCGACGTTGAAGTTTACATTGTGAGGAATCCCCATATATATATGGAGATATGGAATCGTATACAAGGTGAACAAATATCAACCAATGAAATAGCTTTATGGTTGTACAGACCATTGATTATACTTCCAGAACTAGGCCAAGACGTACTATTATTTGGTGTTGCCGATAGGGCATCCATCAGTATGGAGTTGTGCCCATTGTCCTCTGCACTAGGTCATGCGGATGTGCCTTTGGCGGCATCCTGGAGGGTGCTTTGTGTACCTTCCTCTCCAAAGATACCAATGTTTCCATACTTTGCAGCTCTTTGAACGATACTGAGAAGGGGCCGCGCCCTGTATGCAGGGATATATCTTGCAAATTGGATGCCTTCCAAACATTGTAATGGCCATCTTGTAACAGTCGTCCAACTATATGTTGTGGTGTCCAAGATTCAACCAATAAAATTGGGGGGGGGGGCACATATTCCTTTAGGTCAAGGGAGAGGAATGCATAAATGTTTGTATTCATCATTCCCCACACCCCTGAATGAAATCCCCGTATAGAGGCACACTCGGATATAATAAAAAAGTGAGATCTAGCCCATATCAATCATAAGTCACCTCTACATGTGTATAAGTGAAGCCCTCATATAAAATAAAAAAAACAAACACCTCATCATGAGTGTAGAATTTGGAATTATTCTCAATTTTTTTTTTCAACTAGTTTTGACATCAAATAGAGGCTTTGCTCGGTTATTTATGAGTTCTTATTAATGCTAGAATACAAAGGCTCAAATGAATAGAGAATCATGGTGCACAGAACTCGTCACTGCAACAACCAACTAATTCTTCCTTTGTCTTTGCCTTGGATCTTTTGCTAAGAAAAGAGATAGCTATAAGACTCCAAACTAGCTTTTGCTCTTTTCTTCTGCGTTCAATCTTCTTTGAGAATGAGAATAAACTATCGGACTCAGAACTAGCATCGATCCTTTTGTCTCTATCTATGTTTCTGTGCCTGATTCGAAGAACTCCTTTTATCATTGAACAGGTTGTGTTGATGCTAGAAACATAGAGTAATCTGGGATTAGTGGCATCTATAATAAGTCTTATACTAACGATCCTCTCTGTTATAAATTTGATATAATGATAATGTACAAAATATTTAATATTTGTAAATTGGGTAGTGCATGGTTGTAACCATTTCATAGTCCAAATTTGATATAAGATCTCTCGTATTATAAATATGTTATTATAATAGTGTGGGACGATTTTAAAGTCCAAATCTGGTATGAGATTTTTGCAATGGAATCTTTTCACATTGGTAGATTAAAGTGCCAAAGAATCACTTAGAGAGCACTATGGAAAGATAAGCTTGTGATGCGCGGGAATTCTAATGGATGGAACTGTGAAAAGACATGCACTAAATATTGGATGGAAGCATAGGTAAGATAAATGCCAATGTATTGCTCCATAACTTCATGGATATCAAAACTTTGACAGGCTTTATCGAAGCGGTCCTTTCAGCTAAATTCACTGCCAAGATATAGCAAAGAGTTATGTTGGTCTTTAGTCTTCTCTTCTCCTCTAGAATCTCGGAGTCTGAGCTATCACGTCAGGTGGAAGACGTAGAAGAAGACTTTGCTCTACTTCGAGGTAGTTCTTTTCTACACCGTCTTCATAAATGAAAAGCGACTTCAAAAACAAAAGCCAACATCGACTCGCGTAACTACTGACTACTTTTCTACGCACAATTAAGTGTTAAAATGTTTTAGCATTTTTTTAATCATTAAATTTGGTTTAGTTTAAATTTAAACTAAATTAGGGTAACTAACTAACTAAATTAGGGTATCTTATACTATTTTAATATTTTAACATTTATAGAAAAGAGAACAATTTTTGTCATGCAAAGAGGATTATTAATATATAAATATATATATATATATTGTATAAAAATCAATATAATGTTTTTAAAAGATTTTAGTTAAAAATAGGATTTAAATTTTAATTGTGACTAAGTGAAACTAATTCTTAAGTTATTGCAAAAAAAAATCTATTAAAAGAGTTTGATGAAATTAGTCTAATGATAAATTTTAATGGAAATCAAATATGTGTGGGCAACTTTGGTATACATGTAAACTAAACATATACCAACAAGAATCTAATAATATCATAACATTATTTAGAAATCCTATTAATAAAACTACCATTCATATAGTTCACATAAATGACCTTGATAAAATCAAATATTGATCTTTCCAAAATATTGGCCACTTTTGTTATTACTACCATGGTTGTATAAATTAATATTAAAGGAACATAGGTTAATTGTTCCTTTAAGATAAAGTTTTCTAGATTAATGAAATATTAAATAAATGAAGGAAATTAGGTAAGGGTAGTAAGGATTGACTTAATCAAAGTATAATTGTAAAAATAATGTCCAAGGTAGGATACACACTATTGTTTTATATTAGAGTTTAAAAAAGAAGAAGAAGAAAGACAATTTCCCTTGAAAGTTGTAATCAAATTGGATGTCTTGATACGAGTATGGGAAGTAAGGGAGTAAGATGAGTATGTGTATTTCACGTCTAGTCATAATCTATAGTTGTATCAAGCACCTATTTAGAAGTGGTAGGCTAGACTCTACCCATGTGTTAAAAATGAAGTTGTAAATATTCTACATGTATAATATGCAATTCATGGGGTAAGAGCTATGTTTAATGAGTATTGAGTGATAAAGGGCACTTGATTAATAAACATGGTGTTGTTCAAGTTATTATATATGGTAGACTATTCAAGAAACTCTGAAGATGGATCTTAATTAAAATTTCTAATGAGAAAGTAAGTGGTATAAATTTGAGAGAAAATCAATAAAGTGAGCAAATGTTAAACGAGTCATACTAATACCCCAGAAACCAAAATAAATGTTATATGGGAGATAACATCTTCTTATGAATCGTAATACCAAAAGGACTATAAAAATTTTCAAGGTATCTAAATTGTTGTGGATAACACTCTAGTAACACACAATGAACCTTGACATGTGTGTTATAAACGGGGAGCCTTGACGAGGTCATGGTTGTAGATCTATGTGAGAAGGTATCAATGTAATCTTAGACCCTTGATGGATGTATTTAGGATTGATAGATCCACATTGGGATGGATCTATGCTGGTGTAATTAAATTACAGTTTATAATTAGATAACAAACTCATAATCAAATAACAAGGTTGTAAAGAGGTAGGTGTGATTATAGGTAGTAATGTAGTAAAGGAATTATAAATAGGTTATAAAGATGAAAACAAGGTAACAAACACATCCTTATTATTATTTAAATATTGACCTCTACTAATATATAAATCAATATGTGCCATATTGTACATGTGGAAGGGTTTTATGAAGATGTTAATAAATATAGTAATTTTAGATATAAAATAAATAAATAAATCGTATACCACAAGGAATATAAAGGTTGTATGTATATTCTTACATAATTAATAACATATCAATGTCAATATGAAGCATGTGAGATTTGAATGCCATAAAAGAAGATTATTGTGGAACATAATTCACACAAATTTTAGTCAAATAAGAAAAGGAATGTGAATAATAGCAGTAGACGTGAATAATAATAATGGGCAATTTAAGTGTAATTATAGTGAAAACAATATATCAATATGAGTATAAGTAACAAGTGTCATGATAATATTTTGGAATGATAAGCAACGATAGATAGTAAAGAGAGTTAGTAGGCCGAGATTCATGATGTGCATCAATGATTGCACTATTGACAAATTTAGTCATTACCTCAGGGATGGAAATGATATGTGTTAAAATTAAAACCGTAAGTACTTTGTGCATGACATGAGACTCCTGAGTAAAATTTCTCATTTGTCAAGTGTTGACTAATAATGTATTGTATATTAGGTGGGTAAACATGATGCTCTTGGAGTTGTTATTAGTACATCATACAAGATACTATTGAGGTTTGGATCTAATTAAATATACTAGTGAAAAATTAATTGATGTTTGTTAGAAAGAAGATCAATAAAACTAAGAATCGATAAATGGTCGTAACAATACACCTTGAAACTAAGGAAATGCTATATGGGAGACAAGGTCTTCTTATGAACTATGATATAGAAAACAACAACAAATTATGATTATATGTTAACTAATAGGACTAAATGAAGTGATAAACCTTTATGAAGTTAGATCAATTGTGTGTATAACATGTAAAGTGTAACTTGAGAACACATCTTATGTGATGGAAGAGGTAACATTATATAATAACAACATGTTGATCATGTGAAGGTCTCATGGTAATAGCATGGCTAAGGTATTTTAATCAGAAGGAATAGAGATATGGTATCGAGATTTTTCTTAAAATTCTGAATGACCATAACTTCGGGACAAAGTTTCTTAAAGGGTGGGTGTATGTAACGCCCCATATCTTGACAATCGATAATTAAAAACTCTAATGTGATTTAGCTTACCATTTTATTTGCTTATTATATGTTGACTAGGATAGATTGATTAAGACTATTGTTATATGGACATGTGGACTCCCTTGAGGTGTGTATGGTAAGTGGAATTTACTATTGAATTCATTAATGGAAATGAATATGTTACTTCATATTGAACATGCAAATTGAATATAGAATATCCATATGAAGAATGCTAATTTAGTTGTTTGCAAAAGTACTTACATGATTATTTGTAAATGTTGTATTAGTGAAATGGATTAACACTTGAAAGAGTTGGGTATGGCTTTATATATGTTTCATGTTAATGATGAACTATTCCACATGTTAATTGGCTATGAGATAGGCAGATTCCTATATTGCCAAGGGGCATGAGATGTATTGAACATTATGAGTATAGTGATGTTATATCAAATTTCATGCTATTTTTTCAATATTTCTATGACTTGTGGGTGAGTGTGAGTTTTGACAGGAATTGTGACTTTCCCAAAGTGGTTTTTCAATGATGGGACCCCTTAGAACAGTGATGGCACAATATGGTTGATGTAGGGTGTTGACCCAAGTACTATTAGGGGGGGTGGAGGAATTTCCCACCGTTTATCCCCCGAAACCTGGAGTCGTGGGAGGTTTGTGTAGCGCACTCCCCTAGACGTGTGATGACGACTAGCGGATGCCTGCTAGGGAAGCTTGGTCGATGTAGTCAATCGACACTTTTGCTTATGGGTTCTATATATGGTTAGGTCGTGCAGTCGACGCCATAGTATATTGCAGCAGAGGACGGGATGGTGAGGTCAGGAGATGGAAGTAGTGGTGATTTGGGGGCTGGATTACTGATGTGATGGATGGTACCAATGATGGATTGGATGGTGTTCTTGATTGCTATTAACCATCATGATTATATGTTTGATTTCACCATTATGTTTATCTAATTTTGTCTTATTGTTTCTGTATGAATGATTATGAATGATGAATGATGCAATGTTTAATTGTTCTTCTATATGTTGTTTGTGAGGATGTAATAATGATTTATTAGGAGCATTAAATGTGATTATTAGTACGCATGCTTAAGACATGTGCACTAGCCATGCATACGTCAATTCGTGATTACATTACTATGATTGGTCGATCGATGAATAAATTAATATGATTATATTATCTGTTAGTAACTTGGTTGAAAAATTGATGAAAGCATTACTTGTGTGTTGAAAGTATGAGTTTGTTGACTTATTTAATATGATTTAGATTTATATAAATTGTTTGGATTATTAAATAACATATATAATTATATACATATAATATAAAATATGTCATAGTATAATATAGTATATGAAAATATCTTATTTGACTTATGAATGAATGGATAATATAAATAAATGGATAGATAGGATTTGCACAAATTTTTAGAAAATGGTTGTCATAGTTGCATTAAGATGGAAGCATGACAAGTGAGACTTTGCATCCATGTTTATTAATATTTTAATTATTTAAATCAAATTTCTATTTTTTGGAGAAAATGAATTTATTTGATTGATGATTATTATTTATGGGAATTTATTGATGGATGAGGAGGAGGATGAGGATTTTTGATATAAATATGAGACTTGAGAGTGGAAGGAGGGGGGTTCTTTTTCTCTTGAAGATTATTTTGGTGAGAGTATTCTAGGATGGAGAATTTTGGGTATTTTGGGGTATGAGAAGTTTTGAAGAGTTGGAAGAGTTTGAGGACTCTTGGAAGATTTGATACATAGCCTACTGGTGCATCACTGTTGTGTTCTCTGGGGGTCTCGGGCATGGAGGGCCAGGATCCATTTGGATGGGACCATTTAGATGGCTTCCTGGGGCTAGGGAGCTGGCTAGGCCCCTAGTTGGCTGGGAGGTAAACCATGGTTCCACTTTGGGAAAGGAAGATAGAAGCAACTCGAGATGAAGAAGGAAGCTTGCTTCAGTTTGGACTTCGTCACATTCTTATATCGAGGTACTTTTCTTGTGGTTTCAAATTGTTTATAGAATGTTGTAAATTTGTTAGATGCTATTGTAAAATGTTTATGTGTTGTTTATATGCTGCTATGGTTACATGATGTATATTGAGCTTGCATTGACACTCTTATACATTTCAAAAATAAATAAATAAAATAGATACTTAATTAGTTTAAAATTCTTAATGCCCTTGAGAGGCATTACAGTTAGGGAGAGTCAACAACTCCTAGTCCCCAACCTCCTCACATGTGCAAACCATTTCCCCCCATCCTCATTGTATTCTATGTCAAACTAGTTAATTTATTAAGAATTAATAATAACAATAATGTTCGAGTACATAGTCCCGACACCTTTTGCCACAATAACAAAACAAAAATTACATATGTCCGGGGCTTAAAACATTGGGGTATTACACTCCCCTTCCCCTAAAAAAAATTCATCATCCTCTATGCGTACTTATTACGTATATGCCTTTAAAATTTTTCAAAAAAGATGATGGTATGCCTCCCTCATAACATCCTCTAACTCCCAAGTAGCATCTTCATGACTGTCGTGGAATATCCATTGGACCTTTACCTACCTGATCTCTCGATTTCAAAGCAACTTGACCTTTCTTCCCAATATGGAAATTGGTTGTACCGAAAAAACCCCTTTCGATTCCTCTTGAATCATATTCCAATAAATCACATGATTAGCATCAAGTATATACTTTTTCAACAAAGAGACATGAAATACATTATGTACTTTTATGCAAGCAGGTAATGCAATATTATATGCAATGGGCCCTATCCTAGTTAGGATCTTAAAGGGTCCACAGTATCTAGCAGCTATCTTGGAACAGTTTCCCAAGTTCAAGGAACTCTTCTTGAGACTAACTTTAAAAAATACATGATCTCCAACCTTAAATTGTTGGTCAGTTCTTCTATGATTTGCATAACTTTTCTGTATGTCTTGAGCTGCTTTCAAATTTTGCTTGATTCTAACCATATGATCTTCCATGTCCTTCAGAATTTCAGGTCCAATGATGGCTCTTTTTGTTGGATTATCCCAGCTAATACGAGTATTTCACTTTCTCCCATACAATGCCTCAAAAGGAATCATCTTTAGAGAGGCATGATATCCATTATTATAGGCAAACTCTACCAAGTGTAAATAATATTTCCATTTGGATGGTTGATCCATCACATATGATCTCAACATATCTTCTATCACCTTATTGACTCTTTCTTTCTGAGGATGGTATGTTGTACTCATTTTCAGACTTGCACCAAATCCATTGAACAATTCTTTTCAAAATTTAGAAGTAAATTTTGTATCCCTATCTGACGCTATAGATTTGTGAATTCCATGCAATCTGGCAACTTCTTTCATAAATATGTATGCAATGTTAGATGCCTTATGAGTTGTCTTTACTGGTATAAAGTGTGCATATTTACTCAACTTATCTACTACTACCATGATGCCATCATTATGTATTTTTTTCTTTGGTAACTTTGTGATTAAATCTATTGTCACTACATCCCACTTCCATTCAGGTATTGGTAATGGATTCAACAAACCAACTAGATTCCGATGTTCCACTTTAACCTTCTAGCATTACATACATCTAGCTATGTACTCCGCAACATCATTTTTCATCCTTGTCTAGTAGTACTGCTTCCTCATAGCTGCTATGGTCTTTTGATATCCTAAATTCCCATCATAGGGAACATTATGCAACTCCTTTAGAACAATCTTCCTCAAGTATACATATTTTGGCACATAAACTCTATCCTTATGCATGAGGATTCCATTCTCTTAAAACCTATACTTACAAACTTCGGTGGTACTTTTTGCTGTTGCAATCCATCTTTCACCTACTAGTAATGTTCATCCATAGAATTGGCTTCAATGATATTATATTTCAAATATGATGTACCAGTACTGATAGTTGTTGCATACATTACATGTATCTTCCTACTAAGTGCATATGATACCTTATTTTCCTTGCCTTTGATGTGCTTGATATCAAATTCGTATTCACATATCAATTCCATCCACTTTCTTTGTCTTGGATTTAGAGTAGTCTCCTCAAACAAGTACCTCAAACCATCATGATCAGTTCTTAATTCAATTTTCGTACCCATCAAGTAGTGCCTCCACATCTTCAAGGCATGAATGATAGTTGTAAGTTCTAGATCATGAGTGGAATAGTTATGTTCGTGTTCTTTTAGCTTTCTGGATTCATAATTGATTATATGACCATTATGAGTCAACACTCCACCAATTCCTTTCTTACATGCATCTATTCATACTACAAATCTATAAACATGATCTGCAATATTCAAATTTGGCACACTGGTAAGCCTTTCCTTGAGTCTTTGAAAACTATCTTCACACTTAGGAGTCCATTTGAAATTCACACCCTTTTTCTAAAAGGATGTGATGGGATGAGCTAACTTTGATAAGCCCTCAATGAACCTTCTATAACATCCTTCTAACCACATAAATATCTTACTTCTGATACATTCCTTGGTGTCGGCCATTCCATAATAGCTCTTATCTTCTCAGGATTTATTGAGATTCCTTCTTCTAAAATGATGTGGCCTAAGTAGTGGATTCTACTTTGATAGAATGAACACTTACTTACCTTGGAATACAACTGATGATCTCTTAGTACTTGCATCACCAATCTTAGATGATCTTCATTCTCTTCTTCTGACTTGGAGTAGATAAGGATATTGACATCCAAGAATACAATTACAAACTTATCCAAATACTTCTCGAAAACTCCATTCATCAGGAACATGAATGTTTCCGGTGCATTTTTCAATCCAAATGGCACCACTATAAACTCATAATGGTTGTACATTGTCTTGAATGTTGTCTTACTAATGTTTTCATCTTTGATTTTGACTTGGTGATATCCTAAGCTTAGATCTATCTTTTAAAATATTGTGTCTCCTCTTAGTTGATCAAACAAGTCACCAATCCTTGGTAAAGGATACTTGTTTCTGATTGTAGCTTTGTTCAATTGTCTGTAATCTATACATAGTCTTAGATCTCCATATTTCTTCTTTACAAACAACATTGGATCCCCCCAAGGTGATACACTGGGCCTTATGTACCCTTTTTTAGTAACCCTTCTAATTGCATATGCAATTCTTTCAATTATGGAGTGTTCATTATGTAAGGTGCTTTAGATGAGGGAACTATACCTAGCACCAAATCAATAGAGAAATCAGTGTCTCTCTTAGGTGGCATTCATGGCAATTCTTGAAATATATTTGCAAACTCTTGTAGCGTTGGGTTTTCTTGTATATCAAGCTCTTTCCCTTCTCTTGTCTCCTCCACATGAGCTTCATACAACTAACAACTAAAAACCTTTCCTAAAACACTTATTCAACTCTAGAGCTATGATTTTCCTTAGAGATATGGGTCTAGGTATACCTCTCACTGTCACTCGATTTCCTTCTTCATCCAGACAAGCATAGGTCTTGTTGTGATAGTCAAGCATGGAATGATGTGCATCCAACCAATCCATTCCAATCAATAAATCATAAGAACCCAATGGTATGATGTTCAAGTATACAAAGAAAATTAGACCTTTCATTTCCAAATGACACTTCCTTACTTCTTCTGTGATCTTCCTCTTGGTTCCTGTAGCCAACTGCACTAGCCTTGTTGTTTCAAGCTTACTTTTGTTCAAATGACATATCTCAACTATGTTAGGTGCAATATAACTATGGATAGATCCCGAATCAATTAAAATATATATGAATTTATTAGAAATATTACGTTCTACCTCAATCATTTGGGACTGGTGGTTAGCTTATCTATGATCCAGGAATGCATAGATTTTTGGAATACTTCTTCCAACATCACAAATAGTTGATGCTTTTTGAATGTTTTGAATGGTGCTTCCCTTCTATGGAAATTTCTTGGCATAGTGATTCCGCTTACATACCCAACATTCGAAAGGTGGTCTTGGCATTTTGTCTGAATGCTCTCCCCACATAGCTTTGTTTTGATCTAGTTGTATTTTCTAATAAGAGTTATTATTGTTTATGAATGATGGAGGTTGAAATCCTTTCTTCCTTTGCTCTTGCTTGTCCCTTTTCTTATCTCTCCAATCCTTATGATATGGAGCTTTGTTCTTATTCAGATAATATAGATGTTTTTCCTTCCAAATGAAATATTGAAGAGTCTTTGGTGTATCACATTGGATCTTGTCTCTATAAAATGATGGCATACCACTTAAGAACCTATGAATATTTACTTTCTCATCCTTTATGAGTCCATCATACTTCATGAGTTCTAGGAACTTTTTCTCATAAGCTTCCATAGTCACGCTTACCAACTTGAGTTCAAAGAACTCTTCCATCTTCTTTTCATAGTATTGTTTTGAGAGATATTCTTTCTATAAGTACTTCTTAAGCTTCCTCCAAGAGATTCTATGTTCATCAATATCCTTTAGCTTGACTAGTTTATCCCACCAATGGATTCTTTACCTTGAAAATGGTAGATGGATACCCTTGCTTCCATGCTTGATGTGTAATGATGCAACTAGAAAAACTTTCTAAGTCCAAACAACCAAGCTTCAGTGTCCTCCCCTTGCCTTGCTTCTCCATCAAAGGTTGGAAGCTTGATTCTCCTTAGTTCTCCCACCAATTCATTATGTGCAAGCTTCCTTTTCTTATATCTTACTGGGGGTGTTTCAGGGTTTCTTTATTTGCTACTTGATGAGTACCCTTTCTTCTTCATTGCAGAGGGATTGTGATGAATTTTTCTTGAAGATGATCTAGACATCTCATAATCCCTCCTTGGCACAATAATCCTTGGTGAGGTTCTCCAATATCCTTGCAATTGCTTCAGACTATACATGATTCTTTCTTGAGTGTGAATGGTCCTTTCATTATCCTTTCTGCAATTTTCTGCTTCCATATTCAAAATTCTTACCCAGTTTTCCAAACTCAACAGTTTAATGCTTCCATGGTGTCCATTTGTACTTGCTTCTCCTTTTCTAGGACCTTTCCTAATAAGTTCATTAAACTCTTCTTTAGGGTTGTATGGCATCTTTCCTTCTTCCAAATCCATATCTACACTTACTAACTTCTTACCCTTCACTGCTTTGATTAGACTTCAAATTGCAATTCAATAATCCTCACCACTTGCTCATTCACAAAATCACATTACTAGAGGTTGCAATGTGTTCAATGTTAATCACCGTTAGAGGTATTCCCACTGGTATATGTATAATACTCTTCTATTTACATCATACATTCCAAAATATACTAAGTTACAAATCTATGGAAGGACCAACAATATCAGAGTTGGAACCTAAGCTCTAATACCACTCTGTGGTGTGCCTGGTCCCAAAAACAAGGTAGAGACACCGCGAGAACTAGGGGGGAAGGTTGAGTCAACTGGAATAAGGTTACTAAGACTAGGACATCATGCCAAAGCCAATAAATTAACATTCATCCCCTTTTCAAAAAGTAAAAACATATCCTTTACTAAAACACATGCTACGTAAGGTAATGTATTTTACTTGAATACATTGATTGTTTATGACTAAAAGCATGATAGATGATATTATAATGTCCAAGTGCATATATTTATCTCATGTATGAGATCGTAATTGATGTATTATAGTGCTAGTGAAAAACATAATTATAGACAATTATAGATTATCATAAGTGCACAACTATTCTTTTTATCATCTGATTGTGTTTCGATATTAGATTATTAGTTTGGTTATGTGGGTGCTGATTTTAGATTGTGAATAATAACAACATTAAGGATACATCTACATCCACATAGACCAGAATAAAATTAGTGACATGGGTCACCATATACAACCAAACAAACAAAATCGCATGGTTGTCCCCTATGGCCATCATTCACTAAAAATCAGATTTCATGGTTCCCCCCCACCAGCCATCAATCATTAATACAAATCATATTTTTATGGGTGTCATACGCAGCCATATAACACTAAGACAATCATATTTTTATGGCTGTCATCTACAACCATCTAGGATCATAATACATCGGATCTCAAGCTATCATTTACAATCATTAAAACCATCAAAGAAACAAAAAAGAAGGCTTCCATCTACAGCCATAGAAAATGTGAGATAAATAGAGGAGATGGATGCCACCTACATCTATAGAATATCATGAGAGAAAGAGAAAAATGGCTAACACCCGCAGTCATAGAACCATGAGAGAGAGAGAGAGAGAGAGAGAGAGAGAGAGAGAGAGAGAGAGAGAAGATAAATTAGAGAAGCTAGAGAAGATAGGGAAGGTTCTTCACAATTCAGTTCAATATCGCACGAAGGCCATCCACCTACATTTGATTATTAACATAACAATCTTTATAACATATATAGATCATCCATCCTACATTCAATCGCTAACATAACATTCATAAACATAAACGTAAATTAATTTAGTCTCCACGGTACATATGCATAATAAAATAGAATAAATAACACATAAGCAAATACTTATCTCAAAAATGAAATTGGATTCAATAGGACCACGTTCCTCCCAACCATAGAGATTCCATGTTAGTTCATCTCTCAGCATGACAATGATCCCCTAGCTGAGGATATGGTTCCACAAGTAGAGGTACCCACAACCAGAGTAGTCGTAGCTCACTCCCTCACCACTTACTTTCCCTTCCATCTACACTACCTAGTGAGTTGTGACCACCCACGCTCACCACGACTCTTCAAATATCACCATCCTCACCCAATGGATTTGCATGCTAGACTAGGGACAATTAATGTTCCATGAGGGAACACAGGTAATAAACCATAAACTCTCTAGTAACATCACACTCTCACGCCTAACACAAGTCACAATGAGCACCATCCAACCCACTCACTAACTAACACAACAAAGATATAGTTCATGTATAAATAAGGCTCAAGAAGGGAAATTCGAATCCAAGGATACAAACTCGATGTGGTTGAGGTGTAGTTAAGCTTCATCAATGTCGACTTAACTCGAATTGATTGAGTGGTGACTTAGCTTAAGATATTCCCTTCCCAAAATTAGCACTATAAGGAGGAGTTATAAAAAACCAAGGAGTGGAGACCAATAATATCTGAAGGAGGGTGCACTATTCATGGGAGGTGAGAGAGTTCTTCCAATAGGATCATAAATAACCTATGCACACAAAAATAGGGATAATCTCCATGAATAGAGGAGCAGGGTGCACTTATGGTGGTGGAGGATAAATTCTACCTTGTGGAAGCTAAAATATAGCTTACAGCTCCTATAATCTAGGGATAGGGCACCTTAGTGCAAGTGGGGACCAAAAAATAGTATCTCTCATCCAAGGAGGGCGCATTCACCAAGTGGGTCCCACCAAAACATCATGAGAGCGAAGTAGAGAAAGAGGGATCCACTAACCATGAATAAGGTGCAATAGTAATTCCATAGGTAAAAATAATCAAGAATAGGTTCCAACACCTAATGTTAGGGAGAGTCAACAACTCCTAGTCCACAACCCCCTCACATGTGGAAACCATGTCTCCCCATCCTCGTTGTAGTCCATGTTGAGCTAATTAATTTATTAAACAATAATAATAACAGTAATGTCCGAGTATATAGTCCCAGCACCTTGTGCCACAATAACAAAACACAAATTACATATGTCTGGGGCTTAAAAAATTGGGGTATTACACGCAAATATCATATGGTATGCTCTGTATGTTCGAGACACTTGACGTGGGGAGGTTAGTTATCTAATATTGCCAAAATATTACCTAAAACATTTCATTAGAGTTTTCACTTCGACAAATCATCTCTTTTGTTTCCATAATTTTCCTAAAATGCCGTTTTAAAAAGTGGAAATGCATAGAACAAATTGGAATTGGTAGGAGAAATAGAGACATAAGCTTACTAATGAAGGATCAAAATAATAGAAATAAAAAGTAATGAAGTGGATAACATGAAATTGTGTAAGAACAAATCCTCCATAAAAGTAGTTTTTCATAGTTTTTGAATCACTTGAACAACTACAAATGATTTCTTGTCTTATATATCATGATGTGTATATCCATCTATTCATATCTTAACTAATTATTTATGTTTTAGTCAACAAAAATTCTATCTAAAATATAAGAACACAACATAAAAGGAAATCTTTATGTTAAAATGTAGCTAACCTTATATTTGATATGAACATCTTTGCAAAATCAAGTCACTATGTTCCATCCTTCAAATTGCTAAGTGTTATTGGACTTAGGACTTCAGGGTGAAAACATGAAGTTAGGAAACAATTTTGGCTTGTGTTTGACAAACAAAACTGCCAAATTTTATGTTTTTTTACTTTGACCTCTTCAAACCCATATCTCCCTTAGGAATTTCAATTTGAAGTAAACACAAAGGCTTTAGAGAATTGAATTAGATTTCTACTCATATTTTTGTAAATGTTTTTTAGGGACATACCGCGGGACAAATTTGGTGGCAACCAATGGCATTACTTGAAAATTTTAGGTATGGATAATGAGTGACTTGTGTTGACGTCGGTTTTTTGATAGATGGTTATTCATTTTAGGGAAAAAAATTGTAGGTTCATAATATAAACACACTACACTTGTGCATGGACTATATTTTGATTTTTTTAAGACTTGGGAACTATTTTTTATTATTTATCGAAACAACATATGTTCAGAAAATGGTGCATTATCGACACATGTTTTTGTCTTCACATTTTCTTTCAAATGTGACTCTTATTGGAAAAAATAAAAGTACCCTTTTGAAGAGGACGAGCCAATTATGATCTCTGTGAAATTGCAAATTTTTTGGTGTTGTCTTTGTTATGATATTGAATTTTTATTTCGGGTGATTTTCAAAGTAATAAAATTCTTAAGGGATAAGGTTTAGAAATTTTTTATTAATAAATAGAAATTCAAATCGAAATGAAACAATTATTATATCATTGGAAACTAGATTCAGAGATGAATCCATTGCTACCAAGTCCGACAAATAATACTTAAAATTTGAAGGGTTTGGGCTTGCTAAAGTTGCAGGTTCCAGAAAGATGCTAGATATTTTTGCAGGTATTGTTGACCATGAACTCTCAGCCAAAAAATACCTTCCAAACTCTCGGCTGAGAGTTTAGTTCAAACTCTCATCCGAGAGTTTTTTTGAAAATACAACACGGTGATTCGTTCAAACTCTTGGCCTAGAGTTTTTTTAAACTCTTGGCCGAGTGTTTGAAATCTCAAAACTCTCGACCTAGAGTTTTTTAAACTCTCGGACGAGAGTTTGAGGTTGACTTTTTTTTCCTTGTTCATCTGCGTGCCCTCTTTTTTTTTCACTCCGTTGTCATGGAATTGTTTCCCAGCTTCGCGTTTTCACCCTTCAACATTTTCCATCTCAAAATGGGAAAAATATTATTTAACCACAAATAAAGAAACTTTAATTTGATTAACTTCAAAGGAAAATTACAATAGTAATATTAAGTACCATCTCATTGTGATTGTAATATTAAACAATCAATAACTAAAATCAAACCATCGAATTGTAAAACTTGAAAAAAACTGCACCCACACAAAAGGTTTTTCTCGCTTGTTTGATATTTCCCAAACAAAACATAAAATGTAAGGAACATAACAAATAGACTAAAATGTTACTCACAATAATCCTCAAGAGATCAATATTAGTTGTTCCAACATTTAACTTAACACAAGATGAAAACCTTAATTTATGTTTGGCCTTGCTACCAAACTAACATCATGCAAGCTTCCAAGGAAAATTTCAACCCAAATTTGTAGAACCTTGGAAAAAGAATAGATTTAAATTTTATATACTCTTTATTTATTGTAGAAAAAAAACTTGAATATAATAAACTATAAATTTCCAATTATTGATTGATATGGACCCCAAGAGACCGTCATTCTCTATAAAGGGTTCATCTTCAAGAAATTCCACACTAATAGGAATATATGAAGCCAATAATACATTATTATGAAATAAAAATTTGCACTTAAATCAAAGCCTAATGAACCAACCCCTATCAAATACTACGAAAAAAAAGTTTGAAAGAAAAATATTTTTATTTTTATTTTTATTTTTGACACATGTTATGAATTAAAAAAAAAATGTTTAATATATCATAAATGTACACTCACACACACACACACATATAACCAACTACATTGTTGTAAAATATTTCCCCCGCAGACAATTGAAACTTCTATTGGATTGAGACTCCTTCAATCCAATATAGAAAGGAAAAAAATGGGTATTAACAGAGTCAAAGGATAAGGAAAGAAAATGGTGTAGATGTCCTACCTCTCTTTCAGATTCTTGTCCTCCCTACTCCTAGTTGATCCAAATCCTAGTCTTGAGATCTAAGCTTTAGATGGAAATAGGAGCCTTCAGAAAGTAGAGTACAACTCCTTTCCAACACAACAAGTGTATTAAGTATAGATATAACTATCAAAATATATGGCACATTCATGAATTCACCATAAAAGACATGAAATGGGGAGAATAGGGCAAGTTTATATTAATGGAAAATCAAACAGGAAGCACTTACAACCATGAATTTGATGTAGCAACAACTCCTCCAAGATTTCTTTCCATCCCCTTAAGGTGTCTCTAGGATCATAAGTGTGATGCTCTCACCTTTCAACATGATTTTCAATGGATAATGGCTCTCATTATATCGGGTTAGGAAGCATAACCATCATGGAGAAAGAGTTGGATCAAGGGTGTATTTGTTGGATCAAGTGATATTGAACATACTAAGGATAGAGGGATAGGGGATGGCTCGAATCCCTACCCCAACCAACCAAATATTCACGAATCAAGATCCTACATCTAAGCTTGAATGGTAAAACCAACTTCATTGCTCCCAAAAATCTAGGAACAAAGGGATGAAGTGGCACTTCATTGCTCCACTATAACTGAGCAAGCAGAGATAACAATACTTCATCTCTCCTACATAAGGAAGAGGGGGCAATAATCCTTGAAAAAGGGCTCAAATCAAGGTGAAATATTTTGGTTTTGACTTCCTAATGATGGATTCCCCTCCCCAACATGTCAATGGACCATAGAAAACATTAGGTTTCCTTTCTAACACACTTAGGGACCATGGTAAAACACCTTCTCATGATGGAGAAACTAGTTGTGACAAATAAGTGTATAACGGGTGCCCCCTAAAGTGTGAGGTCAAAAGAACCGATGACCGAAACACTTTACAAAGATATGGGTGTAAGGGTGCTAGAATAGGAGAGCTGGATGGAAGCTGCAAGAAAAACATCAAACAATATACATGTATAATTCCCAAGGTAGGCATACCCATGCTCGGAATAAACTAACTCAAAGCATGGACATTGACCAATACACTACAGATCCATGAAAGCATTGACTAAGGATATGTCCATGAGTGATACAATGTGGATCCATATATCTATGAATTGATCAGATCATGGCCATTAAAGAATACAAAGTGGATCCATGATACAATAAAGACACAACCACAGACAAATACAAAGTTTATTTTCGTGACAATGTATATATTAGTGAGATTTCCAGCGTGATGACCATACTGGAATCTACTAAAGACTCAAATAATCTCCATCACAACTTGGGTAAAGCACAAAAAGGTTCCCAGGGTCTTCATCACAACTTGGGTAAATTACAAAAAGGTTCCTAGGGTATTCACCATAGTCCCAAAATGGTACGATCCTAACCATGTGAATAGATGTACTGATGTCGAACACGGTAGAAACCACTTGATTACCAATCATTGATGTAAACCGTTGACAAGTGTGAGGGAAATCACCAACAATGACAATGAATCCCAAGGTACCCTATTAATTTCCAACGAATGTGAAAAAATGAGATGAGTTCGAGAAGTCTTGGAGTCATTTGATTAGAGTTCAATGATGTAAACCCATTATCAAAAGTGAGGAAACATGCCATTGAGGCATGCAAGTTCCAAGGGACTAATTGGTTTCTAAGTCTAGTCCTAGGATAATGAGTTGAAGTTGACAAAAATAGACTTGTCAAAGGAGGGCCATGATTAATCCCCCATCATGAACACGAAACTGACAAAGGAAAGTGATGTAAGATGATGGATCAAATGAGTAAGGACTGACACAAGAATGAAGACTGGCAATAATGTAGAATGGTTGATTTAGGCTAAGACTTCCCTTGAACATTGTGATGCATGAAAAGTGACTTGGAAGCATTAAATCAATGAGATATGGACCAAAACATAGTGCAACGATAACCTGGTCGCTCTTTGGATGAGCTAAAAGAGTATAATGACTCATGGGATTGGTGTGACTCAGAGACAAGCAGATTACCCAACTCTAATACAAGATGCAAACAGGTGCCATGTTCAAGGGTGACAATGGAAAACTACCATAATGCTTTCCAAAAACTGACCCACTCCCCTCAAATTCCCCCCCAACCATGATCGGTAAGTACCTCTTTGTTTTTCAACGATCTTGAGGAGGATAACAGATGCTCGGTAAATCTCATCTTAGATGAGTCCCTCATCATATTTTTAATGAACCTGAAGAAGGAGGGGTTCAATCCTGTATGGGTTCTTTAATGTACAGTTTTGACGAGTCCAAAGAAGATAAAATCGACGGTATTTTCATGTTTAAGGAGTCTGAAAAGACCTCAAAGAAGACTCTGGGGATGTTATTTTTCATAACTTTATTCTCCTACGCTTGAAAAAGAATGGAACAATATGAGGGAGAAATATTCTAGTCAAAATAGACTAGAGTATTCCCTTTTCACAATTAGTCCATTTTTCCTGAAAAGGGGATAACTCATACCAGATGGACGTTCTTTCAAATAATTTAATGATCCTGAAAGAAAACAAGCTTGCTCAACAATATTTTCATATTTAGGGAGTTGAAAAAGAGATTAAAGGAGACTCCAAAGACTTCATTTTATGTAATTAGTCTCACAAGGCCAAAAAATGGATAAAATATCACTCAAAAGACACCTTTGTCATGGTTGATAACTGAGCATGACAAAGACTAAAAATAAACTTGTCCCAGTTCATTTTCTATCAATAGTCTATCGAGGCTGGATAAAGAGATAAACCTATACTTGAGAGACACTTCCTCATTATTTTATGAGTACAAGAAAAGTGGACTAAACTTGACACATTTTTTTTCTTTATTTTAACGAGCACACATAAGGTATCAAAGCACTCAAAATATTTTTCATGTTTTAACTAGAGCACGAAAAAATTAAAAAGTAATCTCGACACCTCTTACTATTGTTAATGAGCTCGAAGATAGGTGAAAAGAATGTTCAAAGTGTCTGCTTCATTTTTTAGCGAGATTGAAATAAAGAATGAATTATGCTTGGAGTAGTTGTTTCATTTTTTAATGAGCTTGAAACGAAAATAAACTATGCTCAGAATGACAGCCATTGGTGGGTTTTTTCCCAACATGATATGCAGAAGGTGCTACATGCCCCGCAAGCTTTGTTTCATCCGCTGATTCCTCTTTTGCACCCGATTATACGCTTGGATACTAATAGGAATAGGATCACTAGAGAGGGAGGAAGAAAGAGTATCAGGGGTCTGTTTCATTTTTGAATGAGCATGACAGATACAATGAACTATGCTCGTGGTTATATGTTTCATTTTTTAACGAACTTGGTGCAGAAAGCGAACTATGCTCATGGAAATTGGACATGGATTCCAAGAGGTATTCATCGGATGAAAGAATGATACTCTGGAAAGAATGCATGTTGTCAAGTGATTCAAGTCCATATGGACAAGGTACTACCCAAGGATTGAAATATTTAAGGGATTGGTGTATTGTAGTTGAAATCATATTTACTATGGCAACCTTACGTGGGGGATTCATGGTAGATAAAGGAAAAATTCCCATAGGTGAGGAATCCTTAAGGAGACCTACCCCCACGCTCTCATAATTGAGTTTGGAATCTCCCAAGAAACATATATTATTGGGTGTGTTGTTACATATATCAGTTGTGCAATAGTCGATTTGGTTGATAGTCACAATTTTCCCTTCATGAGGGAACTAGACAACGAAAAAAATCGAGGATGAAACAACGCTCATCGTGTAAAACCAACTACGACCAAGCAACAGGTTATAATCAAGGGGTGCGTTGACTGCTTCCACATCAATAGAAACAACTTTTCCCCTTAATTTCATGGCTAAAGATTGTAAAAGTCTATAAGGATTGAAACCACGTTCGTTTAATACTTTAAGAGTGGTGGGATACTGGTTAAGGTCAGGAGAGCCAATATCCCTTCACCAGGATAAGGACATAATGCAAGTCAAGGATCCTTCGTCCAAAATGGTATGATGGATATTCTTCCCACGAACGTAAGTGTTAATTTGAAACACAAGTTGGTGGTAGAGCCTCGGTTAAAAATACTCTATATTAAACATGACCATGTTATGTGTTTCTAGGTCTACAACTCCAATGGCTAAAAATAGGGTTCTACGTTTCATAAGATAGATTTGTATAAATTTCAGTGTCTACATCGCACAAGGTTCCTGTGCCAAATATTCTACAATATTGTATTTTTAGGAGGCACGAGAACTTGGATTAAATGTCGATTTTTGAATTGCGCTCCTAGGTGGGTGCAACACTGAGTCATAAATCATCTTCTCTATTTGAAGAGGGCCGAGAGGTGGAGGGGTGGTGGAAGTGGATGGATTATCGATATCACCTCAATTGGTAGTCTTTTCTAGAGGAGGGTCGTATGTTTGTGACTTGGTTGTTAGACCAACCGTCTTGTTACACATAAAAAATTAGCACTTGAGGAAGCATACCCTTTTGGAGGATGACCCATGTTACCTCCTTGGGGAGGGGTAGGATTTTGAGAAATAATTTGTTGTTGTGGTGATGGGAAAGGGTCAGCTAACGCTCCAATTTGGGAGTTTCCTTTGAGAAATTTAGTGACTTCCTCACAATGGGGACAGTCCTTCATGTAGTGGTCATCTCTGCAAATTATGTAGGGAAACTTCACCTTTCTCTTTGGTTTGGTTTCATTTTTTGTTTCTTGAGGTTTATTATTCTCCCATTGGTTCGAATATTTTTTGGATTTACCTTTGTTTTTCTTCTTACCTCCAGATTGTGGATATGGATCATATTGAACCATCTTCACCTCGAAGGATTGTGCACGAGAAGGTGTGGTTTTGGTGTTTACACTAGTCTATGATGAAACTGGCTAGAAGCTAGCTAGCTTGGTTTCCTAGTTGATTGGGTTCAAACTGTGTTTTTACAGAGCCTACGAAACTATCAGTGTGGGATTTCGTGGTTGGTCTTGATGGGTCATTTGAGGGATGGGGATCATTGGGGATTACATCATAAAGTGTCCCATATTGGGAATACCAATAGGACCAAAGGCCAACTACAGTGGCATTTTATATCCTAATGGTCCTCCCATATACTAGGGTTGAGAGGGTAAGGTTCCTTGTGGAGGGATTCATGCCAGGTTCAGTTGGCCCCATGGAACGTTTGTAGCTTTGGGGTATGGTAATCCTGGATAGAGGCCTAGAGTAGTAGATGTGGAGGGGTAAGCCTAAAATACTTACCCCCCAACCGGTGGATGGATTCCAATAGGGTGTTTCCCCCAGATGATTTGTTTCTCCCTAGTTAAATTTTTCCCCATAGGGAGAGGTTTCCCCCTAGTGTAACACATGGATGATCTCCATATTGGAATAGTCATGGGTATTGGTGGAACATTTTGTGTAAATATCATGGTACTACCCACTTAAGGTCCGGGAGGAGGGACCAAGCTACTTGTGATAGGACCTGGGGAAACATCACTATGGGCCATTTCACTAGAGGGATGTAGTGTATGACCACCAAGCAAGTCACTTGGTGTAATCATAGGCATAGATCTAGAAGTGGGAGTATATCATGGGTCAACCACGAGAGGATTCATCCACATACATGGAAAGGTATTATTCATCTAACCTAACGAGGGGATGTTCTAGGCCATAGATATTCCCCAAAAAGGAGAATTACTATTAGTGGCAATCTAGACAAAGTGCCTGTCGTAGGATCAATCACAGTAGTGGTGTCTAGAGGGGGTTATACCACAAACTTGTCGATGGGAAGGGGTGGTGTCAAATCCATATCTAAAGATCACCTACTATGTGTACTGGGTGACAAACTATAAGACACAAAATAATCAAAATATCTAGAAGATGCTAGCTCTATGAGTATTGGATTAGAATTTCTAGTAAAAGGGGGGTTTGTAGGAGGAACCAAGCCTTCCCCAATGGTTTCAACTTCCCATTAAATTTGATCATTGAGGGGATCTAAACTTCTCACTTTAGAAGGGATTTATTCATTAATAGTTCCCTCATCAGAAGAGGTGTGAATCTTGTGGATGTGGGGGCCTTTGCTCCTTAGGGTCCAACTCTTCCATTCTATGACATCTTCACAGACCTTGGTTGGCCATGGTGAAAATATAATAAGAACAATGATTCCTAGGGCCATCTACAAACATGGGAAGAACACACCCCTAAAAAGAACTAAAGGTAATCAACCAAGAAAACAATGGATAAAGGTATCTTCTGAAGATGAGATATAAATCCATCAACAAAGATATGAGCAATAGTTACATGAACCTTCACGCAACAATCCCCCAAGGTCCAAGTAAGTGCTCTCAGGAATATACCCTCCTGGATTTGAACCTGAGATTGAACGTCTGTCATAGGTACTGTAAGGAACCGTATTTGTAGAAGGAATACCCCTCACAGTCACCTGTGTGGAACCCTAAACATAGGCTACTATGTTCATCAATTCACAACAGATGTCTAGGTGGGTACAGTCGACAGTCAAGACTAGCAAAGGGGCATGTGAATACTGAACACACATTCGTGTTGATGTATATGTAACTTCAGAATGTATTTCATAAATGTATATTGTACTCCTATAGAGATGGTATTATTGCTCTATACGGAAGTGTTTGTATTCCTCTATATGGAAGTGTCATCATTTATATTGTAAGTGTCGTAACTTATACGTGATGGGTTATTAGACCACCTTGTTGGGGTCAGCCCTGTATAAGTCATGTGGGTCGAAGGGTTATTAGACCACCCTATTGGGGGTCAGCCATGTGGGTCAAAGGGTTATTAGACCACCCTATTGGGTGTCGGCCCAGTCAGCAGTCAGCATTATGTTATGTGGTTAAGTTAAGGCCGACCTAGTAAAGGTTTTTAGGCAAGTCAAGTCAAGTATAAATAGAGTGTGGGAGGCACTCTATTTCATCATTCTATTCTATTCTCTCTCACACTCTCGGGAGAGTGGTGCAATTGTGGAGGAGGAGAAGTTGCTGCTAGGAGATGTCTATCTCTTATTCTTGGGTTATATCATTGCTCTATCTATCTTTGAGGAAGTTATTGGGGTTTTTCACCTTTATGGTTTTCCCCAAGTAAACTCTGTGTCTCTTGTGTGCTTGCATTATGGTGTCCATGATTGATATGCTGTAGATATGCTATACATGTTGTTATCTAAGTTAAGATCCTAGATCAAATAGAAGTAAATTCTGAAAAATTAACATGGTATTAGAGCTAGCCTGAAAGAAGGCATGGTATGGCATGTATGACACTTGTTGCAATTGCGAAGCTAGGGCTTGATATAACAAAAATCAGTCATCATAGAAATTTTGCTATAAATACATTTTGGCGAGGTTTCAGGGTCTAAAAATCATATAGGGAAAAGATAAGATCCCCATGTACCTTGTGTCCAAATGAAAACCTCTAATTAGTTGTACTTTGTGATTTATGATCTGTACAATATAGGGTTTCTGCCTCTTCCAGATCTGAGTCATAAACAAGTGACCTAGGGCAAAAGATCATAACTTGGGATAAGAAGCTCCAAATGAAATTTCATAAAAAGTGACAGGCAGTGCACAGACTGTACCTTCTTTGGTAGCTTTTTCAGAGGCCGAAACTGAACCAGTGACACGTGGAACGTCATACAAGTTCGCTCTCCTGTTTTATCCCATAAACAGGTCACATTGCGACACTTGGCATAACTCTCTCTCTCAGAGAATCCAATTGAGGTCAGACCTATGGGGTTGGAAAGACGACAGGTCGGGATACCACAAGTACAAGTTTCAGACCTTGTGGATTGGAAAGTTCAGAGTTACACCAGAAAAAATCAGGTACATATTTATGTCAAAATAGAATTATTTTTGAGCACCTTCATTCATGGCTTCGGGAATTTAGGGTTTCAGAGAAAGATGGAATTTTTGTAATCGGAGACCACGGCTGAATGCTACTCATCAAAATCGAAATTTAGAGACCAAGATCAGAATTTTTGGTTGGGCAGAAGGCCGGGCTTGATCAGACCCTAGTTCGGGACTTTGATCGGAAAAGTAGAAAATTAGGGCTTCTACAAAAATGGGAATTTTTGAAATCTATGACCACAGCTGGAAGCTCCTTATAAAAATAGAAGCTTAGAGCTTTGGATCGAACCTTTTGATTGGGCAGAAGGTTGGGTTTTATCAAACCCTAGTTCAGGATCCTGTCTAGAAGATCCGGAAGTTTCAAAGGCAATTTTAAGGGGTGAAATTTTGTAGTTTTCAAATTCTAAGTATATTGGCTTGATCAGCTCATCAAGGTGCATCTTTCTATCCTTTTAGAAGTTTGAAATTCAAAGTTTGAATTTTTAGGGTTTTCCTGACAAACCCTAATCTAGCTCCAAATCCAGTTTCTGCAAATCAAGTGGATTGGGTTAATCCTAGAAGAGAATGGATTGGTCACTTGCATAAGTGAAGAAGTTCCTATTTCAAAGGGATATGAGGCTAAGTCCTTACATAAGAAGATTACAAGCAATCTTGACAGGTATGACTTATCCAGGTATGTTTCGAGATTTGTTCATGATTAAGTTTATGGTATGTTTGTCTTCATATTATTACGGCTAATACAATCTTGATTAAATTTAGACTTGTCGTATCACCTTAATAAAATTATGAATGCATGATAGAAGATATTCATTGATTAGGATGTTGACACTTATGATTGTACTAATGCATTATGGTGTTGTATGAGGTTTATGTTGTCCGCTAACATGAAAGGTACACTAAGAAAGACAAATCATGTTCTACTTCAAGAACATATGATCATGGTGACATGAAGACAAAGATTAATCCATTGTCATGGATCACTTAGAAGATCTATTTACGAGGTATGTATAACTTGGTTCTATAATGGTTAACCTATGAGATATGCAGGTTACTAGCACAAGTCATTGAAGAGAACAAGAAGACATCATGTGGGTATGTTAGACATAACTAGCTAACATAGCAATCCAGGTATGTTTTTCCTATATCAAGTTAGAATCCTACCTTGTGTTAGGATCCCTTATATAAGTATACTTGGTATGATTGGTTATGTTTATTCATAAAGTTAGAAATCTAAGAAATCAAGGGTTTATGCATTTTATGTCTCTTATCTAGATTGATGATTTAACTAACCAAAAGAGTCCTATGATCAAATAAGAATATGAATGAGTAAAAGAAGACTTCCCTGAAACCTTGAATACTAATGTTTATTATCTGTGTTTGAAATGATCATGACTATACATGTTTACGATTATTGTGTTTTGATAGTATTAAGATTATACTAATGAATGTGTGATTATGTATGAGACCTCGAGGATAACACAATGATGATACTAATAAGCATGCATAGTGATGGATATAAGTTCAAGGACAAGTAATCTAGGAAGCAAAGATCAAGAGGGAGCACACTCCAGTTGTTCCTGCAAGGAAGCAAAGATCAAGAGGGAGCAAACTCCAGTTGTTCCTGCAAGGAAGCAAAGATCAAGAGGTAGCACACTCCATTTGTTCCTGTAAGGAAGCAAAGATCAAGAAGGAGCACACTTCAGTAGTTTCTACAAGGATGCAGATATTCAGAGGGAGTTGACCACTTCTCACAATCCAAATCAGAATAGAGTTGCAGAAAAGAAGCAAAGACTGAGAGGGAGTCAACCCAACAAACAAAAAAAGATAAGTATTTGAATTATCATTCCTTGCATATTTTATTGTTTAAATAATACTGTTCAATAATGTATATACTCATGTTCCTAGAATTAGGTTGTGTATTATACATATTAGAATAGTTGCACTGATGAACAGTATACTACCAATATACATGGGTAAGTGGCCTATGGCACTGTACAACATTCCATTGCTACTTATCTAGAATGAAACCTCTTTGCTGACATGTTGGGAGTTGTGCACACTCTTAACAATGTTCTGGTAGAGATTGGAAGGCATCTAGAAAGTTATGGGATATGGATAAATGTTGTATTAAAGCGTTGGCTAAGATAATTGCATGACTGTATGACATATTTCTTTATGTGCAAGAATTTGTTCTGAAAACTATGAGATGTTTTCTAATCATGCAATTTAACTTGTTGTGTAGGAAAGATCGTATACCATCACCTACAAAAGAAGGACTACAACATTTGTTCAACATCAAAGTTATCTATTGAAAATATTCAAGATATTGAAGTTCCCAGGATCTGGGAAGAATGCCATGATCGAGGAGTACCAGTCGATCATGAAGATGTTTGGGATGCAGTCCCAAGACCTGAAGGGAAGTCTGTAGTGACTTCCAAGAGGATCTACAAGATCAAGCATGCTGCAGGTGGTAGCATAGAGAATTTTTCTCCTGTATCCAGATACACTTCCATTAGATCCGTACTTGCTCTGGCTTCAGTGATGAAATGGAAGATACACCAGATGGATTTCAACACAGCTTTCTTGAATAGTGTAATTGAAAAAGAAGTGTATGTGGAGCAACCACTTGGTTCTAAGACACATGACAGGGTGTCATATATGTGCAGAACTTGGTATGGTAGGATAGACAACTTTCTATCTAGTTTGGGCATTACCAAGAGTAAAGCGGATTCCAACCTTTACTACAAGGTTGAGGAAGGCAATCCAGTGATACTACTTTTGTATATGGATGACCTGTTTATTACAGGTGAAGATAGATTGATTGCTGACACGCAGTGGAAGCTTGCTGCCGAGTTCGAGATGAAGAACTTGTGGATGATGCACTATTTTCTAGGTATGGAGGTGTGGCAAAGTGTAGATGGAATCTTCCTTGGACAAGGGAAGTATGTAGTAGAGATCCTGAAGAGGTTTGGGATGATGGACTACAAGGCCATGGCCACACCTATGGCATCAAACCTGAAGCTTCTGTGTGATGCTTCATCTGAGCCAGTTGATATCACTATGTATCGTCAGATGATTGGGTCCTTAATGTACTTGACGAACACGAGACCCGATATTTGCTTTGCGGTGAACACATTTCCGAGGAGTGTTCACCTAGTTGTTCTAAAGCATATTTTGAGGTACCTGAAGGGTACAGTTGATTATGGGCTCATGTATGATGCGAATCAAAAGTTTAACCTACATGTTATGTTGATTCAGATTGGGCAGGCAGTGCTGCAGATAGGAAGAGCACTTCTAGGTGCTGCTTCAGTATGGGATCAGGTGTGATCTCTTGGTTTAGCAGGAAGCAGTCCTGTGTAGCACTGAGTACAGCTGAAGCCGATTATGTTGTAGCTTGTTCGGCTAGTTGTTAGACAGTATGGCTTTGGAAGCTACTGTCTGAGTTATTTGATCTACCGCTGGAGGCTACGGGTATATTTTGTGACAACCAGAGTTGTGTGAAGCTGTTTGAGAACCTGGTGTTGACACCATATTTGAAATACCCAAAGAAACCCTAAAAGGTTTGTCAAAAATACCCAAAAGAAGTAAATTTACTAAGGATGTGTTGAATGAAGGGTTATAATACAAAATCAACAAAGAAAAAACCTACAAGTGCAATAGTCTGAAGGAAATTATTGAAAAAGTTAAATCTTGGCGAAGTTCCAACGGCGGAGATGACGAAGGAAAAGATCAATGGCTATCGTGGATCCCCGCACCGCCCAAAAAGTTCGTTTGCAAACAATGGTGAGTGGTTGCGGACATAATACCGTTGGAGTATGTGTCGCATTGTTATTACTCTGCATCAACATGATAGTGGTATCACAAACTACTACAGCACTGTGCGGAACCGCCAAAGGATAATACGGGAAAAACGTGGGCCATAGCATGAGGCAGATGCAAAAGTGCACAAAGGAATGCGCCATATGTTGACATAAATCGGATGGATGATATGCATTGGGAGAAAATCTAAGGACAAGATTCATCCGCATCATGGGAAGTGAGCACTCAATAAAGGAAAAGGTGGTTGCGGTAAATAAACCACTTTAACAGGTGTTAGAAAATGGTTGATCTGCACACAGTTGAAACCAGAAAGGAAAACCATTATTGGGATTGCGAATACTGCCATGGGGAATAAAGAAGCACAAGATCTAACGGCTCAAATTACAAAAGCATGCGATCAACGGTTGGGAATAAAGTACATTCAGAAAGCTGCAAGAAGGTTAAGAAAAAGAGCCTATATAAAACAAAAGGGTTTTCAAATAACGACATTTTGTCTATGTGTCGCTGTTTTTGGAAGCTCTGAAGACCGGTGGAGATCGGCAGTTGCGACAGAAGGATAAAGAGTGTCTGTATAGGTAGGGTCTGGTGACTTGCCTCACATATTTTAAAGGAAATTTGTTTGTAGAAACGATTTAAATGGAAACTGTGCATGATATAGATGTTTTTAAAGCCAAAGAAGCCCTAGAAGATAGAGATGGAGACATTTACGATACCCTAATCAGGTTACCGGTCGCTGAGGTCAAGCTTAAGCTGTCTAAGTTATTAGAAGAAGGTATAGACATACACAGAGTCCACCAGTCTTCCTTGTTAGCCTTCTGCCCGGACCAAATCCCGTCTTTTCCAAAATTTGTGTCGTGGTGTGTTGATAATTATTCCAGAGAAGAAAGAACTGTTTTAGACAGTCGAAAAACCAGAGTCGTCTATAAAATAGAGCCTGCCGTCATAATCAAAGCCCTAGAAATAAATTTTTCCCAAACCCTCGAGTCTGAAAGTTTTTCCGAAACCTATGCTATTGAATGTTATCGTCAAACCCTTCAAGATAATAGAGAAAAGTTCTTGTCTACGTGTCTTAAACCAGAAACAAACATTTCAGATATCCCTTACCCTATAGATGTCACTTTATTTGATGAAAATACCCAGCTGGTTCTGACATTGTTGGCTTTAATCCTAGGGTTCAACACAAACATGTATGTAACTAAGTTTCAGTTAAGCCTTTTGTATAAAATGATTACAATTCCGCCAGGGATTGATGAAAATCAAATTCCTCGACTTAACTTTGAAGAATTCCTGGCTGAAAAGATCCATGACCAGATGGTCAATTTCCCTACTCTCAAACATTTCAGATTTCAGTCATTTTTGATGTGCCAGTCACAAAGAATTACAATTCCTTGAGATCATTTTCACAAAGTTATTGGAAAATAATATGTTTAATTACATAAATTATATGCTCTTAGAAATTTACAGAATGATTTTTGGTGAAAGATTGCTTAGAGTATTACCAGAAATGCAAGCATGTATGCAATTAAGTGTAGAATATGCTATAGGAGATTGGTTCTTGTCAAAAGACAGTACAATGATCAGGTTATATGGTTTCAAACATAAACCTTATGTTTTACCGACGTTTCTTACCTTAAGGGTTTTTTCCTTGGAGTTCCTTAGGCAGAAATTAATTGTTGAAGATAATAATTTCTTGCTTTTCAAACAAGCAACAGATATCAAGTATCTGTTCACACTTGGCCCATTCACAGTGAAGAACAAAAACGCTGCTATTTATATAGAAAAATTATTGAAAGATATGGAATTTGAGATAGACATGGCTATTGAATATGATCTGTTAAACATAATATCAAAACGGAGAACGGATCATCGCATCAAAGCGTTGAATCATTAGGTGATTGAGGGAATGTATGATAGAGCAAATTGGTTGGATTATAAGGAAGAAATCATTCCAGATTCTCAATATAAAGAAATGATATTGACAGATACGACAATAGAGGCAGAAAGCACGATTAATACTGCAACGGTAGGGTTTAAAAGGCCCATACAAGATGTAGTCAACATTGAAAGTGAAGAAGCAGAAAAAGGGAAAAAGTTAAAAATGGATGAGCAACAAGAGTTAATGGCAGTTTCAGAAGAGGAAGGAAAAACCGAAGTCAAAATACCAGAGGTCATGGTAAATGAGTACAATATTAAAGAATCCCCGGTAGAAGATGATGTAAATAAACCACACAATATGATGGATGTATTTAATGAGCACAGTCAAAATAAACAGGAATCCTCTCGGAAAACCAGTCAATTATTTCCAAAGGTTAGGAATATATCCAACACAGAAGTCAGTTTATTTACTAGCAGAAATGTTAAAGAAAATTCTCTAAAATTTTCAATTGTTACTAAAGATAAGATCTTAGAGATGAAAGTTGATTTGACAAAAATCAATGCCCCAGATAAAATTTTATTACATAGACAAACATGAGAAGTTATATACTCAGATTATTTGGGAGCGATCTTAAAGGTAGACAAGTTGAAAATTTTAGTAGATAAATTAAATAACTAGTTGAGACAAGAAAAAATAGAAAATAAGTCTTGACAGCAGCAACTAAAAAGATTGCAAACAAATTTGATAAACAAAGAGTGAGATGCAGCAACAAATTTACTCAAAGAAAAGGATGACACAATTCAAACGTTAAGGCGGAAGCTGAAAATCCCAGACACTTTAATTATCCAAGGAGTCGAACTAACAGTACTAGAAAAAGAAAAAGAAGAGCTGTGAAATGAAGTAAAAGATATTACTGCAAAAATGTTGAAGCTCACCGAAGAAAAAGTTCATTGGGAAAAAGAGAAGATTTGTTTGGAAGAGAAATCGGAAGAAATAAAGAAAAAGTTAGTAGAATTAGGTCAGCAACAGGTACATGCAGGTACAGATGAAGATAAAACTGGATTGGATAGTCTCTTACAAGCCATGTCCCAGGTAAGTCTGAAAGATGTTGAGATTAAAGAATTGAAAATTGGAATACAGAAGCTAAAAGAAGAAAATGAGACAAAGGATAAGGAAATTAAAACTTTGCAAGCAAGGAATCAGGAATTGTCTAATAATAATAAAGGTTTGGAAGCTCATGTAACAGGACAAGTTGTAATGTAGGGTTGCAAGCATATGGTATGGGATCAAATTATAAAGGAAGTTGAAAAATTAAGACCTTATCTTGATTATATGAGAATCAAAGAAAAAGTGGCCAAAGACACTTTTGAAAGTTGCAGAGTAGTCAGAGAGAATTTAAACAGAAAGCCAAAGGAAATAGCACAAAGGGCAATAACTTTCCTAAATAGTTTAACTGAAGCAGATTTGACAGCAATTAATATAATGAATAGAATTTCAGTCATTACATGGGCTAGAAGAATTTTGGGAAAGTATTCACATGTTGAAAATATTGAAGTTAAAGCTGGAGATATACGAGAGGAAGTAATAAGGTTTAAGAAGCGATTTGAAAAATTAATAAACAAAGGATTCCCTTCTTTTTGGGATGAAAAGCATGAATTGATTCCTCCAAATGAATATGAGAGGTTACTGTTTGACATAAGAATGGATCAAAAAAGGTTTCAGCATTTGGATCATATGCTTACTGGAAAGATTTTAATGGAGAAAATTACGGAGGACTTTGAAATTTTAAATATGTTGATCTCAATCTGTGAGAATCTTCCTCTTGTTTCTTATGCAGGTCACCTTGAAATGCGAGTCTTGGTGAAGGAAATGACTAGTTATGATCTACCCACGGTCGACCAATGGAACTATGTGGATAAATATGGAAGGACAAGATATTCTGTTCATTCATGAAGATACATTCAGAACTCTTGCCAAGTGGAAAAAATGATGTTTTTATTTTAAAAATTTGTAATATTGTTTAAAGACAGTTATCTTTCGAGTTAAGACATTTTCAATTACTAGTTAAAAGAAGCGGTTATGTCAAGCTTCTTTTGAATTTTGTATAATAGACAATGAGAATTATTTTTGAAAAGGTTGGAAACTCTTTGAGAGAAAATAAGTTTTGAAGTCAGATTTTGATAGAATAATAAAAAGCCGTACAGTGGAAAATACCTATCTTTTGAGACCAGAGATTCATGTGTTGATCATTTTTACAGTTTGTCTTTTCCCTTATCTCTATATGTGCATGTTTACTTTATTTGTTATATCTTCCATTATGTTCTTCTTCTATGCTTAAATGAACATTTGAAATAAATCGAGATTCATATTGGTTATGCCTCGTTTTATCGCATTTAAGTATCCATTATTTCTCCAAAGTTGACAATGGATTCATCCTAGTTAGATGCCTGTTGTTGATGGATTGTCATTATTTCTTTCTATACCACCTGCAAAATCAAATTGACTATGATATGGTTGCTATCTTGCCTTTGTGAAAATCTATTTGGTATAAATCTCTTGCTGGCACGTTAAATATTTGAAAGTTGACTCCATGCCCAATGTTTCTTGTTTCCTTTTCAACCAAGTAAATCATTTTTGAGAAATTTTGAGCGCGTTTCTATATATTTTTAGCCTTTACATATATCTTGTGAGAGAGCTCTCTCTGGTGGAAAAAATGGCTAAATTTTCTACCTAAAGTCTGGTTTGAAATAAGTTACCTTGGGTGTTATTCTTTTACAACCGGGATAAAATCTGAGTGTTAACACCTGGTGTTCCACGACAGGTCGAAACACATAGAGATCAAATATCACTATATCAGGGATATGGCGCAGAGAGGAGTAGTGAAGCTCCTGTATGTTGCAATGGATGAGCAGATTGCAGATATATTGACGAAGCCAGTAGCTAGAGTGAAGTTCGAGTACTTCAGAGAGAGGCTTGGTGTTCTTCAGATCGACAACACTTCGAGGAAGAAGTGATGGAGACATTTGTTGTAGCCATTCCTAGCATGGTGGAAGGGGGATCCTTCACATGGCTGTGGATGTAAGCGTTGGATGATGAGCATTAGGACAATACTCCAGTTACTGCTCTGTATATGCATCAGGATGATGCTGGATATGATCAGTTGGATCATTTATATGTATATGTATGTACGCATCATGTTGGATGCTGGAAATGATTAGTTGGATAATTTATATGTATATGTATGTATGCATCATGTTGGATGCTAGATATGATCAGTTGGATCATTTATATGTATTTGTATATGCATCATGTTGGATGCTTGGACCATGTATCTATATATGTATCAGGTGGATACTATGTATGATCAAGTAGATCATGTATGTTGATATATATCAGGTGGATACATTGTGTGGATCATGTATCTATGTATGTATTAGGTGGATACATTGTATGATCAGGTGGATCATGTATGGTGATATGTATCAGGTAGATACTTGGTATGCATCAGGTAGATGCATTGTATGATCAGGATGATCATGGATGACGAGCTTCAGGATGTTGCTCCAGATGACTTACATCAGGACGATGTAGTGATGATGATTAGGATGATCATGTGTACATTAGGATGATGTATGGTGAGTATCAGGTTGATACTCTGTGGCCATGGACAGTTTGTGCAAAGGAAATCCTAGATTTGTTCCAGGTCACATCCAGTATGAAAAAGGACTGGCAATGTGTATCACATGTAAGACCTGGGAGATCCGATAGGTTGGGCTGTGTGCCCGTAATAAGTCCTGGGATACTCTTTCGAGGGTTTGCCATAGTGGGCCACATGTAAGACCTGGGAGATCCGATAGGTTGGGTTGTGTGCCCGTAATAAGTCCTGGGATGCTCTTTTGAGGGTTTGTGGTGGGCTGCTACATGTAAGACTTGGGAGATCTGATAGGTTGGGCTTTGTGCCCGTAATAAGTCCTGGGATGCTCTTTCGAGGGTTTGTAGTAGAGGTCACATGTAATCAGTCCTGAAGATCTTGTCGGTCGTGCTTAGGCACATAAATGTTCCTAGGATGCTCTTTAGAGTTCTTGTCGGTTGTGCTATGCGCATAAACGTTCCTGGGACACTCTTTTAAGGTTTTGTGACAGTCACATGTAATAAGTCCTGGAGATCTGGACAGGATGAAAAAGGCCTCAGATGCTCTTTAGGGTTCTTGCTAGTCAAGAGACTCTTTTAAGGTTTTGTGATGCATGTAATAAGTCCTGAGGATTCCACAGTATGGCCAGTGATGATGAAGACCTGCAAGTGGTGGGCCTACATCCAGTATGAAAAAGGACTGGATCTGTAGAACTTCCTATGACGAGTAGATTCAGAGATTGATTTAGATAGTAGCAGTAGTGCTGATGATGATGACTCGATGATGATTATCCAGTGACGATGATCCAGATAAGAAGACTTGTGCTAGAAGACCTGTGTCGAGAAATATCTTCCTAGTTAAGAGGGAGTGTTGATGTATATGTAACTTCGAAATGTATTTCATATATGTATATTGTACTCCTATAGAGATGGTATTATTCCTCTATACGAAAGTGTTTGTATTCCTATAGAGATGTTATTATTCCTCTATACGGAAGTGTCGTCATTTATATTGTAAGTGTCGTAACTTATACTTGATGGGTTATTAGACCACCTTGTTGGGGTCGGCCTTGTATAAGTCATGTGGGTCGAAGGGTTATTAGACCACCCTATTGGGGGTCGGCCATGTGGGTCAAAGGGTTATTAGACCACCCTATTGGGTGTCGACCCAGTCAGCATTATGTTATGTGGTTAAGTTAAGGCCGACCTAGTAAAGTTTATTAGGCAAGTCAAGTCAAGTATAAATAGAGTGCGGGAGGCACTCTATTTCATCATTCTATTCTATTCTCTCTCACACTCTCGGAAGAGTGGCGCACTTATGGAGGAGAAGAAGCCGCTGCTAGGAGATATCTATCTCTTATGCTTGGGTTGTATCATTTCTCTATCTATCTTTGAGGAAGTTATTGGGGTTTTTCACCTTTATGGTTTTCCCTAAGTAAACTCTGTGTCTCTTATGTGCTTGCATTATGGTGTCCATGATTGATATGCTGTACATGTTGTTCTCTAAGTTAAGATCCTAGATCAGGTTGAAGTAAATTTTGAAAAATTAACAATCCGTAACCTAGTTCTAGGAAGAAAAAACGTCACCTCGAGCATCTACCAATTCTTCAAAGTCCCAAACTTGTGATAGCCCCACTAGGTGAACGGAAGAGGGGAAATATCAACTAATCACTTCGCTTGACCTCATGTTTAAATCATGTGTGAGAAGAGCTTTCCGACCACGTTAATTGATACTATTTTTTTTTCACTCTTTAGTGTCCTATAGTCTCGTTTAGTATCCTTGGAAAACTTACTCACATTTTCCTAGTCGAAAGGCCCCATCCCTATACTACCGTGGGTGTGCTATAAACTCAAAAATGTCTAAAAACTTTTATTAAGCATGTTGGTTGATTTTAATAGTTGTCATTACTCAGTAGGGCATGCGGGAGTGAAACTAATTATGTTGTGACTTGTCTCCAAACCATGCAAATAAATGAAATGCACAATTTTCCTTTAGATTAACTCTATCTCAAGAAAGGAGAGGAGTTCATTTTTGTTTCAAATGTAAACAAACACCCAATGCGATTCAATCTGTTGCTTTTCCTTTTAATGAATGGTGAAAAAGAATACCAAGCTACACAAAGAACACTTTTCGAAATCCCAAACAAAGGCAAGACGAGCTCTTTTTCAAACACACATCAAATTATACTAATGAAAATATAATGCAAAAATTATTTTGTTTTCTCTTTTCAAATATTTCAAATTACATGAAAACGTTGAAACATAAAATTATTTTCTTTTTTCTTTCAATTCAAACGAAAGAACTCAATTGCTAGTGGCAAAGAAAATCAAGAAAACAAGTATCCATGTAAGCTAACAGGAATTGAAAAGATTTCAATTACAAAAATGTCCTTAGTGCTTGTTACTCACAAACAAAAACCTAATCTTTTTAACAACCACAAAACCAATCAATGAAGATCAAAAGAGGGCCTTCCCAAAAACTCAAATATTCAATCTAAAAGTGAAGACAATGAATTATGAAACTTGTAAGGGATCAATGTTTACCCAATAAAACAAGAACTGAGAATTCAAGTAAAAGAGGCTTAACACACAGTCTTCTAGCTCTTCAAAATCAACCAAAAAGATTCGAAAATCAAACAAAAGGACTTTGAAAGGTTTTAGAATAAGAGTTGACAGAGTTCAAAATGCTTAGAGACAAAATAAATCAGGATAGAAGTGGCATGAATTGAATAAGAGGATCAAGTTGGCATCAAGCAGTTTCATGAACTTGAAAATTGATAAGAGCGAGAAAATATGAAAAAAAA
Organism: Larix kaempferi; assembly: GCA_027924585.1. NCBI lineage: Eukaryota > Viridiplantae > Streptophyta > Pinopsida > Pinales > Pinaceae > Larix > Larix kaempferi. The sequence continues at coordinate 511,024 of BSBM01001068.1, forward strand.
ATCAAAAGGGAAGGAAATCACTCAATCCAAACACAAGCAAGGCTTTAAACAAGCAACACAGTTTGTAATCGTAAAGTCTGAGACAAAAGACTGACAAAATCAAGCCAAAATTCATCTAAAGAAGAGATTATCGCTCCTCTAACACTTGCTATAGAGATATGAAAAGGAATTTATCACCCTCTAGCGTCTTTCCAGGGATTGATGAAGTAATATTATCTCTCTGTGCTCCCTTCTAGGTGAGGGATGAAGTATTGGAAGTGTTAGAAAACATAAGTTTTGCTCATATTCGAAAGGGGGGTGGCAGGATTTTGGCTCATGGATCTCCTCAAAAATGATGAGAGGAGTGAAAAAGTGTAGACTACAAGTACACACTTACAAATATCAATCATCAAACATAAATACAAAGTGCTAAAAAGCACTACATAAATTTTCCATTGGATTTGCCAGTTTCTGTTGTAGAATATTTCCCCTGCAGATAAGTGAAACTTCTCTTGGATTGAGACTCCTTCAATCCAATATAGAAAGGAAACAAATGGGTACTAAAATATCCTAGACCTAACGCAAACACAAGCAGTCAAAGAAGAAGTAAATAAAAGGAAGTAGATGTCCTACCTATTTTCCCGATGGTTCGCCTTGCTCCTCTTAGATGGTCCATCTCCTAGTCCCGAGATCCAAGATTTAGATGCCAGTAGGATCCTTGACAAAGTGGAGGACAAATCCTTTCCAACATAACAAATGTATCAAGTATAGATCTAAATATCAAAAGATAGACACATTCACGAATTTACCATAAAAGACATGAAATGGGGAGAATAGATCAAGTTTATATTAATGGAAAACCAAATAAGAAGGACTTACAACCATGAATTTGATGTAGCAATAGCTCCTCTGATCTTTCCTTCCATCCCCTTAAGGTGTCTCTAGGATCATAAGTGTGATGCTCTCACCTTTTTGTTGGAATATTCTCACCATCATTTTTTATATTTGCATGCCTTGCATGCATCCAGTCATCATGCATGCATTCTGCATGCATCCAATCATCAGTATGGTGGTGTCCCTAACACCTGGAGCCTATTTTCATCCCCTTAGAGCCTGCTTTTATCCCTCAGTAGCCCTCCTACCTACCTAGTGCACCTTTTTTTTCTTCACCTAGATGACATATGCGCCCTACTACACCTACCTAGATCCTAACAGTCAGTTGCGGCATTGATTGACCAGTTCTTGCATTTATTGCTCAATTTAAATGCTTGTAGCTTCCAGTTGTCTGTATCAGAGTGCCACTTGACCTACTGACAGCCTCATGCACCCTCCTTGGAGTCTGAATCCCTTGATTTGTGCTCACATGGCTCAGTTAGTCTCAGTTAGACTCATTTTACTGAATTTTGACTATTTGTGACTACTACCACTGATTGGGTGATGTCTCCAATGCTATCCAAGCCACACATTGCGGAGAATTCGAATCACCTTTGGCTAATTTGAATTCACTTCATAGTATTCACATTGTATTCAGTTTTCATAGTGCCAACTTACAGCTAATGTATGATTATACTGCAGATTTCCCCATTTCTAAGTTCATGAGTGATAATTGATTCATTTCTTCTTCTTCTTCTCTACAATTCTTGAGTGAGATTTGTGAGGTTTACTCTAGCTGTGTGATCTATCCTGTTGATTATCACATGGTATCAGAGCTGGAGTCAGCTATTCAAATTGCAGCAGTTGCAACAATTCATTGAGCAGTTGTATTTCATTGAACACAAGAAGCCTCTGGATTTCCACAACAATTCTTGGTGCAATTGTCTTGAATTCACTGGAGAAATCCAATTAGTTCTATCCAGGTGTGAAGGATCCAGTCACATGTGCTCATTGTCCTAAGGAATTGTTCTCTAGATTTGCAGCAAATCCCCATCATCAATTTCATTTGTTTTGCAGGTTTATTCCATCATTCGAATTCATCTTCAATTCAAATTCAACAGCTACCAATGGATCTAAAACTGAATTCATTCAATTATGTCGAATGGAAAGCCAAGATGGACATCTTCATGAAGTCTAAGAGGTTTTCTAGAGTATTGAATGGGACCGCAGTCGAACCCACTGGTGCAGTGGAGAAATCCAAGTACTTGGATAAACTTGATGAAGCAGTAGGACTGCTACTCCTCAACATTTTCGAAGGCCTCCATTTTCATGTCATTGATCTATCCACTCCAAAATAAGTTTGGGACAAGATCAAATATCTTCTTGGACAAAAAGATGACTTGAAAGGTCACAAATTGGAAAATGAGCTTATCTCACTGAGCCCTTGCAGTTTTGACTCCATCAATGAGTTTCTTACCAAGTTAAAAAATATGATTTCACAATTGAAGTGATATGGAATAGAGAAGGAAGAGAAGCAATGCATCCTTGCCATACTATCAAAATTGGGACCTAACTACTCAGTATTTGTCTCTACCTTTCAAACTACGAAGCTATCTATCCCAAAATGGAAGTTTCCCACTCTTGATGACTTCATCCAATCTCTCACACAAGAGGAGGAGAAGTTGATTCAAATGGGAATGATAAAACCCAATATGGATTTAGTACTTGCAGCTGCTGAGGTGAAGAGAGCGAATGGCAAGGGTAAGTAAAAAAATTTTGATAGAAAGTCGAATGAGCAGAAGAAAAAGGAGGCTCACTATCAGTCAAAAGGGGATTCGAATTCCAAGAAGGGAAAACAATCTCATAAGGAGAAATCCAAATGTACCTATTGAAATAGAGGATTTCATCCTGAGAGTTCTTGTATGAAGAAGACTATAGACTTGATGGCTCAGTTACTTGAAAAGAATAACCTTCTAGTACCTGCATGTGCTAGGGAGAAAGAAGTTGAACCTTATAGATCTGAGGACAAGGATATATGCCATGCTCTCATGGTAGGTGCATCAAGAGAGTCCTCCTTCATCATAGATTCAGGAGCATCAAGACACATGTCTTCCTCCAAAGATCTCTTTACTGGTTTCGAATGCACTGCTGGCCCTTCCATCATGTTGGGGAATGATTCTGAGATTTCCTCTGAGGGGATTGGAAGGATCAAACTTGATCATGGGTACTTCTCAAATGTTCTCTATGTTCCTACACTTATTTCCAATCTACTTTCGGTATACCAAATGACCCATACTGGAGAGCCCAAGAGGGTGATCTTCTCTCCAAATGAGGTTGAAATAAAAGACATGGTTTCAGGAAATATCATTGCAAAAGGTGTTGCAAACCACAATACGAAAATCTATGATTTCTCTCACTTTCTTCCTCTCTCCAAGCAGTCTACTCTTCACACACATGCAAATGAAGAGAATAGGATATGGCATGAAAGATTTGGGCATCTCAACTACAAGTACTTGCAAGATATGCATACTCAAGAGATGGTTGAAGGACTACCCAAAGTCAAGTTTTCCAAGGGAAGTTGTAAGGGTTGCTTGATGGGAAAGCATCCAGAAAATAAGTTTGAGAAAGAAAAGGAAAGGAGAGCCTCTCAACCTCTTGATCTGATTCATAGTGATGTTGCAGGGCCATTTCCAGATCTATCTTTGAACAAGGAAAGGTATATTCTTACTTTTATTGATGATTATTTAATATTTACATGGTTATACTTTCTCAGATTAAAATCAGAAGTGTTTGGATACTTTAAGTTTTTCAAGTCTTCTATAGAAACGTTTTCAGATAGAAAGATCAAGCACATTCGCACTGATAATGGAGGAGAGTATGTCAAGGGTGAATTTCAATACTTTTGTGATGATGAAGGCATAGAGATGCAACACATTGTTCCCTACCACCATAACAGAATGCTGTTGTAGAGAGAAATAATAGAACATTAAAGGAGATGGCAACTTGCATGCTAAATTCGAAAGGGTTGCACCCTAGTCTTTGGGTAGAAGCCATCAATTGTGTTGCTTACCTTCAGAACAGAGTCCCTCGTAAAGGATTGAAACATATGACTCCTTTCGAAGCATGGATGGGCTACAAACTTGATGTATCCCATGATAGAGTGTTTGGATCTAGAGCATGGGCAAGGATTCTAATGGAGAAAAGGAGATCCCTAGATCCACAAAGCAGAGAGTGTATACCGATGGGCTATGCATTGAGTGCAAAGGCCTACAAGATTCTTGATCCTTCTACTATGTCAACATTCCTTGAAAGGAGTGTACAGTTTGAGGAATGGCCACTACATGATGCTCGTCCTATTGAGCAAGAGAGATTTCCTACTACACCACCACTACTTGATGAGAAAGAGAGCGAAGCTTCATCCCATGAGAGTTCAGATTTTGAATCTAAAAGTGAAGATGATGAAGAGCGATGCTAGATCTAGATCCACAAGAACCTGAGATCTAGAACCTAACATTGAATATGAGAGAATGGAAGATCCAGATCCACAAGAACCTGATGATCTTGCACCTGATGATCCTCCTCTTCCGAGATGGGAAGCCATTACTATTAGATCCGTCGGAGATCTTGTTAGTGATCCACTTGATCAAAGGAGAACCAGATCTGATTTTTAGAATGGAAGGTTTCATCCTTCTCACATTGATCATTCACACAGTGATTCATTTCTTACCGATCGATCCTTCTTCGGTAAAGAAGGTCACTTGCCTCCTTTTGGAGTGAGTTATGCCATGGTACATTGACATCCTTCAGTCTATTTTGTGTGGGGGATTTCTTCCCACTGGCTTTTCCCTCTTTCCTCACTTTATTTATTTAGATTGTTGTACGGGGTGACCTTTGGTCTCAGTCACCAGGGCCCTGCTAGTTTTCAGTTACTTCCTCGTAGTTTGGCTTGCAGAGGGGTGTTGGAATATTCTCACCATCATTTTTTATATTTTCATGCATTATGCATGCATCCAATCATCATGCATGCCTCCAGTCATCAGTATGGTAGTATTCCCAGCACCTGGAGCCTATTTTCACCCCCCTAGAGCCTAGTTTTATCCCTCAATAGCCCTCCTACCTACCTAGTGCACCTTTTTTTCCTCACCTGGATGACATATGCGCCCTACTACACCTACCTGGATCCTAACAGTCAATTGCAACATTGATTGACCAGTTCTTACATTTATTGCTCAGTTTAATTGCCCTTAGCTTCCAGTTGTCTGTATCGGAGTGCCACTTGACCTACTCACAGCCTCATGCACCCTCCTTGGAGTCTCCATCCCTTGATTTGTGCTCACATGGATCATTTAGAGTTAGTTAGACTCATTTGACTATTTGTGACTACAACCACTGATTGGGTGATGTCTCCAATGCTATCCAAGCCAAACATTGAGGAGAATTCGAATCACCTTTGGCTAATTCGAATTCACTTCACAGTATTCACATTATATTCAGTTTTCACAGTGCCATCTTACAGCTGATGTATGATTATACTGCAGATTTCTCCATTTCTGAGTTCACAAGTGATAATTGATTCATTTCTTCTTCTTCTTCTCTACAATTCTTGAGTGAGATTTGTGAGGTTTACTCTAGCTGTGTGATCTATCCTGTTTATTATCACACTTTTAACGTGCTTTTGAAAGGAGAATGGCTCTCATGATATAGGGTTAGGAAGCATAACCATCATGGAGAAAGAGTTGGATCAAGGGAGGATTTGTTGGATTAAGAGATATTGAACATACTCAGGAGAGAGGGATAGGGGATGGCTCGAATCCCTACACCAACCATCCAAATATTCACAAATCAAGATCCTACATCTAAGCTTGAGTGGTCAAACCAACTTCATCACTCCCCCAAAGCTAGGCACAGAGGGAGGAAGTGGCACTTCATCGCTCCCCTATAACTGAGTAAGGAGAGATAACAGTACTTCATCTCTCCTACATAAGGTAGAGGGGGAAATAATCCTCCAAAAAGAGCTTAAATCAAGGTGAAATCTTGGGGTTTCAACTCTTAATGATGGATTCCCCTCCCCAACATGTAAGGGTTCATAACAAATGTTAGGTTGTCTTTCTAACACAGTTAGGGACGATGGTAAAACACCTTCTCATGATGGAGAAACTAGGCGTGACAAATAAGTGTATAACACACATACCAAAGAATCACATAGAAAACATATATTGTACTTTCAAAACAAAATGTCACCCTTAAAAAATAACAAAATTATATAATTATACAAAATTTTAATTTAAAAAATTATATATTTAAATATTTTTTCAATTTAAGCCCTTAGGGGTAGCTTAGTTGGTTGGAGCTTTTGAGTCCAAGATTCAAGTAGTCAATATTGGAGGTTGAAACCTCTGAGTCCTTTAGGGTTAGGCTCCCGAACCTGGAGCCGACAGGGTGAAGCCCCTTTGAGTGACCCCCTTAAATTATTATCATGGATATACCGAGCCATCCATCTTCTGAAGCTATGAACCACTTGGAAAAAAAATCACTTTTAGATTTATTATATTTCGATTTTTAACATATAAAAAATTATTATGAATTATGTAAACATATGTGTTTATAAAAACGGTTATTAACTTGCATTTATCTTTTTTATACTTTAGTTTTCATATTTAAACTTAGTTATGTTAACTAATTTTAAAATAATATTTTAAATTTAAATTTTATCATTTAAATATAGAATATATAATTAATAATATAAATTAATTTAAAAAAAATATATATATTTTTATTTTTATAAATATTAATTTTAATTATATAAATTAATTTTAAATTATTTATAAATATATAATTCAATTCAATTCAATTTTAAAAATTAAGAAAAATAATTTAATTATTCAACCTACACTCCATTTATAAGTTATAAGTGTTATATTAATCTCTTAATAAATAAATTATTATAACAACTTTACTAGTTAAATACTATATATGTGATATGTGTATAAATTTAGGATTTAAATTTTCAAATACATCATAGTCATCCCTATCAAATTTGTGAATCATGTATCGCATGCATGGATATAAATAAAGATAGAATTGATATGAAATTAATTAAATGGGATGTATTTACTTTGAAGGTTTATATATGTGTGTATATATGCATGTGTTAGTGTAATCTTTGTGTGACTAAGTGATGAAATCTATATAATAATATTGATAAACATGTAGATAATAAATAGTATTAGTGTGGCTAAAATTAGTACATTTAAGTATTTTTATAGGTGTTTATATCTTGGAATTTGGGGTGGACTACCATTTATGTTTTTCCTAAATTAAAGGAGGATGAGACAAGAGTTATGGTTTTAGTTCAAAATTCAAAATAAACAATTATTTAAAAAATATATATATCTTAGAATTTGGGGTGGACTACCATCTATGCATTTTCTAGATTAATGGAGGATGGCACTGTTATTGATTTTATGGTCATCCTTCAAAATTCAAAATAAACAAACAAGTCATTTAACTAAAGAAGGTAACATGTATCTAAGGCATAGACACTAGGTGATTACTACTAAGCATGGAGAATAGGTAAACAAATAACTTGTTTGTAGCACTTAACTTGTTACCTATAGACATTCACAAACCACAAGTTAAATAACTATGCTAATTTAAAATTATCTAAGTGAGTAAATAAATTTATGTTTTTTATTTTCCATCAATTAAAAAATTGTAATATTTAAGAAAAATAAAAATAAGAAGTAATTATATTTAAGTTGATGTTTATCAATTAAAAAGTTGTAATATTTAAGGAAACTTTTCACTTGAAAATAAAAATAAGAAGTAATTGTATTTAAGTTGATGTTTATGTTGAAAGTTAATTGAGTAAGAAGTAAAGTTGTACAGTAGTTAAGTTGATGTTTATGTTGAAAGATAATAAATTAGGAAAATGAATGAATTCGAAAGAGTTCTTTTTGCAATCATATTGTAAATTGCAAAATTTGAATAAGAATTATAGAATAAGATGAGTATATTGTGAAGACTAAAGAGAATTTCAAAAGAAGAAATATAATTTAGGTTAAAATTTAAAAATTGAAAATAATATATGAAAGAATAAAATATGTTTAAATTAAAATTTAAAAAATGAAAATAATACATGAAAATGACAATGTTTCTTTTCTTGAAACTGTAACATATCCAAAATATGTTAGTGAATAATTAGCGAATATTCAAAAATAAAATTTGTATTCCTGCAACATTATCTTTATAAACATTGCCATTCATATAAACGAATTTTGCTCATTTGAAAAAAAGAAATTCAATAATTGATACACATAATTATCAACAAGACCATCATTAATACACATATGACCATATTCTCTTTCCCACAATCCTTTTAGTCGAGAGTATTTTCAAAACATTTCAATATTAACATAAAAACTATGTCCAGGATATGTAACAACTCGACAGAGTTCTTTTCATGCATTCAAATCTAAATCAAAACTATTACTGAGATTTATTTCTCTTTGTAGAATAATAACTTAGCATATTCCTTTTTTAGTCATTCATCGCTACAAGGGTATATGAATCCAGATAGGAAACTGGACTGGGATCCAGTTATGCGCTGTCCCTTCCCAACACAATGTAATGCATAGATAATAATCTTTATAAACATAGGTATATGAATCCAGACAGGAAACTGGAATGGGATCCAGTTATGCGCTGTCCCTTCCCAACACAATGTAATGCATAGATAATAATCTTTATAAACATAAACCTAGCAGATATTAAACCAAGTATTCCTACCCAATTCAAATGTATAATAGAATATATTTAACGGAATTAAACCATGGCTTCCATCCCAACACATTCCAAAATGTCGAGGTGTAATATATATGAACAGGTATTACACCAGGGTTCCATACGATTCCATACAACATAGTATATATATATAAAAGAGATCAGTTGTGGCAGTAAGAACCATACTCGCAACAACATGAACCTAAATACAGAGATAGTTATATATAAAGATCTGTCTCTCGGTTACTATATATATATATATATATATATCCTGGCTTTCAACGCAATCCTTAACACGACGATAGAGATCTAAGACCAGATATATGCATGATTATCAGGACTTAATCTACATAACCTGATTTCCTTGGGTCAAAGCTGAGCTCGGAGATATTACAAAAACAAACACTCACAACAACCTTTTTTTAACATAAATCAACAAACACTTATTAAAAATCAAATGAATGAAATTAAAAATAATAAAATTATTTTAATTTTAAAAAAACTACGAATGAAAAATATACCACATATAAAAAGTTGTTCGAATCTATGGTTTCAAAGAATTAAAGAAAACAGGGATTTGTTTTTAAGGAGGTAAGTCTGAATAAAGGTAATCCAAACGCTTGGAGTCAAATATTATATTGTCAATAGAAGAATCGTGAGAATCTAGAACGTTAGAAGGCCATCTTTTCTATAATTCATTTAGAACGGGGCTACTCTCACGACTTTGTTCAAAGCTTCAAACTGCAGTCAAATATTATATTGTCAATAGAAGAATCGTGAGAATCTAGAACGTTAGAAGGCCATCTTTTCTATAATTCATTTAGAACGGGGCTACTCTCACGACTTTGTTCAAAGCTGCAAACTGCACACGCGGAAATTAGAAAAAAGAATTGACACCGACGACATCAGAGCATAGAAATAATATTATCCAACTGATGTCGATGACTACGTGTTTCAAATAAACGCAAACAGTAGAGCTCTACACGCAACCTTCACATAAACGAAAGAGAACGATTTGAATGTCCATTTATCATGAAATGGACAGTCTACTAGTAATTCGTCACAATTGAATTGCTAGGCTTTCATTAGGTACATCTCAATTTTAGATTATGTATCACATTTTCCTTGCCTTCTGGTATGCCGCCTAAATACGTAAGCTTTACGATTTTCTTTGTCTCCATCTATATATAGCCATTAAGACATATCCCAAGCATAATAGCTTAATGCTCGCAGATCATCTTCCTCTGATATAAGCTGAGACTTCACAATTCGGAGAAAATTATATCATAACTGCGAGCGAATTCCGGATAGTATTAACTTCATCAATTCAATTCAATTCTACAATGATTGAATTCGTTGTTGCTCTGTGTATCGGCCTGCTTTTTCTCCCGTCCAGTGTGAGTGCTCAGACAGCTGTGAAGCCTGGTTCATGGGAGCTTGTGGTTAAGAATGGAGGTGTCTCCGCCATGCATATGACCACAACCTTCAAAAATACAGTGGTCATGTTTGATCGCACGGACTTCGGTCCTTCGCAGCTGCGCCTCCCAAATGGACGTTGCAGAGATGATCCAAATGATGAAGCGCTCACTCACGACTGCTGGGCTCACTCCATTGAATACAACATCGCTACCAACAATTTCAGGCCGTTGATGGTCATGACTGATACCTGGTGTTCCTCTGGGGCCTTTGCTTCTAACGGTACTTTGGTTAGCACTGGTGGATACAACGATGGAGCTAAGGCTGTTCGTTCTTTTGTACCCTGTGCTAATTCTGCATGTGATTGGGACGATTCTCACCCAAATGGACTTCAAGAGAGTCGATGGTATGCTTCCAATCAGATCCTTCCCGACAATCGAATTATTGTCGTGGGAGGCAGGCGAGCTTTCTCCTACGAGTTCGTGCCTGGAGGGAAGTCATATTCGTTGCCGTTTCTTTCACAGACTAATACTCCCAATGTGGAGAACAATCTCTATCCTTTTCTTCATCTCTCCTCCGACGGAAATCTCTTTATCTTCGCCAACAAGGATTCCATCTTATTTAATTACAGAAAAAATAGTGTGGTAAAGACCTTTCCCACGATGCCAGGTGGACCCAGAAATTATCCCTCCTCTGGTTCATCTGCGCTGCTGCCACTATCCGCATCTGATGGATTTCAGAGAATAGAAATTCTCATCTGTGGTGGCGCTCCTGACAGCGGTTACACCTCAGCAAATGCTGGGAATTTCGTAAACGCTCTTCAAAGCTGTGGAAGGATTGTTATTACAGATGCCAACCCTGTTTGGGCAATGGAGAATATGCCTGCACCCAGGGTTATGGGAGATATGCTCATCCTTCCCAACGGTGAAATTTTGATAATCAATGGAGCCGAGAAAGGGACGGCGGGTTGGGAACTCGCAACGAATCCGGCTCTTGCTCCGTATTTATACAGACCTAATGCATTGGCAGGGCAGCGATTTACAGTACTTGCAGCCTCCACCATTCCCAGAATGTATCATTCGACTGCAAACGTGTTTCCTGATGGGAGGATTTTCGTGGGAGGCTCCAACCCTCACGTTGGTTACGTTTTGTCTGGAACCACGTTTCCAACCGAGCTTCGTCTGGAAGCATACAGCCCGTATTATTTGGATGAATCCTACAGCACCTCGAGGCCTACTATCGTTTCCCTATCTCAAGATTCTGTAACCTATGGGACAAGATTCACGATTCAGTTCACGGTTTCAAATTATGCTCCAAACAATATTGAGTTCAACATTTACAGTCCATCTTTCACAACTCATGCATATTCCATGAATCAGAGGCTGCTCATGCTTGCCTCAACGAGCCCAAAGAGAGTAAGAGGAGTATACATCGCTGTAGTTACAGCTCCTCCAAGCTCTGTTGCAGCACCGCCCGGATACTACACGCTGTTCGTGGTCAACAACGGAATTCCAAGCGTGGCCAAATGGATTCATTTGTCTTGACCAAAATATTTCGAGAACCTTATGTATATTAATTGTCTGTCGTGTAGTCCACAAGAAAACATGAGAGGATTAAGTCGCAATATGTATATTAATTGTCTGTCGTGTAGTCCACAAGAAAACATGAGAGCGTTAAGTCGCAATAAATAGAGACCATTCAATCATTTGAATTGTTCTTTCTCATAATAAAGGAAACATGAACAGCAAGTCTGTTTTCAAAACTGGTTTATTATTGAATTTGATATGTTCAACATTTTCACGTTTTCAAATGGTTTTACAGATTTAGATTAGTTTTTAAGTTTTGATCATACATAAATTTATATTTTAATTTTATTTCTAATGTTTTTATGAATAAATTAGAGTATCATTTAATATATAATATTTTTTGGTTTTTCAAATTAGCATTATAAGACAATGACTTCTAGTTTTTCGGGAAAAGGTGGCCAAAATAAAGATTTAGGGGTTAGGTAATAAAGGTTTGAACAGCGAGAAAGATTTCAATAGCCACGGTTTCTTATTTTACAGCCATTGAAGCATTATTATTATTTGGTCCTTCACATCCGTGGAGAATGCATTGTGCATTGGCATTATGGAAAATCGGTGAAAACTGTGAATATTAGGCATTTTATGAATGAGGCAATTAGATGTAAGGAAGTGGATTCCGTTTTAAGCTGAACATATCTATTTCAGATAAAGAACATGCCAAGAAAGTCCAAAAAGGTGTTACGTTATAAAATTATAGTATGAATATATAATTAAAATAGTAAAAATAAATATTTAATTATCTTGAAGAAAGAATTTAATATTTTTATATATTTTTATATATTCGAGTTTGGTAAGTGAAGAAGAAAATGGATGGTTTTAATTAAATAAAGAATTGATGTATACTTTATATAAATAATATAATAAAAAAATTGTTATAGAATTTCAGATGTAATAGTAAATGAATTATAAGAAAAATGTGTTGAAATTTATTATTATTTTTTAAATAAATAAATAATAATGAAAAAATAAAAATTTCCTTATTCAGTAGTTTAATGATTTTGTCTTGAATAATTTGAAATCTATTTTTTTTTTTTAAATAGCCATCTAAATTTCATTAAAAATGAGTGCAAGTTATGATGATAGAATTGCCATCTAAATTTCAGAAGAAATGAGTGCAAGCTATGATGATACTAGCTATGAAACATGGATAAACAACAATATTTTGAATTGGAGGGATTATTAAAAATACCTTCATAATGAATTTAATTATGATGTAGGAGAATATAAAATGAATGTTTCAATAGTGATGAATACCTCAAAGCACCAATAGTAAATGGGTTATCATAAGAGGCTTTGCACATGAGGGATGGGTTTTAGGGACTTCATTATTTTAAGGGGAGGAATACTTTAGAATTGGATCCTAAATAAAGATTCTAAGGATCATGGGTTACCAACAAGGCTTAAAGTCACTACATAGGCCCTCTAACATGGATACTCAACCTCCAAATAGAATTTGGTTTCTCCTATAATGCCTTTGATAACAAGGATGGTTCTTGAGGCCTTGCCAATATGTATGGGAGGAAATTAACACCCTTAGGCCCTATATCAAACTTTTAGGGACCAAAGGTCACGAATAATTCCATAATCTATAAAACATGCTCTAGTTTATATATCAAACTTTTAGGGACCAAAGGTCATGAATAATTCCATAATCTATAAAACATGCCCTAGTTTATTTCAAAGTTTTGATTATGTAAATGTGTTGATAAATTTTGTAAGACATATTATGGTATTAGTAGTACAACATTTTGAATTATATGTATTTTCTTAATTAGAATTGTATATCTTCTTACAAACCATGGATAAAATCACGATGAAAAGATTTATTAGGTAGAAATCTAACTTATGAAGATGTAAAAGAAAATTAATCCTTTCAAGTTCCAATAATTACAATAGAAAATATTAAAATAATATTAATCAAAGATTAAGGTTAGGTTTCCTCCCTAGGTTCAAGGGAGTGAACACCCTAAAAATATTATCTCTCACCTCCTTGAGGAATTCATTCGAAAAGACGAAAAAACCATGAAAGTTTGGTAATAGGGAAAGGAGGAAATGTTTAAAATATTTCCTGGGTTCAAGTTCAACGTGGTTCATTTGAAATCATGAAATTATATATGGGCATAGATTAACTGCATAGGTTGTGCAATTTAGCAAGAGGTGTTTTCGTGGAAAGGACTATTTTAAGGCTAGTAAAAGAGGGGATTCTTTAGGTATGATTACTTACACTTCTTGAAAGGTGATCAAGAAGGTATCATACTGAAATAAGAGAACTGACAAGTTTAGTCATAAAATATTGCATAGTAAAAACTGCAATAGAACCTAAGGGATTACTCCTAGCATAATCTTAGCTTAGCTCAGGGGTGATCAAAGAACATAAGGATAGAGTGTTCTATTGGTATATGCTTGGGTTACCCAATATTGTTCATGTGTTGGTTGAATGTCTTGCTAAGGATAGCATAAAAGTATCTAAGCCCTATCATTTTGTTAGATCATGATGATTAAAAACTTAATTCAGATTAACTTAGATGTTACTATGAGTGATTAAAAGAGCATTTAAAGAAAATTATAGACATGCATATAATAATTTTAATGTTATTGATATCATTCAAAGTGGCATTTTTGTTCATCCCCCATTGGTTTAAGCAAGTTGTGACATATTTATACTAGTCTATTTTGAGTTGAAGTTGGTCTTGACTGGATTTTAAAGCAGTTTTGGGAAGTCTCTAGTCTCCCATGTTATTTATTCTGTATTTGTACATCGGGTGCCTAGTCATAGTGATGCTTGCTATGGGGAAAGACCCACTTCTATAAGAAGAACAATAGGGTACTACGGTGTATTTCTTTAATTTTGAGGTTATACGTTATGAAAAGACTTTGGATTTGTTCAATCTTTCTCCAGGATTCACAACCATCACAACCATACATGACAACTCAGAGTGACGAGAGTTTCAATTATGATAGTTTCAAAAAGAAGTTCTTCCTTTTATTCCCACATCGAAAGGTTTGAGGATTTACAATTGTTTTCAAGACCAAAATAAGCTTTCCACCCACCATTTAGCCTTTTCTCAATACTATAGTTCTACTTGAAATTGTGATAAAAATTAATTCCAAAATATTTAGAGTCGAAGTTACTATTAAATCATATACAAAATTATACTTAACTACAAACTAATTTTAAAATTATATTTTAATTATAAATTTTATGATTCAAAAATAGAAATATATAATTTTAATATTAAGAATTAGTTTTAAAAATAAACTTTATTTTAATTTTAATTTTTTAATATTAATTAATTAAATTAACTTTAAAAATTTATTTTAATATCACATTTTAAAATTTATACATATGAATTTATAAATATACAAACCAATGTCCATTTAATCTCATTAGTTAAGAGAAAAGTGTGCAATTCTTCTACATGCATTCCATTTTTTTTTTAATAAATCAATTATTATAACTTTAAATATTCTTATAATTTTTCAAATAGAAAATTTTATACTCTAAACATATGTATATTATTTAAGATGTATGATTTTTAATGTATATTATTTCAAATGTATTATTTTAATTTTAAATTATGGTATCCTTTAATACATTATAATGGTCTTTATTAAATTCTAAATTATGGTATCCTTTAATACATTATAATGGTCTTTATTAAATTCTTGAATCATATACATATGTATGCTTTAGTTTATTTGTTCTTTTGTGATTTTTCATTTATAACCAATTACAACTTTTAATTTTTACCACTTGAGCTGTCCCCCACAAGTATCTTGAATATAAAAATTGAAAACATCACATAAAAATAATTAAAATTTTATTTTCAACAAAAGTTAATAATAACCTATGAAAAATCATCACTTTTATAAAATTTTATATCAAATATTTTAATAAATTCTTTTTTTAAATAAAACCACATTTTCATGAAAATCTTTTTAACCCGTTGAAAAATGAAATAATTAAAATTCTAAAATTTATTTTAATGTTAAAAAAAAATATTATAACTTATTTCTATTTTATATTATAAAAAAAAATCATGTCTCATTTATATTGTGTAATATTGGTAAAATTCACATGCTTATTTTAACATACTTGGTTAATGTTATTTAGTTTTTAACGAAAACTACTTTCTTTTATTTATAAATTTTAGCATATTTTATGAGTACAATTTTTCTACATGATCTACATTAGATGTTAATGAATCCGTGATGAGTCTAGATGTAGGTTACCTATCAGTATTCTTCGCAACAAATTCCAAGGCATCATCGGGAAATTTGTAGATGGAACGTCATTCCTAGATCGTCAGATGCTTTCACCCTGGGTGGAAAATCAAGCTTCCCCATCAGCGAAATCCATTCAGACCCTCGATTTTGACGGGTGAGTTGGAAAATCAAGCTTCCCCATAAACCTCGTACATCCGGTCACAGTTTAAGGTGCAGATCAATCAGCTGGTGTATTTCGTGGTCACTGATGGCTGGCTATGTCACTGACCATAACATATACCGGATCTGAAGCAAAATTCAGATCTACGGTACCTGTTGCAGCCCAAGCTGCACTTGATGCGATACAGCTTGTCAAATAATCTATTCGTCAATAGAAGAATCAAAATCTAGAACTTCAGATGGCCATCTTTTCTAATAATTCATTTAGAACGATTATTCCAATGAGTTTGTTCAAAGCCCCACACGTGGAAACTAGAAACAAGAAATTGCACCGATGACATCAGAGTATCAGAAATATTATCCAGAAACAAGAACATCAGAAATGGAAAGCGGAAATAGTAGAGGTGTACACGCAAACTTCGGATAAGCGAACGAAAAAGATTGGAATGGGCTCATGAAATGGACAGTTTACCAGTTTTCCACCTCACTAATTCATCACAATTGAATTGTTAGGCTTTCATTAGGTACATCTCAATTTTGGATTTGGTATCACATTTTCTAACAGGGTAAACTATGAGTTGAGGGTAGATCTTACGAGGAGGAGGTTATACTCAGAAGAGTTGCCAAGGATGGAAACATTTAGGCAAGCTGTTCAGCCTGTGATGCAGAGAATCAGTGTACAAATTTAAACACTGCTTGCCTTACTTTGTAGTCATGATCTGGAGTATCCCAGAATCAGTGCACAAATTTAAACACTGCTTGCCTTAAAAAGCATAACGACTATCACATTCCAAATTAATCATTTCAACCAACAGACTTTACTGCCGTAAAAGAATCTCTAACATGTATAAGGAAGCTGCAGCGATTCAGGGTTAGATCTCTATGAGTCGCTCGATTTCAATAACCCAGGGTTATTACAGTGCAACTTATCAACGAAAATAGTATATCCTGCGGTCATTCCTATATCCCAGAATCGATTTCATTTGTTATATGATCGATGTTTCTATATCCCATTTGTATAATCTTTTAGCATATGGTTCAGGATATAACACTAAGACAATGTTTCTACTAGATCGTTGAATCCCCCTTCCAAGATTCGATCACAGATTGAGACAGGGACAGTCCGATTTACTAAACCAGTATGTAAATTAATACATAAAGCAATCCGATGCATAATTCCCTATCGTTCATTTTGACCAGAACAAGAGTCAACGCATTACATATAAAAACAATCATTATGTCTATTCATTTGGTTAAAAGAAAATAAAACCTACAACCTACAGCAATCGACCGATCTACATTTCGTTTGCATAACTTTGCAAAAGAAAAGACAGCATTCAGCTTGTTCATTTATATCAGACAGTGACGACATTCCATAGCTCATTCTACTCGGATGTTGTAAAGCACAGTTTCGGCAATGTTAACTCCAGGAGAATCATTCACGTGAATAGGATGTTGTAGAGCACAAAGTCAACATGAAACTTAAAAACAATAAATATGCAATCATATGATTTACAACCCCAAATAACGCAGAGGCATTGGATCCTGGTCATTGATAATTGGTCCATTGTAAAATGAAGAAAACCTGTCATTGATAATTGGTGCATTGTAAAATGATTAAACAACGAGGTGGATCTTTCCAGTTCCTAGGACAGCCATGCAACTTGCCCAACTTCACTCTCTAGCTGGATCACCACCCTAGACTAATGAATTTAGCTAAACCAAGTTGGTGGATCTTTCCAGTTTCTAGGACAGCCATGCAACTTGCCCAACTTCACTCTAGCTGGATCACCATCTTAGACTAATGAATTTAGCTAAACCAATTTGAACGCAACATTCTTCCTTAAGAGCCCTAAACATAACAACAATTTCTCTCTATGAACCAGGCAACGTCCTTTTTTTCAGTACACCATTATATAATTTTTGGCCAAATTTTGTGTCATCTCAATCAAATCTCAAGCAAATATCTTGATCCCTATAATTATGAATCTGGTGAGTTTGATAAGCTTTTGACTTGAATTTGATTCATACTACATATCTTTCTTGCTATCCACTTGTTAAAAAACCTTGAGATTATTACAAAAAAATATATATACGTGTAGTTAGAGCCCCTCCAAGCTCTATTGCCGCACCGCCCCCGATACTACACGTTGTTCGTAGTCAACAACGGAATTCCAAGCGTGGCCAAATGGATTCACTTGTCTTTCGACCAAGATATTTAGAGAACGATTTTGTTTGTGGGATACTCCACACGGAAACATTGAATGCAAATATAGGGACCGTTTCAATTGTTCTTTTTTTCTAATTTACATAAATCACTTTTCAAATTATGGTAGTTGTTAGAAATCGGTGACAACTGGCTATGACGATAACTATGTAACTGACTAACTAAATATGCAGTTATTAGTAACCGTGTAAGAAATGTATATGTTACTTGTATTCTCGTAAGAGAGGATATTGGAGAGTTGTGAGTTGTTGTAAATCTTCAGATTCTGAATAATAAGATACCGATACCATTGCTCCATGGATGTTTCCCAAAGAGAGGGTTTTACCACGTAAATCTCTGCGTATATCTCATGTGTGTGTGTTTATTGTCTTTCTTGTTTTATTTGCTTCCGCTGCATTTTGTATTTTGTGGCTGTTAGATCCAACAAGTGGTATCAGAGCTTGGTAGAAAGCCACAAAGAACGAGAAAGCCGAATGATCATTGTTTCAAGAAATTTTAATTGGTTTTACGGGTCAAAAGTTACCGGAGGAGAAAAGTTTGAAGTCTTGTGCAAAGGAGCGGTAATATTCAACTACCGCGGGTACATGGCTTACCCAGGCGTGGTAGTGTTGAGGTGCAATTACGAAACTCATGTTTTGGAATTTACCTCGGCACATTACCATCGGGGAGGGCGGTGGTATTTCCTGTTTGAGGTAAAGCGTGAAAGTTTGTTTTTGGGTTAAATCGTGATGGGTAAAGTATTAAAAAGGTGGATATATATTGGATTATAAAAAGCCAAAGTTTTAAAAAAAAAGCGAAAGTTTTTTTTTGGTTTGAGTTTTATATATTTAAAGAGGTGAATATATATTGGAGTCATGATTATAAAAAGGGAGTTATAAGAGATGGTATATTAAAAGTTTTTTTTTGTTATAAGGTTTAAAGGTGGGAGTTATAAGGTTTAATATATTATTTCTTGATTGTTTAAAAATAAGAAATAAAACCTTTATTCCATTATTTTTTGGAATTTTAAATTATAAAACCTTTATTCCATTATTTCAAAAAGGGTTTCCCTTATAAAGTTTTTTGACCTGGTGTTTTCTTGAGAAAATGGCAAAAACGCAGAGTGTTAAGTTTGAAATTGAGAAGTTCAATGGGAGCAATAATTTCGAGTTGTGGAAGGTGAAGATGCGGGATATGCTCGTGCAGCAAGGAGTGTCGAAGGCACTGGCAGGAAAAATAAAGAAACCCGTAGATATTTCAGATGGAGACTGGAGCGAGATGGATGAAAGAGCTCTCAGTGCTATTCGTCTGTGCTTGGCCGACGATGTTTTATTTAACATCGTGTCTGAAACTACAGCAGCAGGTCTCTGGACAAAGTTGGAAAGTTTGTACATGACTAAATCCTTGACGAATAAAATCCTCCTGAAGCGACAGTTGTTTACCTTGCGTATGAAAGAAGGTACAAAGATTTCTGAACACTTGAATGCGTTCAATACTTTTATTTGTCAGTTGACTAGTATGGAAGATATTATTAAATCTGAAGACAAGGCGATTTTACTGTTGTGCTCTCTGCCTGAGTCATGGGCACATTTTGTAACCTCCATCAATTTTAGTTCTACTGAGTCTATTACCTTTGATGAAGTTGTGGGAGCCTTACTTTCTGAGGAAACTCGAAAGAAATCTAGTCATGAAACCTCGACATCAGAAGTAATGGTGGCGAGAGGAAGAACCAGTGAAAGGGGACAACATTCAAAGGGTACATCAAGGTCAAAGTCGAAGGGAAAAAAGAGTAAATAGAAGTGTTGGTACTGCAATAAAGCAGGACATCTGAAGAAAGACTGCTGGAAACGCAAGCGGGCTTCTGAGGAGGAGGACTCTAAAAACGAGGCAAACATAACCGAGAATGATTCAGGTATGATCGATGAGGTATAATCTACATCTACTGTTTCACAATACCATTATGACTGGTTAATTGATTCTGGAGCATCTCACCACATGTGTCTTCATAGAAATTGGTATTCGTCATACCAATCTATAGATGACAGGGTAATTTATATGGGAAATAATGTTACATGTAAAACTGTTGGGGTAGGGAGTATCGGAATTAAAATGTATGATGGGACTGTTAGGACTCTAACAGATGTGAGACATGTACCTGAATTAAGAAAGAACTTGATATCAATGGGAGTTCTTGATGATGCTGGTTACAAGTTCATAGTTCAAGGTGGAGTTATGAAGATATCGAAAGGTATCTTGGTTGTTATGAAAGCAAAGAGAGTTGGGAACCTGTATAGACTTGAAGGGAGGACGGAAGTTGATCACGCAACAATAGCATCGGTTGGTGCAGCAGCAGACATCACTCGTCTATGGCATCAGCGGTTAGGTCATATCAGTGAAAGAGGTATGAAGGTACTTGCTGATCGAAAGTTGCTTCCTAGTTTAAAATCTATAGATTTGAAGTTTTGTGAGCACTGTATTTATGGTAAACAGGCTAGACAAAAATTTAAATCTGGAAAACACACTAGTAAAGGTATCCTAGACTACATACATTCTGATCTTTGGGGTCCATCTCCAAAAATTTCTTATGGGGGATCTTCATATTTCGTCAGTTTTATAGATGATTACTCGAGGAAAGTTTGGATCTATTTATTGAAGAGAAAAGCTGATGTTTTTGATATATTTAAGCAGTTTAGAGCTTTGGTTGAAAAGAGCACTGGCAGGTTCATTAAATGTCTTAGAACAGATAATGGAACAAAATTTACTTCGAAGGAGTTTGATAATTATTGCAAGCAGGATGGGATTGAGAGGCATAAGACCACTGTTTACACTCCGCAGCAGAACGGCGTTGCTGAACGCATGAACAGGACTCTTCTTGAAAGAGCAAGGAGTATGCTCAGTAATGTGAAGTTGCAGTAGGAATTGTGGGGAGAGGCATTGCTTACAGCTTGTTACCTGGTCAATCGATCACCATCAACAGCAATTGACTGCAAAATTCCAGAAGAGGTATGGACAGGTCAATCATGTGATTATTCTAATCTTAGAGTATTTGGTTGTGAAGCCTATGCACTTATTCCGAAAAATCAGCGTTCCAAACTAGACCCTAATTCAAGAAAATTGATCTTTGTTGGATATGGTGATAGTGTTAAGGGATATAGGTTGTGGAATCCTACTGTCCACAAAATCATCATAAACAGAGATGTAAAATTTGATGAACTTTCTCTGACAAATTTAGATGTAAGTAATGATTTGAAACAGGCTAATGTACCACAGTTTCAGCAAATTCAGTTTGATACTCAGTCATCTGCGAGGGGGACTCATGAGGATTTCCAGGAAGAGGATATTCATGAGGACACTCCTCAGGAAGAGGATGAGCAGATAGAAATAGGGGAAATACCATAGCAAACTCTACGGAGATCTACGCGAAACAGAACTTTTCCAAAGAGGTATGATGATTTTGTTTTCATTTCTAATGAAGGAGAACCTGACAATTATAAGGAAGCATTAGAAGTGTCTGACAGTGACAAATGGAGACATGCAATGAAAGAAGAAATGGATTCTTTGGCAAAGAACAAAACGTGGGATATTGTGGAACTTCCAGAGAGTAGGAAAGTGGTTGGCTGCAAATGGGTGTACAAACTGAAGAAAGGTGCTGATGAAACTGTTCCAAAGTACAAAGCAAGACTGGTTGCAAAAGGATTTTCTCAGAAAGAAGGTATTGACTTTCATGAGATTTTTTCACCAGTTGTAAAACTTGTTTCTATCAGAATTTTGTTAGCACTAGTTGCTTTATATGATTTGGAGTTAGAGCAGCTAGATGTCAAAACAGCTTTCTTACATGGAGATTTAGATGAAGAAATTTTCATGGAACAACCAGAAGGGTTTGTTCAAAATCGCAACAAGAGGTTTGTTTGCAAGCTGAAAAAATCATTGTATGGCCTGAGGCAGTCTCCCAGGCAATGGTACAAGAAGTTTGATTCTTTCATGGTGAGTCAGAATTTTACCAGGAGTGAGTATGATCATTGTGTGTACTTTAAAAAGTTGGAAAATGACATGTTCATTATTTTGGTATTGTATGTTGATGATATGCTTGTCGCAAGCAAGAGCATGTTTGAAATCAGCAGGTTAAAGGCTCAGTTGGCTAGGACGTTTGATATGAAGGATCTAGGAGCAGCAAATCAGATCTTGGGCATGCAGATACACAGAGACATGAAAAATGGCAAGCTGTGGTTATCACAAAAGAAGTATGTGGAGAAAATACTTCAGAAATTCGGTATGGATAAGGTGAAACCTTCTAGTATCCCTTTAGCTTCTCATTTCAAGCTTTCTTCAGGTTTGAGTCCTAAAAATGATGAAGAAAAGCAGTATATGTCTCGTGTACCATATGCTAATGCAGTAGGAAGTTTGATGTATGCGATGATAAGTACAAGACCAGATATTTCACATGCAGTTGGTGTTGTCAGTAGATACATGGAAAATCCAGGAAAAGAGCATTGGGCAGCAGTGAAATGGGTGCTTCGGTATCTAAGAGGCACAAGTGACTATTGTATCACTTTTGATGGTTGCAGTGATAAAGTCTGTGGTTATGTTGATTCTGATTTTGCAGGTGATTTGGACAAGAGGAGGTCCACTTCAGGTTCTGTTTTTACTCTTGCAGGTGGAGCTATTAGTTGGATGTCAAAGCTTCAGAATATTGTTGCTTTATCTACTACAGAGGCAGAATATATAGCTGCTTCACATGCTTGCAAAGACGCAGTCTGGTTAAAAGGTTTGCTGGGTGAGTTAGGAAAGGTTCAGAACTCTATAAAGATTTTCTGTGATAGTCAGAGTGCTTTTCACTTAGCTAAAAATCCAGCTTATCACAGTAAGACAAAACATATTCCTGTAAAATATCATTTTGTAAGACATGTTATTGATGAAGGTGGAGTGGTTCTTGAAAAGGTCCACACTCAAAAGAATAGTGCAGACATGTTCACGAAGCCAGTTACTTCAGAGAAGCTACGGTAGTGCTTAGCTTCTCTAGGCTTGTAGAAAAAGTGATCAATAGAGCAATGAGCAATGGTATCAGGTAAATTGTTTTCAAGGTGGAGATTGTTAGAAACGGGCGACAACTGGCTATGACGGTAACTATGTAACTGACTAACTAAATATGCAGTTATTAGTAACCGTGTAAGAAATGTATATGTTTCTTGTATTCTCGTAAGAGAGGATATTGGAGAGTTGTGAGTTGTTGTAAATCTTCAGATTCTGAATAATAAGATACCGATACCATTGCTCCATGGATGTTTCCCTAAGAGAGGTTTTTACCACGTAAATCTCTACGTATATCTGATGTGTGTGTGTTTATTGTCTTTCTTGTTTTATTTGCTTCCGCTGCATTTTGTATTTTGTGACTGTTAGATCCAACAAGTGGTATCAGAGCTTGGTAGAAAGCCACAGAGAACGAGAAAGCCGAATGATCATTGTTTCAAGAAATTTTAATTGGTTTTACGGGTCAAAAGTTAGCGAAGGAGACAAGTTTGGAAGTCCTGTGCAAAGGAGCGGTAATATTCAACTACCGCGGGTCCATTGCTTACCCAGGCGCGGTAGTGTTGAGGTGCACTTACGAAACTCAATTTTTGGAATTTACCGCGGCACATTACCATCGGGGAGCGCGGTAGTATTTCCTGTTTGAGGTAAAGCGTGAAAGTTTGTTTTTGGGTTAAATCGTGATGGGTAAAGTATTAAAAAGGTGGATATATATTGGATTATAAAAAGCCAAAGTTTTTTTTTTTGGTTTGAGTTTTATATATTTAAAGAGGTGAATATATATTGGAGTCATGATTATAAAAAGGGAGTTATAAGGGATGGTATATTAAAATTTTTTTTTTGTTATAAGGTTTAAAGGTGGGAGTTATAAGGTTTAAAGGTGGGAGTTATAAGGTTTAATATATTATTTCTTGATTGTTTAAAAATAAGAAATAAAACCTTTATTCCATTATTTTTTGGAATTTTAAATTATAAAACCTTTATTCCATTATTTCAAAAAGGGTTTCCCTTATAAAGTTTTTTGACCTGGTGTTTTCTTGAGAAAATGGCGAAAACGCAGAGTGTTAAGTTTGAAATTGAGAAGCTCAATGGGAGCAATAATTTCGAGTTGTGGAAGGTGAAGATGCGGGATATGCTCGTGCAGCAAGGAGTGGCGAAGGCACTAGCAGGAAAAATAAAGAAACCCGCAGATATTTCAGATGGAGACTAGAGCGAGATGGATGAAAGAGCTCTCAGTGCTATTCGTCTGTGCTTGGCCGACGATGTTTTATTTAACATCGTGTCTGAAACTACGGCAGCAGGTCTCTGGACAAAGTTGGAAAGTTTGTACATGACTAAATCCTTGACGAATAAAATCCTCCTGAAGCGGCAGTTGTTTACCTTCCGTATGAAAGAAGGTACAAAGATTTCTGAACACTTGAATGCGTTCAATACTCTTATTTGTCAGTTGACTAGTATGGAAGATATTATTAAATCTGAAGACAAGGCGATTTTACTGTTGTGCTCTCTGCCTGAGTCATGGGCACATTTTGTAACCTCTATCAGTTTTAGTTCTACTGAGTCTATTACCTTTGATGAAGTTGTGGGAGCCTTACTTTCTGACGAAACTCGAAAGAAATCTAGTCTTGAAACCTCGACATCAGAAGTAATGGTGGCCAGAGGAAGAACCAGTGAAAGAGGACAACATTCAAAGGGTACATCAAGGTCAAAGTCGAAGGGCAAAAAGAGTAAATTGAAGTGTTGGTACTGCAATAAAGCAGGACATCTGAAGAAAGACTGCTGGAAACGCAAGCGAGCTTCTGAGGAGGAGGACTCTACAAAGGAGGCAAACATAGCCGAGAATGATTCAGGTATGATCGATGAGGTATTATCTACATCTACTGTTTCACAATACCATTATTACTGGTTAATTGTTTCTGGAGCATCTCACCACATGTGTCTTCATAGAAATTGGTATTCGTCATACCAATCTATAGATGATGGGGTAGTTTATATGGGAAATAATGTTACATGTAAAACTGTTGGGGTAGGCAGTGTCGGAATTAAAATGTATGATGGGACTGTTAGGAGTCTAACAGATGTGAGACATGTACTTGAATTAGGAAAGAACTTGATATCAATGGGAGTTCTTGATGATGCTGGTTACAAGTTTACAGTTCAAGGTGGAGTTATGAAGATATCGAAAGGTATATTGGTTGTTATGAAAGCAAAGAGAGTTGGGAACCTGTATAGACTTGAAGGGAGGACGGAAGTTGATCACGCAACAGTAGCATCGGTTTGTGCAGCAGCAGACATCACTCGTCTATGGCATCAGCGGTTAGGTCATATTATTGAAAGAGGTATGAAGGTACTTGCTGATCGAAAGTTGCTTCCTAGTTTAAAATCTATAGATTTGAAGTTTTGTGAGCACAGTATTTATGGTGAACAGGCTAGACAAAAATTTAAATCTGGAAAACGCACTAGTAAAGGTATCCTAGACTACATACATTCTGATCTTTGGGGTCCATCTCCGAAAATTTCTTATGGGGGATCGTCATATTTCGTCAGTTTTATAGATGATTACTCGAGGAAAGTTTGGATCTATTTATTGAAAAGAAAAGCTGATGTTTTTGATATATTTAAGCAGTTTAGAGCTTTGGTTGAAAAGAGCACTGGCAGGTTCATTAAATGTCTTAGAACAGATAATGGAACAGAATTTACTTCGAAGGAGTTTGATAATTATTGCAAGCAGGATGGGATTGAGAGGCATAAGACCACTGTTTACACTCTGCAGCAGAACGGCGTTGCTGAACGCATGAACAGGACTCTTCTTGAAAGAGCAAGGAGTATGCTCAGTAATGCGAAGTTGCAGCAGGAATTGTGGGGAGAGGCATTGCTTACAGCTTGTTACCTGGTCAATCGATCACCATCAACAACAATTGACTGCAAAATTCCAGAAGAGGTATGGACAGGTGAATCTTGTGATTATTCTAATCTTAGAGTATTTGGTTGTGAAGCCTATGCACTTATTCCGAAAAATCAG
Organism: Larix kaempferi; assembly: GCA_027924585.1. NCBI lineage: Eukaryota > Viridiplantae > Streptophyta > Pinopsida > Pinales > Pinaceae > Larix > Larix kaempferi. The sequence continues at coordinate 537,299 of BSBM01001068.1, forward strand.
CGTTCCAAACTAGATCCTAAGTCAAGAAAATTGATCTTTGTTGGATATGGTGATGGTGTTAAGGGATATAGGTTGTGGAATCCTACTGTCCACAAAATCATCATAAACAGAGATGTAAAATTTGATGAACTTTCTCTGACAAATTTAGATGTAAGTAATGATTTGAAACAGGCTAATGTACCACAGTTTCAGCAAATTCAGTTTGATACTCAGTCATCTGCGAGGGGGACTCATGAGGATGTCCAGGAAGAGGATATTCATGAGGACACTCCTCAGGAAGAGGATGTGCAGATAGAAATAGGGGAAATACCAAAGCAAACTCTACGGAGATCTACGCGGAACAGAACTTTTCCAAAGAGGTATGATGATTTTGTTTTCATTTCTAATGAAGGAGAACCTGACAGTTATAAGGAAGCATTAGAATTGTCTGACAATGACAAATGGAGACATGCAATGAAAGAAGAAATGGATTCTTTGGCAAAGAACAAAACGTGGGATATTGTGGAACTTCCAGAGAGTAGGAAAGTGGTTGGCTGCAAATGGGTGTCCAAACTGAAGAAAGGTGCTGATGAAACTGTTCCAAAGTACAAAGCAGGACTGGTTGCAAAAGGATTTTCTCAGAAAGCAGGTATTGACTTTCATGAGATTTTTTCACCAGTTGTAAAACTTGTTTTTATCAGAATTTTGTTAGCACTAGTTGCTTTATATGATTTGGAGTTAGAGCAGCTAGATGTCAAAACAGCTTTCTTACATGGAGATTTAGATGAAGAAATTTTCATGGAACAACCAGAACTGTTCGTTCAAAATCGCAACAGGAGGTTTGTTTGCAAGCTCAAAAAATAATTGTATGGCCTGAGGCAGTCTCCCAGGCAATGGTACAAGAAGTTTGATTCTTTCATGGTGAGTTAGAATTCTACTAGGAGTGAGTATGATCACTGTGTGTACTTTAAAAAGTTGGAAAATGACATGTTCATTATTTTGGTATTGTATGTTGATGATATGCTTGTCGCAAGCAAGAGCATGTTTGAAATCAGCAGGTTAAAGGCTCAGTTGGCTAGGACGTTTGATATGAAGGATCTAGGAGCAGCAAATCAGATCTTGGGCATGCAGATACACAGAGACAGGAAAAATGGCAAGCTGTGGTTATCACAAAAGAAGTATGTGGAGAAAATACTTCAGAAATTCGGTATGGATAAGGTGAAACCTTATAGTATCCCTTTAGCTTCTCATTTCAAGCTTTCTTCAAGTTTGAGTCCTAAAAATGATGAAGAAAAGCAGTATATGTCTCATGTACCATATGCTAATGTAGTAGGAAGTTTGATGTATGCGATGATAAGTACAAGACCAGATATTTCACATGCAGTTGGTGTTGTCAGTAGATACATGGAAAATCCAGGAAAAGAGCATTGGGCAGCAGTGAAATGGGTGCTTCGGTATCTAAGAGGCACAAGTGACTATTGTATCACTTTTGATGGTTGCAGTGATAAAGTCTGTGGTTATGTTGATTCTGATTTTGCAGGTGATTTGGACAAGAGGAGGTCCACTTCAGGTTATGTTTTTACTCTTGCAGGTGGAGCTATTAGTTGGATGTCAAAGCTTCAGAATATTGTTGCTTTATCTACTACAGAGGCAGAATATATAGCTGCTTCACATGCTTGCAAAGAGGCAGTCTGGTTAAAAGGTTTGCTGGGTGAGTTAGGAAAGGTTCAGAACTCTATAAAGATTTTCTGTGATAGTCAAAGTGCTATTCACTTGGCTAAAAAGCCAGCTTATCACAGTAAGACAAAACATATTCCTGTAAAATATCATTTTGTAAGAAATGTTATTGATGAAGGTGGAGTGGTTCTTGAAAAGGTCCACACTCAAAAGAATAGTGCAGACATGTTCACGAAGCCAGTTACTTCAGAGAAGCTACGGTGGTGCTTAGCTTCTCTAGGCTTGCAGGAAAAGTGATCAATAGAGCAATGAGCAATGGTATCAGGTAAATTGTTTTCAAGGTGGAGATTGTTAGAAACGGGCGACAACTGGCTATGACGGTAACTATGTAACTGACTAACTAAATATGTAGTTATTAGTAACCGTGTAAGAAATGTATATGTTTCTTGTATTCTCGTAAGAGAGGATATTGGAGAGTTGTGAGTTGTTGTAAATCTTCAGATTCTGAATAATAAGATACCGATACCATTGCTCCGTGGATGTTTCCCTAAGAGAGGGTTTTACCACGTAAATATCTGCATATATCTCATGTGTGTGTGTTTATTGTCTTTCTTGTTTTATTTGCTTTCGCTGCATTTTGTATTTTGTGGCTGTGAGATCCAACAGGTGGTATCAGAACTTGGTAGAAAGCCACAGAGAACGAGAAAGCCGAATGATCATTGTTTCAAGAAATTTTAATTGGTTTTACAGGTCAAAAGTTACCGGAGGAGAAAATTTTGAAGTCATGTGCAAAGGAGCGGTAATATTCAACTACCACGGGTCCATTTCTTACCCAGGCGCGGTAGTGTTGAGGTGCACTTACGAAACTCAAGTTTTGGAATTTACTACGGCACATTACCATCGGGGAGCGCGGTAGTATTTCCTGTTTGAGGTAAAGCGTGAAAGTTTGTTTTTGGGTTAAATCGTGATGGGTAAAGTATTAAAAAGGTGGATATATATTGGATTATAAAAAGCCAAAGTTTTAAAAAAGAAGCGAAAGTTTTTTTTTTGGTTTGAGTTTTATATATTTAAAGAGGTGAATATATATTGGAGTCATGATTATAAAAAGGGAGTTATAAGGGATGGTATATTAAAAGTTTTTTTTTGTTATAAGGTTTAAAGGTGGGAGTTATAAGGTTTAAAGGTGGGAGTTATAAGGTTTAATATATTATTTCTTGATTGTTTAAAAATAAGAAATAAAACCTTTATTCCATTATTTTTTAGAATTTTAATTTATAAAACCTTTATTCCATTATTTCAAAAAGGGTTTCCCTTATAAAGTTTTTTGACCTGGTGTTTTGTTGAGAAAATGGCAAAAACGTAGAGTGTTAAGTTTGAAATTGAGAAGCTCAATGGGAGCAATAATTTCGAGTTGTGGAAGGTGAAGATGCGGGATATGCTTGTGCAGCAAGGAGTGGCGAAGGCACTGGCAGGAAAAATAAAGAAACCCGCAGATATTTCAGATGGAGACTGGAGCGAGATGGATGAAAGAGCTCTCTATTCGTCTGTGCTTGGCCGACGATGTTTTATTTAACATCGTGTCTGAAACTACAGCAGCAGGTCTCTGGAAAAAGTTGGAAAGTTTGTACATGACTAAATCCTTGACGAATAAAATCCTCCTGAAGTGGCAGTTGTTTACCTTGCGTATGAAAGAAGGTACAAAGATTTCTGAACACTTGAATGCGTTCAATACTCTTATTTGTCAGTTGACTAGTATGGAAGATATTATTAAATCTGAAGACAAGGCGATTTTACTGTTGTGCTCTCGTCTATTGCATCAGCGTTTAGGTCATATCAGTGAAAGTGGTATGAAGGTACTTGCTGATCGAAAGTTGCTTCCTAGTCTAAAATCTATAGATTTGAAGTTTTGTGAGCACTATATTTATGGTAAACAGGCTAGACAAAAATTTAAATCTTGAAAACACACTAGTAAAGGTATCCTAGACTACATACATTCTGATCTTTGGGGTCCATCTCCAAAAATTTCTTATGGGGGATCGTCATATTTCGTCAGTTTTATAGATGATTACTCGAGGAAAGTTTGGATCTATTTATTGAAGAGAAAAGCTGATGTTTTTGATATATTTAAGCAGTTTAGAGCTTTGGTTGAAAAGAGCACTGGCAGGTTCATTAAATGTCTTAGAACAGATAATGGAACAGAATTTACTTCGAAGGAGTTTGATAATTATTGCAAGCAGGATGGGATTGACAGGCATAAGATCACTGTTTACACTCCGCAGCAGAACGGCGTTGCTGAACGCTTGAACAGGACTCTTCTTACAAGAGCAAGGAGTATGCTCAGTAATGCGAAGTTGCAGGAGGAATTGCGGGGAGAGGCATTGCTTACAGCTTGTTACCTGGTCAATCGATCACCATCAACAGCAATTGACTGCAAAATTCCAGAAGAGGTATGGACAGGTCAATCATGTGATTATTCTAATCTTAGAGTATTTGGTTGTGAAGCCTATGCACTTATTCCGAAAAATTAGCGTTCCAAACTAGATCCTAAGTCAAGAAAATTGATCTTTGTTGGATATGGTGATGGTGTTAAGGGATATAGGTTGTGGAATCCTACTGTCCACAAAATCATCATAAACAGAGATGTAAAATTTGATGAACTTTCTCTGACAAATTTAGATGTAAGTAATGATTTGAAACAGGCTAATGTACCACAGTTTCAGCAAATTCAGTTTGATACTCAGTCATCTGCGAGGGGGACTCATGAGGATGTCCAGGAAGAGGATATTCATGAGGACACTCCTCAGGAAGAGGATGAGCATATAGAAATAGAGAAATACGACAGCAAACTCTACGGAGATCTACGCGGAACAGAACTTTTCCAAAGAGGTATGATGATTTTGTTTTCATTTCTAATGAAGGAGAACCTGACAGTTATAAGGAAGCATTAGAAGTGTCTGACAGTGACAAATGGAGACATGCAATGAAAGAAGAAATGGATTCTTTGGCAAAGAACAAAACGTGGGATATTGTGGAACTTCCAGAGAGTAGGAAAGTGGTTGGCTGCAAATGGGTGTCCAAACTGAAGAAAGGTGCTGATGAAACTGTTCCAAAGTACAAAGCAAGACTGGTTGCAAAAGGATTTTCTCAGAAAGCAGGTATTGACTTTCATGAGATTTTTTCACCAGTTGTAAAACTTGTTTCTATTAGAATTCTGTTAGCACTGGTTGCTTTATATAATTTGGAGTTAGAGCAGCTAGATGTCAAAACAGCTTTCTTACATGGAGATTTAGATGAAGAAATTTTCATGGAACAACCAGAAGGGTTCGTTCAAAATCGCAACAAGAGGTTTGTTTGCAAGCTCAAAAAATCATTGTATGGCCTGAGGCAGTCTCCCAGGCAATGGTACAAGAAGTTTGATTCTTTCATGGTGAGTCAGAATTTTACCAGGAGTGAGTATGATCATTGTGTGTACTTTAAAAAGTTGGAAAATGACATGTTCATTTTTTTGGTATTGTATGTTGATGATATGCTTGTTGCAAGCAAGAGCATGTTTGAAATCAGCAGGTTAAAGGCTCAGTTGGCTAGGACGTTTGATATGAAGGATCTAGGAGCAGCAAATCAGATCTTGGGCATGCAGATACACAGAGACATGAAAAATGGCAAGCTATGGTTATCACAAAAGAAGTATGTGGAGAAAATACTTCAGAAATTCGGTATGGATAAGGTGAAACCTTCTAGTATCCCTTTAGCTTCTCATTTCAAGCTTTCTTCAGGTTTGAGTCCTAAAAATGATGAAGAAAAGCAGTATATGTCTCGTGTACCATATGCTAATGCAGTAGGAAGTTTGATGTATGCGATGATAAGTACAAGACCAGATATTTCACATGCAGTTGGTGTTGTCAGTAGATACATGGCAAATCCAGGAAAAGAGCATTGGGCAGCAGTGAAATGGGTGCTTCGGTATCTAAGAGGCACAAGTGACTATTGTATCACTTTTGATGGTTGCAGTGATAAAGTCTGTGGTTATGTTGATTCTGATTTTGCAGGTGATTTGGACAAGAGGAGGTCCACTTCAGGTTATGTTTTTACTCTTGCAGGTGGAGCTATTAGTTGGACGTCAAAGCTTCAGAATATTGTTGCTTTATCTACTACAGAGGCAGAATATATAGCTGCTTCACATGCTTGCAAAGAGGCAGTCTGGTTAAAAGGTTTGCTGGGTGAGTTAGGAAAGGTTCAGAACTCTATAAAGATTTTCTGTGATAGTCTAAGTGCTATTCACTTGGCTAAAAATCCAGCTTATCACAGTAAGACAAAACATATTCCTATAAAATATCATTTTGTAAGACATGTTATTGATGAAGGTGGAGTGGTTCTTGAAAAGGTCCACACTCAAAAGAATAGTGCAGACATGTTCACGAAGCCAGTTACTTCAGAGAAGCTACTTTGGTGCTTAGCTTCTCTAGGCTTGCAGGAAAAGTGATCAATAGAGCAATGAGCAATGGTATAAGGTAAATTGTTGTCAAGGTGGAGATTGTTAGAAACGGGTGACAACTGGCTATGACGGTAACTATGTAACTGACTAACTAAATATGCAGTTATTAGTAACCGTGTAAGAAATGTATATGTTTCTTGTATTCTCGTAAGAGAGGATATTGGAGAGTTGTGAGTTGTTGTAAATCTTCAGATTCTGAATAATAAGATACCAATACCATTGCTCCGTGGATGTTTCCCTAAGAGAGGGTTTTACCACGTAAATCTCTGCATATATCTCATGTGTGTGTGTTTATTGTCTTTCTTGTTTTATTTGCTTCCGCTGCATTTTGTATTTTGTGGCTGTTAGATCTAGCAAGTGGTATCAGAGCTTGGTAGAAAGCCACATAGAACGAGAAAGCTGAATGATCATTGTTTCAAGAAATTTTAATTGGTTTTACGGGTCAAAAGTTACCGGAGGAGAAAAGTTTGAAGTCCTATGCAAAGGAGCGGTAATATTCAACTACCGCGGGTCCATTGCTTACCCAGGCGCGGTAGTGTTGAGGTGCACTTATGAAACTCAAGTTTTGGAATTTACCGTGGCACATTACCATCGGGGAGCGCATTAGTATTTCCTGTTTGAGGTAAAGCGTGAAAGTTTGTTTTTGGGTTAAATCGTGATGGGTAAAGTATTAAAAAGGTGGATATATATTGGATTATAAAAAGCCAAAGTTTTTAAAAAAAAGCGAAAGTTTTTTTTTTTGGTTTGAGTTTTATATATTTAAAGAGGTGAATATATATTGGAGTCATCATTATAAAAAGGGAGTTATAAGGGATGGTATATGAAATGTTTTTTTTTGTTATAAGGTTTAAAGGTGGGAGTTATAAGGTTTAAAGGTGGGAGTTATAAGGTTTAATATATTATTTCTTGATTGTTTAAAAATAAGAAATAAAACCTTTATTCCATTATGTTTTGGAATTTTAAATTGTAAAACCTTTATTCCATTATTTCAAAAAGGGTTTCCCTTATAAAGTTTTTTGACCTGGTGTTTTCTTGAGAAAATGACAAAAACACAGAGTGTTAAGTTTTAAATTGAGAAGTTCAATGGGAGCAATAATTTCGAGTTGTGGAAGTTCAAGATGCGGGATATGCTCGTGCAACAAGGAGTGGCGAAGGCATTGGCAGGAAAAATAAAGAAACCCGCAGATATTTCAGATGGAGACTGGAGCGAGATGGATGAAAGAGCTCTCAGTGCTATTCGTCTGTGCTTGGCCGACGATGTTTTATTTAACATCGTGTCGGAAACTACAGCAACATGTCTCTGGACAAAGTTGGAAAGTTTGTACATGACTAAATCCTTGACGAATAAAATCCTCCTGAAGCGGCAGTTGTTTACCTTGCGTATGAAAGAAGGTACAAATATTTTTGGACACTTGAATGCGTTCAATACTCTTATTTGTCGGTTGACTAGTATGGAAGATATTATTAAATCTGAAGACAAGGCGATTTTATTGTTGTGCTCTCTGCCAGAGTCATGGCAACATTTTGTAAACTCTATCAGTTTTAGTTCTACTGAGTCTATTAACTTTGATGAAGTTGTGGGAGCCTTACTTTCTGAGGAAACTCGAAAGAAATCTAGTCTTGAAACCTCGACATCAGAAGTAATGGTGGCCAGAGGAAGAACCAGTGAAAGAGGACGACATTCAAAGGGTACATCAAGGTCAAAGTTGAAGGGCAAAAAGAATAAATTGAAGTGTTGGTACTGCAATAAAGTAGGACATCTGAAGAAAGACTGCTGGAAACGCAAGCGAGCTTCTGAGGAGGAGGACTCTACAAAGGAGGCAAACATAGCTGAGAATGATTCAGGTATGATCAATGAGGTATTATCTACATCTACTGTTTCACAATACCATTATGACTGGTTAATTGATTCTGGAGCATCTCACCACATGTGTCTTCATAGAAATTGGTATTCGTCATAGCAATCTATAGATGACGAGGTAGTTTATATGGGAAATAATGTTACATGTAAAACTGTTGGGGTAGGGAGTATCGGAATTAAAATGTATGATGGGACTGTTAGGACTCTAACAGATGTGAGACATGTACCTGAATTAAGAAAGAACTTGATATCAATGGGAGTTCTTGATGATGCTGGTTACAAGTTTACAGTTCAAGGTGGAGTTATGAAGATATCGAAAGGTATCTTGGTTGTTATGAAAGCAAAGAGAGTTGGGAACCTGTATAGACTTGAAGGGAGGTCGGAAGTTGATCACGCAACAGTAGCATCGGTTGGTGCAGCAGCAGACATCACCCGTCTATGGCATCAGCGGTTAGGTCATATCAGTGAAAGAGGTATGAAGGTACTTGCTGATCGAAAGTTGCTTCCTAGTTTAAAATCTATAGATTTGAAGTTTTGTGAGCACAGTATTTTTGGTAAATAGGCTAGACAAAAATTTAAATCTGGAAAACACACTAGTAAAGGTATCCTAGACTACATACATTCTGATCTTTGGGGTCCATCTCCAAAAATTTCTTATGGGGGATCGTCATATTTCGTCAGTTTTATAGATGATTACTCCAGGAAAGTTTGGATCTATTTATTGAAGAGAAAAGCTGATGTTTTTGATATATTTAAGCAGTTTAGAGCTTTGGTTGAAAAGAGCACTGGCAGGTTCATTAAATGTCTTAGAACAGATAATGGAACAGAATTTACTTCGAAGGAGTTTGATAATTATTGCAAGCAGGATGGGATTGAGAGGCATAAGACCACTGTTTACACTCCGCAGCAGAACGGCGTTGCTGAACGCATGAACAGGACTCTTCTTGAAAGAGCAAGGAGTATGCTCAGTAATGCGAAGTTGCAGTAGGAATTGTGGGGAGAGGCATTGCTTACAGCTTGTTACCTGGTCAATCGATCACCATCAACAACAATTGACTGCAAAATTCCAGAAGAGGTATGGACACGTCAATCATGTGATTATTCTAATCTTAGATTATTTGGTTGTGAAACCTATGCACTTATTCCAAAAAATCAGTGTTCCAAACTAGATGCTATGTCAATAAAATTGATCTTTGTTGGATATGGTGATGGTGTTAAGGGATATAGGTTTTGGAATCCTACTGTCCACAAAATCATCATAAACAGAGATGTAAAATTTGATGAACTTTGTCTGACAAATTTAGATGTAAGTAATGATTTGAAACAGGCTAATGTACCACAGTTTCAGCAAATTCAGTTTGATACTCAGTCATCTGCGAGGGGGACTCATGAGGATGTCCAGGAAGAGGATATTCATGAGGACACTCCTCAGGAAGAGGATGAGCAGATAGTAATAGAGGAAATACCACAACAAACTCTACGGAGATCTACGCGGAATAGAACTTTTCCAAAGAGGTATGATGATTTTGTTTTCATTTATAATGAAGGAGAACCTGACAGTTATAAGGAAGCATTAGAAGTGTCTGACAATGACAAATGGAGACATGCAATGAAAGAAGAAATGGATTCTTTGGCAAAGATCAAAACGTGGGATATTGTGGAACTTCCAGAGAGTAGGAAAGTGGTTTGCTGCAAATGGGTGTACAAACTGAAGAAAGGTGCTGATGAAACTGTTCCAAAGTACAAAGCAAGACTAGTTGCAAAAGGATTTTCTCAGAAAGCAGGTATTGACTTTCATGATATTTTTTCACCAGTTGTAAAACTTGTTTCTATCAGAATTTTGTTAGCACTAGTTGCTTTATATGATTTGGAGTTAGAGCAGCTAGATGTCAAAACAGCTTTCTTACATGGAGATTTAGATGAAGAAATTTTCATGGAACAACCAGAAGGGTTCGTTCAAAATCGCAACAAGAGGTTTGTTTGCAAGCTCAAAAATTCATTGTATGGCCTGAGGCAGTCTCCCAGGCAATGGTACAAGAAGTTTGATTCTTTCATGGTGAGTCATAATTTTACCAGGAGTGAGTATGATCATTGTGTGTACTTTAAAAAGTTGGAAAATGAAATGTTCATTATTTTGGTATTGTATGTTGATGATCTACTTGTTGCAAGCAAGAGCATGTTTGAAATCAGCAGGTTAAAGGCTCAGTTGGCTAGGACGTTTGATATGAAGGATCTAGGAGCAGCAAATCAGATCTTGGGTATGCAGATACACAGAGACAGGAAAAATGGCAAGCTGTGGTTATCACAAAAGAAGTATGTGGAGAAAATACTTCAGAAATTCGGTATGGATAAGGTGAAACCTTCTAGTATCCCTTTAGCTTCTCATTTCAAGCTTTCTTCAGGTTTGAGTCCTAAAAATGATGAAGAAAAGCAGTATATGTCTCGTGTACCATATGCTAATGCAGTAGGAAGTTTGATGTATGCGATGATAAGTACAAGACCAGATATTTCACATGTAGTTGGTGTTGTCAGTAGATACATGGCAAATCCAGGAAAAGAGCATTGGGCAGCAGTGAAATGGGTGCTTCGGTATCTAAGAGGCACAAGTGACTTTTGTATCACTTTTGATGGTTGCAGTGATAAAGTCTGTGGTTATGTTGATTCTGATTTTGTAGGTGATTTAGAGAAGAGGAGGTCCACTTCAGGTTATGTTTTTACTCTTGCAGGTAGAGCTATTAGTTGGATGTCAAAGCTTCGGAATATTGTTGCTTTATCTACTACAGAGGCAGAATATATAGCTGCTTCACATGCTTGCAAAGAGGCAGTCTGGTTAAAAGGTTTGCTGGGTGAGTTAGGAAAGGTTTAGAACTCTATAAAGATTTTCTGTGATAGTCAAAGTGCTATTCACTTGGCTAAAAATCCATCTTATCACAGTAAGACAAAACATATTCCTGTAAAATATCATTTTGTAAGACATGTTATTGATGAAGGTGGAGTGGTTCTTGAAAAGGTCCACACTCAAAAGAATAGTGCAGACATGTTCATGAAGCCAGTTACTTCAGAGAAGCTATGGTGGTGCTTAGCTTCTCTAGGCTTGCAGGAAAAGTGATCAATAGAGCAATGAGCAATGGTATCAGGTAAATTGTTGTCAAGGTGGAGATTTTTAGAAACGGGTGACAACTGGCTATGATGGTAACTATGTAACTGACTAACTAAATATGTAGTTATTAGTAACCGTGTAAGAAATGTATATGTTTCTTGTATTCTCATAAGAGAGGATATTGGAGAGTTGTGAGTTGTTGTAAATCTTCAGATTCTGAATAATAAGATACCGATACCATTGCTCCGTGGATGTTTTCCTAAGAGAGGGTTTTACCACGTAAATCTCTGCGTATATCTCATGTGTGTGTGTTTTTTGTCTTTCTTGTTTTATTTGCTTCCGCTGCATTTTGTATTTTGTGGCTATTAGATCCAACAAGTGGTATCAGAGCTTGGTAGAAAGCCACAGAGAACGAGAAAGCTAAATGATCATTGTTTCAAGAAATTTTAATTGGTTTTACAAGTCAAAAGTTACCGGAGGAGAAACGTTTGAAGTCCTGTGCAAAGGAGATGTAATATTCAACGACCGTGGGTCCATTGCTTACCCAGGCGCGGTAGTGTTGAGGTGCACTTACGAAACTCAAGTTTTGGAATTTACCGCGGGACATAACCATCGGGGAGCGCGGTAGTATTTCCTGTTTGAGGTAAAGCGTGAAAGTTTGTTTTTGGGTTAAATCATGATGGGTAAAGTATTAAAAAGGTGGATATATATTGGATTATAAAAAGCCAAAGTTTTAAAAAAAAAGCGAAAGTTTTTTTTTTGGTTTGAGTTTTATATATTTAAAGAGGTGAATATATATTGGAGTCATGATTATAAAAAGGGAGTTATAAGGGATGGTATATTAAAAGTTTTTTTTTGTTATAAGGTTTAGAAGTGGGAGTTATAAGGTTTAAAGGTGGGAGTTATAAGGTTTAATATATTATTTCTTGATTGTTTAAAAATAAGAAATAAAACCTTTATTCCATTATTTTTTGGAATTTTAAATTATAAAACCTTTATTCCATTATTTCAAAAAGGGTTTCCCTTATAAAGTTTTTTTTCCTGGTGTTTTCTTGAGAAAATGGCAAAAGCGCAGAGTGTTAAGTTTGAAATTGAGAAGTTCAATGGGAGCAATAATTTCGAGTTGTGGAAGGTCAAGATGCGGGATATGCTCGTGTAGCAAGGAGTGGCGAAGGCACTGGCAGGAAAAATAAAGAAACCCGTAGATATTTCAGATGGAGACTGGAGCAAGATGGATGAAAGAGCTCTCAGTGCTATTCGACTGTGCTTGGCCGACGATGTTTTATTTAACATCGTGTCTGAAACTACAGCAGCAGGTCTCTTGACAAAGTTGGAAAGTTTGTTCATGACTAAATCCTTGACGAATAAAATCCTCCTGAAGCGGCAGTTGTTTACCTTGCGTATGAAAGAAGGTACAAAGATTTCTGAACACTTGAATGCGTTCAATACTCTTATTTGTCAGTTGACTAGTATGGAAGATATTATTAAATCTGAAGACAAGGCGATTTTACTGTTGTGCTCTCTGCCTGATTCATGGGCACATTTTGTAACCTCTATCAGTTTTAGTTCTACTAAGTCTATTACCTTTGACGAAGTTGTGGGAGCCTTAATTTCTAAGGAAACTCGAAAGAAATCTAGTCTTGAAACCTCGACATCAGAAGTAATGGTGGCCAAAGGAAGAACCAGTGAAAGAGGACAACATTCAAAGGGTACATCAAGGTCAAAGTCGAAGGGCAAAAAGAGTAAATTGAAGTGTTGGTACTGCAATAAAGTAAGACATCTGAAGAAAGACTGCTGGAAACACAAGCGAGCTTCTGAGAAGGAGGACTCTACAAAGGAGGCAAACATAGCCGAGAATGATTCAGGTATGATCGATGAGGTATTATCTACATCTACTGTTTCACAATACCATTAGGACTGGTTAATTGATTCTGGAGCATCTCACCACATGTGTCTTCATAGAAATTGGTATTCGTCATACCAATCTATAGATGACGGGGTAGTTTATATGGGAAATAATGTTACATGTAAAACTGTTGGGGTAGGGAGTATCGGAATTAAAATGTATGATGGGACTGTTAGGACTCTAACAGATGTGACACATGTGCCTGAATTAAGAAAGAACTTGATATCAATGGGAGTTCTTGATGATGCTGGTTACAAGTTTACAGTTCAAGGTGGAGTTATGAAGATATTGAAAGGTATCTTGGTTGTTATGAAAGCAAATAGAGTTGGGAACCTGTATAGACTTGAAGGGAGGACGGAAGTTGATCACGCAACAGTAGCATCGGTTGGTGCAGCAGCAGACATCACTCGTCTATGGCATCAGCGGTTAGGTCATATCAGTGAAAGAGGTATGAAGGTACTTGCTGATCGAAAGTTGCTTCCTAGTTTAAAATCTATAGATTTGAAGTTTTGTGAGCACTGTATTTATGGTAAACAGGCTAGACAAAAATTTAAATCTGGAAAACACACTAGTAAAGGTATCCTAGACTACATACATTCTGATCTTTGGGGTCCATCTCCAAAAATTTCTTATGGGGGATCGTCATATTTCGTCAGTTTTATAGATGATTACTCGAGGAAAGTTTGGATCTATTTATTGACGAGAAAAGCTGATGTTTTTGATATATTTAAGCAGTTTAGAGCTTTGGTTGAAAAGAGCACTGGCAGGTTCATTAAATGTCTTAGAACAGATAATGGAACAGAATTTACTTCGAAGGAGTTTGATAATTATTGCAAGCAGGATGGGATTGAGAGGCATAAGACCACTGTTTACACTCCGCAGCAGAACAGCGTTGCTGAATGCATGAACAGGACTCTTCTTGAAAGAGCAAGGAGTATGCTCAGTAATGCGAAGTTGCAGCAGGAATTGTGGGGAGAGGCATTGCTTACAGCTTGTTACCTGGTCAATCGATCACCATCAACAGCAATTGATTGCAAAATTCCAGAAGAGGTATGGACAGGTCAATCATGTGATTATTCTAATCTTAGAGTATTTGGTTGTGAAGCCTATGCACTTATTCCGAAAAATCAGCGTTCCAAACTAGATCCTAAGTCAAGAAAATTGATCTTTGTTGGATATGGTGATGGTGTTAAGGGATATAGGTTGTGGAATCCTACTGTCCACAAAATCATCATAAACAGAGATGTAAAATTTGAAGAACTTTCTCTGACAAATTTAGATGTAAGTAATGATTTGAAACAGCCTAATGTACCACAGTTTCTGCAAATTCAGTTTGATACTCAGTCATCTGCGAGGGGGACTCATGAGGATGTCCAGGAAGAGGATATTCATGAGGACACTCCTCAGGAAGAGGATGAGCAGATAGAAATAGAGGAAATACCACAGCAAACTCTACGGAGATCTACGCGGAACAGAACTTTTCCAAAGAGGTATGATGATTTTGTTTTCATTTCTAATGAAGGAGAACCTGACAGTTATAAGGAAGCATTAGAAGTGTCTGACAGTGACAAATGGAGACATGCAATGAAAGAAGAAATGGATTCTTTGGCAAAGAACAAAACGTGGGATATTGTGGAACTTCCAGAGAGTAGGAAAGTGGTTGGCTGCAAATGGGTGTACAAACTGAAGAAAGGTGCTGATGAAACTGTTCCAAATTACAAAGCAAGACTGGTTGCAAAAGGATTTTCTCAAAAAGCAGGTATTGACTTTCATGAGATTTTTTCACCAGTTGTAAAAGTTGTTTCTATCAGAATTTTGTTAGCACTGGTTGCTTTATATGATTTGGAGTTAGAGCAGCTAGATGTCAAAACAGCTTTCTTACATGGAGATTTAGATGAAGAAATTTTCATGGAACAACCAGAAGGGGTCGTTCAAAATTGCAACAAGAGGTTTGTTTGCAAGCTGAAAAAATCATTGTATGGCCTGAGGCAGTCTCCCAGGCAATGGTACAAGAAGTTTGATTCTTTCATGGTGAGTCAGAATTTTACCAGGAGTGAGTATGATCATTGTGTGTACTTTAAAAAGTTGGAAAATGACATGTTCATTATTTTGGTATTGTATGTTGATGATATGCTTGTCACAAGCAAGAGCATGTTTGAAATTAGCAGGTTAAAGGCTCAGTTGGCTAGGACGTTTGATATGAAGGATCTAGGAGCAGCAAATCAGATCTTGGGCATGCAGATACACAGAGACAGGAAAAATGGCAAGCTGTGGTTATCACAAAAGAAGTATGTAGAGAAAATACTTCAGAAATTCGGTATGGATAAGGTGAAACCTTCTAGTATCCCTTTAGCTTCTCATTTCAAGCTTTCTTCAGGTTTGAGTCCTAAAAATGATGAAGAAAAGCAGTATATGTCTCATGTACCATATGATAATGCAGTAGGAAGTTTGATGTATGCGATGATAAGTACAAGACCAGATATTTCACATGCAGTTGGTGTTGTCAGTAGATACATGGCAAATCCAGGAAAAGAGCATTGGGCAGCAGTGAAATGGGTGCTTCGGTATCTAAGAGGCACAAGTGACTATTGTATCACTTTTGATGGTTGCAGTGATAAAGTCTGTGGTTATGTTGATTCTGATTTTGCAGGTGATTTGGACAAGAGGAGGTCCACTTTAGGTTATGTTTTTACTCTTGCAGGTGGAGCTATTAGTTGGATGTCAAAGCTTCAAAATATTGTTGCTTTATCTACTACAGAGGCAGAATATATAGCTGCTTCACATGCTTGCAAAGAGGCAGTCTGGTTAAAAGGTTTGCTGGGTGAGTTAGGAAAGGTTCAGAACTCTATAAAGATTTTCTGTGATAGTCAAAGTGCTATTCACTTGGCTAAAAATCCATCTTATCACAGTAAGACAAAACATATTCCTGTAAAATATCATTTTGTAAGACATGTTATTGATGAAGGTGGAGTGTTTCTTGAAAAGGTCCACACTCAAAAGAATAGTGCAGACATGTTCACGAAGCCAGTTACTTCAGAGAAGCTACGGTGGTGCTTAGCTTCTCTAGGCTTGCAGGAAAAGTGATGAATAGAGCAATAAGCAATGGTATCAGGTAAATTGTTGTCAAGGTGGAGATTGTTAGAAACGGGTGACAACTGGCTATGACGGTAACTATGTAACTGACTAACTAAATATGCAGTTATTAGTAACCGTGTAAGAAATGTATATGTTTCTTGTATTCTCATAAGAGAGGATATTGGAGAGTTGTGAGTTGTTGTAAATCTTCAGATTCTGAATAATAAGATACCGATACCATTGCTCCGTGGATGTTTCCCTAAGAGAGGGTTTTACCACGTAAATCTCTGCGTATATCTCATGTGTGTGTGTTTATTGTCTTTCTTATTTTATTTGCTTCCGCTGCAATTTGTATTTTGTGGCTGTTAGATCCAACAGTAATGCTAGTGGTACAATTCCTAAAATTGATACATCGTAGTAGTATATAATGCCACATTTCAATAAGTACGGTAATAAAATAGAATTTTAATTTTCAATTAAAAACTAATATTTTAATATAGTTTAGAAAAAAATATGTAGATGTTTTTTTAATTATATCAATCTTAATTTTAATCTATGTCAATCAATTCAAAATCATTGATTTTCTCAACAACTATATTATGTATATTATATATAATACATAAATAATATAAAACTTTGCATATTTTCATCTAATATATTTAAATGTAAAAATATAATCATTCAATATACCATTTAGTGTTAGTATTTTTTATATAAAAAATTATATTTAACATTCAAATATTTTTTTATTAAAAATTTAGTTATACCAAATATATAATAATAAGAATATTGTATATTATAATGATAAAAAATTATTTATATTATTCAACACATTTTCGATTTTATAAATTTACTTATATTAACAATATTGCAATGTTAAATTTAAACTATTGTATATAATTATATATGAATACGTTATTTAAAAAATATGTTATATAAGATATATTTCTTATTTATTAACATAAATAAAGAATTAATTAGTAAGTTATATCAATTGGAGCATATTATTTGTGTGAAATGATATTGGTTCAATTCAATGAATTTAAACAAAGAATGGTTGAAGATATCTTTTATTTAATATGTTAAATATATTTAAAGTTAGTATTATATTATTATTATTCTTTGAAAAAAATTTAAAATAATTTTTTAAATGGTATTTTCAAAATATTTAAAAAAAAATATTTTTTGATAACAAATTTAATATACATAACAATATAAAAATCCTTAACCAGTATATATAATAGTAAGAGACATTACGATTATTAAACAATTTAATATCAATTAATTTTAGTAATTCCTAATATTACAAAAACATCAATTCTAATTAAACTCAATATAATATACGCTTAAATAATAAAATATGTTGAACATACTTTATGAAGTTAACACATTAATAGTGGGCCACATTTAAGACCTGGGAGATTCGATAGATTGGGCTGTGTGCCCGTAATAAGTCCTGGGATGCTCTTTCGAGGGTTTGTGGTGGGATGCTACATGTAAGACCTGGGAGATTCGATAGGTTGGGCTTTGTGCCCGTAATAAGTCCTGGGATGCTCTTTCGCGGGTTTTTAGCAGAGGTCACATGTAATCAGTCCTGGAGATCTTGTCGATCGTGCTTAGGCACATAAATGTTCCTGGGATGCTCTTTAGAGTTCTTGCCGGTCGTGCTATGCACATAAACGTTCCCGGGACACTCTTTTAAGGTTTTGTGACAGTCACATGTAATAAGTCCTGGAGATCTGGACAGGATGAAAAAGGCCTCAGATGCTCTTTAGGGTTCTTGCTAGTCAAGAGGCCCTTTTAAGGTTTTGTGACGCACGTAATAAGTCCTGAGGATTCCACAGTATGGCCAGTGATGATGAAGACCTGCAGGTGGTGGGCCTACATCCAGTATGAAAAAGGATTGGATCTGTAGAACTTCCTATGACGAGTAGATTCATAGATTGATTGAGATAGTAGCAGTAGTGACGATGACGATGATGATGACTCAATGACGATTATTCAGTGACGATGATCTAGAGAAGAAGACTTGTGATAGAAGACCTGTGTCGAGAAATACCTTCCTAGTTAAGAGAGAGTGTTGATGTATATGTAACTTCGGAATGTATTTCATATATGTATATTGTACTCGTATAGAGATGGTATTATTCCTCTATACGGAAGTGTTTGTATTCCTATAGAGATGTTATTATTCCTCTATACGGAAGTGTCGTCATTTATATTGTAAGTGGACGTAACTTATACTTGATGGGTTATTAGACCACCTTGTCGGGGTCGGCCCTGTATAAGTCATGTGGGTCGAAGGGTTATTAGACCACCCTATTGGGGGTCGGCCATGTGGGTCAAAGGGTTATTAGACTACCCTATTGGGTGTCATCCCAGTCAGCATTATGTTATGTGGTTAAGTTAAGGCTGACCTAGTAAAGGTTATTAGGCAAGTCAAGTCAAGTATAAATAGAGTGCGGGAGGCACTCTATTTCATCATTCTATTCTATTCTCTCTCACACTCTCGGAAGAGTGGTGCACTTGTGGAGGAGGAGAAGTTGCTGCTAGGAGATGTCTATCTCCTATGCTTGGGTTGTATCATTGCTCTATCTATCTTTGAGGAAGTTATTGGGGTTTTTCACCTTTATGGTTTTCCCCAAGTAAACTCTGTGTCTCTTGTGTGCTTTCATTATGGTGTCCATGATTGATATGCTGTAGATATGCTGTACATGTTGTTCTCTCAGTTAATATCCTAGATCAGATTGAAGTAAATTCTAAAAAATGAACAATCCGTAACCCAGTTCTAGGAAGAAAAAACGTCACCTCGAGCATCTACCAATTCTTCAAAGTCCCAAACTTGTGATAGCCCCACTAGGTGAACGGAAGAGGGGAAATATCAACTAATCACTTCGCTTGACCTCATGTTTAAATCATGTGTGAGAAGAGCTTTCCAAACACATCAATTGATACTATTTTTTTTTCACTCTTTAGTGTCTTATAGTCTTGTTTAGTATCCTTGGACAATTTACTCACATTTTCCTAGTCGAAAGGCTCCATCCCTATACTACCGTGGGTGTGTTATAAAACAAAAATGTCTAAAAACTTTTATTAAGCATGTTGGTTGATTTTAATAGTTGTCATTACTCAGTAGGGCATGCGGGATTGAAACTAATTATGTTGTGACTTGTCTCCAAACCATGCAAAGAAATGAAATGCACAATTTTCCTTTAGATTAACTCTATCTCAAGAAAGGAGAGGAGTTCTTTTTTGTTTCAAATGTAAACAAACACCCAATGCGATTCAATCTGTTGCTTTTCCTTTTAATGAATGGTGAAAAATAATGCCAAGCTACATAAAGAACACTTTTCGAAATCCCAAACAAATGCAAGACGAGCTCTTTTTCAAACACACATCAAATTGTACTAATGAAAATATAATGCAAAAATTATTTTGTTTTCTCTTTTCAAATATTTCAAATTACATGAAAACTTTGAAACATAAAATTATTTTCTTTTTTCTTTCAATTCAAACGAAAGAACTCAATTTCTAGTGGCAAAGAAAATCAAGAAAACAAGTATCCATGTAAGCTAACAAGAATCGAAAAGATTTCAATTACAAAAATGTCCTTAGTGCTTGTTACTCACAAACAAAAACCTAATCTTTTCAACAACCACAAAACCAATCAATGAATATCAAAAGAGGGCCTTCCCAAAAACTCAAATATTCAATCTAAAAGTGAAGTCAATGAATTATGAAACTTGTAAGGGATCAATGTTTACCCAATAAAACAAGAACCAAGAATTCAAGTAAAAGAGGCTTAACACACAGTCTTCTAGCTCTTCAAAATCAACAAAAAAGATTCTAAAATCAAACAAAAGGACTTTGAAAGGTTTCAGAATAAGAGTTGACAGAAGTCAAAATGCTTAGAGACAAAATAAATCAGGATAGAAGTGGCATGAATTCAATAAGAGGATCAAGTTGGCATCAAGCAGTTTCATGAACTTGAAAATTGATAAGAGCGAGAAAATATGAAAAAAAAATCAAAAGGGAAGGAAATCACTCAATCCAAACACAAGCAAGGCTTTAAACAAGCAACAAAGTTTGTAATCGTAAAGTCTGAGACAAAAGACTGACAAAATCAAGCCAAAATTCATCTAAAGAAGAGATTATCGCTCCCCTAACACTTTCTATAGAGATATGAAAAGGAATTTAACACCCTCTAGTATCTTTCTAGGGATTGATGAAGTAATATTATTACTCTGTGCTCCCTTCTAGGTGAGGGATGAAGCCTTGGAAGTGTTAGAAAACACAAGTTTTGCTCATATTCGAAAGGGGGGGGCAGGATTTTGGCTCATGTATCTCCTCAAAAATGATGAGAGGAGTGAAAAATTGTAGACTACAAGTACACACTTACAAATATCAATCATCAAACATAAATACAAAGTGCTAAAAAGCACTACATAAATTTTCCATTGGATTTGCCAGTTTCTGTTGTAGAATATTTCCCCTGCAAACAGGTGAAACTTCTCTTGGATTGAGACTCCTTCAATCCAATATAGAAAGGAAACAAATGGGTACTAAAATCTCCCAGACCTAATGCAAACACAAGCAGTCAAAGAAGAAGTAAATAAAAGGAAGTAGATGTCCTACCTATTTTTCGGATGGTTCACCTTGCTCCTCTTAGATGGTCCAGCTCCTAGTCCCAAGATCCAAGATTTAGATGCCAATAGGATCCTTGACAAAGTGGAGGACAAATCCTTTCCAACATAACAAATGTATCAAGTATATATCTAAATATCAAAAGATAGACACATTCACGAATTTACCATAAAAGACATGAAATGGGGAGAACAGATCAAGTTTATATTAATGGAAAACCAAATAAGAAGGACTTACAACCATGAATTTGATGCAGCAATAGCTCCTCTGATATTTCCTTCCAGCCCCTTAAGGTTTCTCTAGGATCATAAGTGTGATGCTCTCACCTTTTTGTTGGAATATTCTCACCATCATTTTTTATATTTGCATGCCTTGCATGCATACATGCATACTACATGCATCTAGTCATCATGCATGCATTCTGCATGCATCCAATCATCAGTATGGTAGTGTCCCTAGCACCTGGAGCCTATTTTCATCCCCTTAGAGCCTGCTTTTATCCCTCAGCAGCCCTCCTACCTATCTAGTGCACCTTTTTTCTTCTTCACCTAGATGACATATGCACCCTACTACACCTACCTGGATCCTAATAGTCAGTTGCAGCATTGATTGACAAGTTCTTGCATTTATTGCTCAGTTTAAATGCTTGTAGCTTCCAGTTGTCTGTATCAGAGTGCCACTTGACCTACTGACAGCCTCATGCGCCCTCCTTGGAGTTTGAATCCCTTGATTTGTGCTCACATGGCTCAGTTAGTCTTAGTTAGACTCATTTTACTGACTTTTGACTATTTGTGACTACTACCACTGATTGGGTGATGTCTCCAATGCTATCCAAGCCACACATTGCGGAGAATTCGAATCACCTTTGGCTAATTCAAATTCACTTCACAGTATTCACATTGTATTCAGTTTTCACAGTGCCAACTTACAGCTAATAGTTGTCATTACTCAGTAGGGCATGTGGG
This sequence comes from Larix kaempferi, assembly GCA_027924585.1. Lineage (NCBI taxonomy): Eukaryota > Viridiplantae > Streptophyta > Pinopsida > Pinales > Pinaceae > Larix > Larix kaempferi. Next base: position 558,998 of record BSBM01001068.1, read on the forward strand.
ATTGAAACTAATTATGTTGTGACTTGTCTCCAAACCATGCAAAGAAATGAAATGCACAATTTTCCTTTAGATTAACTCTATCTCAAGAAAGGAGAGGAGTTCTTTTTTGTTTCAAATGTAAACAAACACCCAATGCGATTCAATCTGTTGCTTTTCCTTTTAATGAATGGTGAAAAAGAATGCCAAGCTACACAAAGAACACTTTTCGAAATCCCAAACAAATGCAAGACGAGATCTTTTTCAAACACACATCAAATTGTACTAATGAAAATATAATGCAAAAGTTATTTTGTTTTCTCTTTTCAAATATTTCAAATTACATGAAAACTTTGAAACATAAAATTATTTTCTTTTTTCTTTCAATTCAAACGAAAGAACTCAATTTCTAGTGGCAAAGAAAATCAAGAAAACAAGTATCCATGTAAGCTAACAAGAATCGAAAAGATTTCAATTACAAAAATGTCCTTAGTGCTTGTTACTCACAAACAAAAACCTAATCTTTTCAACAACCACAAAACCAATCAATGAATATCAAAAGAGGGCCTTCCCAAAAACTCAAATATTCAATCTAAAAGTGAAGTTAATGAATTATGAAACTTGTAAGGGATCAATGTTTACCCAATAAAACAAGAACCAAGAATTCAAGTAAAAGAGGCTTAACACACAGTCTTCTAGCTCTTCAAAATCAACAAAAAAGATTCTAAAATCAAACAAAAGGACTTTGAAAGGTTTCAGAATAAGAGTTGACAGAGGTCAAAATGCTTAGAGACAAAATAAATCAGGATAGAAGTGGCATGAATTCAATAAGAGGATCAAGTTGGCATCAAGCAGTTTCATGAACTTGAAAATTGATAAGAGCGAGAAAATATGAAAAAAAAATCAAAAGGGAAGGAAATCACTCAATCCAAACACAAGCAAGGATTTAAACAAGCAACAAAGTTTGTAATCATAAAGTCTGAGACAAAATACTGACAAAATCAAGCCAAAATTCATCTAAAGAAGAGATTATCGCTCCCCTAACACTTGCTATAGAGATATGAAAAGGAATTTAACACCCTCTAGTATCTTTCTAGGGATTGATGAAGTAATATTATTGCTCTGTGCTCCCTTCTAGGTGAGGGATGAAGTCTTGGAAGTGTTAGAAAACACAAGTTTTGCTCATATTCGAAAGGGGGGGGGGCAGGATTTTGGCTCATGTATCTCCTCAAAAATGATGAGAGGAGTGAAAAAGTGTAGACTACAAGTACACACTTACAAATATCAATCATCAAACATAAATACAAAGTGCTAAAAAGCACTACATAAATTTTCCATTGGATTTGCCAGTTTTTGTTGTAGAATATTTCCCCTGCAAACAGGTGAAACTTCTCTTGGATTGAGACTCCTTCAATCCAATATAGAAAGGAAACAAATGGGTACTAAAATCTCCCAGACCTAATGCAAACACAAGCAGTCAAAGAAGAAGTAAATAAAAGGAAGTAGATGTCCTACCTATTTTCCGGATGGTTCGCCTTGCTCCTCTTATATGGTCCAGCTCCTAGTCCCAAGATCCAAGATTTAGATGCCAATAGGATCCTTGACAAAGTGGAGGACAAATCCTTTCCAACATAACAAATGTATCAAGTATATATCTAAATATCAAAAGATAGACACATTCACGAATTTACCATAAAAGACGTGAAATGGGGAGAACAGATCAAGTTTATATTAATGGAAAACCAAATAAGGAGGACTTACAACCATGAATTTGATGCAGCAATAGCTCCTCTGATATTTCCTTCCAGCCCCTTAAGGTGTCTCTAGGATCATAAGTGTGATGCTCTCACCTTTTTGATGGAATATTCTCACCATCATTTTTTATATTTGCATGCCTTGCATGCATACATGCATACTGCATGCATCCAGTCATCATGCATGCATTCTGCATGCATCCAATCATCAGTATGGTAGTGTCCCTAGCACCTGGAACCTATTTTCATCCCCTTAGAGCCTGCTTTTATCCCTCAGTAGCCCTCCTACCTATCTAGTGCACCTTTTTTTTCTTCACCTAGATGACATATGCGCCCTACTACACCTACCTGGATCCTAATAGTCAGTTGCAACATTGATTGATCAGTTCTTGCATTTATTGCTCAGTTTAAATGCTTGTAGCTTCCAGTTGCCTGTATCAGAGTGCCACTTGACCTACTGACAGCCTCATGCGCCCTCCTTGGAGTTTGAATCCCTTGATTTGTGCTCACATGGCTCAGTTAGTCTTAGTTAGACTCATTTTACTGACTTTTGACTTTTTGTGACTACTACCACGGATTGGGTGATGTCTCCAATGCTATCCAAGCCACACATTGCGGAGAATTCGAATCACCTTTGGCTAATTCAAATTCACTTCACAGTATTCACATTGTATTCAGTTTTCACAGTGCCAACTTACAGCTAATGTATGATTATACTGCAGATTTCCCCATTTATGAGTTCATGAGTGATAATTGATTCATTTCTTCTTCTTCTTCTCTGCAATTCTTGAGTGAGATTTGTGAGGTTTACTCTAGCTATGTGATCTATCCTATTGATTATCACATGGTATCAGAGTTGGAGTCAGCTCTTTGAATTGCAGCAGTTACAGCAATTCATTGAGCAGTTGTATTTCATTGAGCACGAGAAGCCTCTTGATTTCCACAGCAATTCCTAGTGCAATTGTCTTGAATTCACTGGAGAAATACAGTGAGGTCTATCCAAGTGTGAAGGATCCAGTCACATGTACTCATTGTCCTAAGGAATTGTTCTCTCAATTTGCAGCAAATCCCCATCATCAATTTCATTTGTTTTGCATGTTTATTCCATCATTCGAATTCATCTTCAATTTGACTTCACCATCTACCAATGGATCTAAAATTGAATTCATTCAATTATGTCGAATGGAAAGCCAAGATGGACATCTTCATGAAGTCCAAGAGGTTTTCTAGAGTATTGAATGGGACTGCCGTTGACTCCCACTGGTGCAGTGGAGAAATCCAAGTACTTGGATAAACTTGATGAAGTAGTAGGACTGCTACTCCTCATCATTTTTGAAGGCATCCATTTTCATGTCATTGATCTATCCACTCCAAAATAAGTTTGGGACAAGATCGAATATCTTCTTGGACAAAAAGATGACTTGAAAGGTCACAAATTGGAAAATGAGCTTATCTCACTGAGCCCTTGCAGTTTTGACTCCATCAATGAGTTTCTTACCAAGTTCAAAAATCTGATTTCACAATTGAAGTGATATGGAATAGAGAAGGAAGAGAAGCAATGCATCCTTGCCATACTATCAAAATTGGGCCCTAACTACTTAGTATTTGTCTCTACCTTTCAAACAATGAAGCTATCTATCCCAAAATGGAAGTTTCCCACTCTTGATGACTTCATCCAATCTCTCACACAAGAGGAGGAGAAGTTGATTCAAATGGGAATGATAAAACCCAATATGGATTTAGTACTTGCATCTGCTGAGGTGAAGAGAGCGAATGGCAAGGGCAAGTAAAACAAATTTGATAGAAAGTCAAATGAGCAGAAGAAAAAGGAGGCTCACTATCAGTCAAAAGGGGCTTCGAATTCCAAGAAGGGAAAACAATCTCATAAGGAGAAATCCAAATGTACCTATTGAAATAGAGGATTTCATCCTGAGAGTTCTTGTATGAAGAAGACTATAGAATTGATGGCTTAGTTACTTGAAAAGAATAACCTTCTAGTACCGGCATGTGCTAGGAAGAAAGAAGTTGAACCTTCTAGATCTAAGGACAAGGATAGATTCCATGCTCTCATGGCAGTTGCATCAAGAGAGTCCTCCTTCATCATAGATTCAGGAGCATCAAGACACATGTCTTCCTCCAAAGATCTCTTTATTGGTTTCAAATGCACTGTTGGCCCTTCCATCATGTTGGGGAATGATTTCGAGGTTTCCTCTGAGGGGATTGGAAGGATCAAACTTGATCATGGGTACTTCTCAAATGTGCTCTATGTTCCTACACTTATTTCCAATATACTTTCGGTATACCAAATGACCCATACTGGAGAGCCCAAGAGGGTGATCTTCTCTCCAAATGAGGTTGAAATAAAAGACATGGTTTCAGGAAATATCATTGCAAAAGGTGTTGCAAACCACAATACAAAAATCTATGAGTTATCTCACTTTATTCCTCTCTCCAAGCAGTCTGCTCTTCACACACATGCAAATGAATCGAATAGGATATGGCATGAAAGATTTGGGCATCTTAACTACAAGTACCTACAAGATATGCATACTCAAGAGATGGTTGAAGGACTACCCAAAGTCAAGTTTTCCAATGGAAGCTGTAAGGGTTGCTTGATGGGAAAGCATCCAGAAAATAAGTTTGAGAAAGGAAAGGCAAGGAGAGCCTCTCAACCTCTTGATTTGATTCATAGTGATGTTGCAGGGCCATTTCCAGATCTATCTTTGAACAAGGAAAGGTATATTCTTACTTTTATTGATGATTATTTAATATTTACATGGTTATACTTTCTCAGATTAAAATCAGAAGTGTTTGGATACTTTAAGTTTTTCAAGTCTTCTATAGAAACTTTTTCAGATAGAAAGATCAAGGACATTCGCACTGATAATGGAGGAGAGTATGTCATGGGTGAATTTCAATACTTTTGTGATGATGAAGGCATAGAGATGCAACACACTGTTCCCTACCACCACAACAGAATGCTGTTGCAGAGAGAAATAAGAGAACATTAAAGGAGATGGCAACTTGCATGCTAAAGTCGAAAGAGTTGCACCCTAGTCTTTGGGTAGAAGCCATCAATTGTGTTGCTTACCTTCAGAACAGAGTCCCTCGTAAAGGATTGAAACATATGACTCCTTTCGAAGCATGGATGGGCTACAAACCTGATGTATCCCATGATAAAGTGTTTGGATCCAAAGCATGGGCAAGTATTCTAACGAAGAAAAGGAGATCCCTAGATCCACAAAGTAGAGAGTGTATACCGGTGGGCTATGCATTGAGTGCAAAGGGATACAAGATTCTTAATCCTTCTACTATGTCAACATTCCTTGAAAGGAGTGTACAGTTTGAGGAATGGCCACTACATGATGCTCATCCTATTGAGCAAGAGATATTTCCTACTACACCACCACTACTTGATGAGAAAGAGAGTGAAGCTTCATCCCATGAGAGTTCAGATTTTGAATCTAAAAGTGAAGATGATGAAGAGCGATGCTAGATCTAGATCCACAAGAACCTGAGATCTAGAACCTAACAGTGAATATGAGCAAATGGAAGATCCAGATCCACAAGAACCTGATGATCTTGCACTTGATGATCCTCCTCTTCCGAGATGGGAAGCCATTGCTATTAGATCTGTCGGAGATCTTGTTGGTGATCCACTTGATCAAAGGAGAACCAGATCTGATTTTCAGAATGGAAGGTTTCATCCTTCTCACATTGATCATTCACATAGTGATCCATTTCTTACTGATCGATCCTTCCTCAGTAAAGAAGGTCACTTGCCTCCTTCTGGGGTGAGTTATGCCATGGTACATTGACATCCTTCAATTTATTTTGTGGGGGGCCTTTCTTCCCACTGGATTTTCCCTCTTTCCTCACTTTATTTATTTAGATTGTTGTACGGGGTGACCTTTGGTCCCAGTCGCCAGGGCCCTGCTAGTTTTCAGTTACTTCCTTGTAGTTTGGCTTGCGGAGGGGTGTTGGAATATTCTCACCATCATTTTTTATATTTTCATGCATTCTGCATGCATCCATACATCATGCATGCCTCCAGTTATCAGTATGGTAGTCTTCTTAGCATCTGGAGCCTATTTTCACCCCCCTAGAGGCTAGTTTTAGCCCTCAATAGCCCTCCTACCTACCTAGTGCGCCTTTTTTTCCTCACCTGGATGACATATGCGCCGTACTACAACTACCTGGATCCTGACAGTCAATTGCAGCATTGATTGACCAGTTCTTGCATTTAATGCTCAGTTTAACTGCCCTTAGCTTCTAGTTGTCTATATCGGAGTGCCACTTGACCTACTCACAGCCTCATGCGCCCTCCTTGGAGTCTCCATCCCTTGATTTGTGCTCACATGGATCAGTTAGACTCAGTTAGACTCATTTGACTGAATTTTGACTATTTGTGACTACTACCACTGATTGGGTGATGTCTCCAATGCTATCCAAGCCACACATTGAGGAGAATTCGAATAATCTTTGGCTAATTCAAATTCACTTCACAGTATTCACATTATATTCAGTTTTCACAGTGCCATCTTACAGCTGATGTATGATTATATTGCAGATTTCTCCATTTCTGAGTTCACGAGTGATAATTGATTCATTTCTTCTTCTTCTCTACAATTCTTGAGTGAGATTTGTGAGGTTTACTTTAGCTGTGTGATCTATCCTGTTTATTATCACACTTTTAATGTGCTTTTGAAAGGAGAATGGCTCTCATTATATGGGTTAGGAAGCATAACCATCATGGAAAAAGAGTTGGATCAAGGGAGGATTTGTTGGATCAAGCGATATTGAACATACTGAGGATAGAGGGATAGGGGATGGCTCGAATCCCTACACCAACCATCCAAATATTCACAAATCAAGATCCTACATCTAATCTTGAGTGTTCAAACCAACTTCATCACTCCCCCAAATCTAGGCACAGAGGGAGGAAGTGGCACTTCATCGCTCCCCTATAACTGAGTAAGGAGAGATAATAGTACTTCATCTCTCCTACATAAGGTAGAGGGGGAAATAATCCTCCAAAAAGAGCTTAAATCAAGGTGAAATATTGGGGTTTCAACTCTTAATGATGGATTCCCCTCCCCAACATGTAAGGGACCATACAAAATGTTAGGTTGTCTTTTTAACACACTTAGGGATGATGGTAAAACACCTTCTCATGATGGAGAAACTAGGCGTGACAAATAAGTGTATAACATACATACCAAATAATCACATAGAAAACATATATTGTACTTTCAAAACAAAATGTCACCCTTAAAAAATAACAAAATTATATAATTATACAAAATTATATAATTATGCAAAATTTTAATTTAAAAAATTATATATTTAAATAATTTTTCAATTTAAGCCCTAAGGGGTAGCTTAGTCGGTTGGAGCTTCTGAGTCCAAGATTCAAGTAGTCAATATTGGAGGTTGAAACCTCTAGGTCCTTTGGGGTTAGTCTCCTGAACCTGGAGCCGATAGGGTGAAGCCCGTTCGAGTGACCCCCTTAAATTATTACCATGGATATAACGAGCCATCCATCTTCTGAAGCTATGAACCACTTGGAAAAAAATCACTTTTCAATTTATTATATTTCGATTTTTAACATATAAAAAATTATTATGAATTATGTAAACATATGTGTTTGTAAAAACGGTTATTAACTTGTATTTATCTTTATACTTTAGTTTTCATATTTAAACTTAGTTATGTCAGCTAATTTTAAAATCATATTTTTAATTTAAATTTTATCATTTAAATATAGAATATATAATTAATAATATAAATTAATTTTAAAAAAATATATATATATTTATTTTTAGAAATATTAATTTTAATTATATAAATTAATTTTAAATTATTTATATAAATTTATAAATATATAATTCAATTCAATTCAATTTTAAAAATTAAGAAAAATAATTTAATTATTCAACCTACACTCCATTTATAACTGTTATATCAATCTCTTAATAAATGAATTATTATAACAACTTTATTAGTTAAATACTATATGTGATATGTGTATAAATTTAGGATTTAAATTTTCAAATACATCATAGTCATCCCTATCAAATTTGTGAATCATGTATCGCATGTATGGATATAAATAAAGATAGAATTGATATGAAATCAATTAAATTGGATGTATTTACTTTGAAGGTTTATATATGTGTGTATATATGCATGCGTGAGTGTAATCTCTGTGTGATTAAGTGATGAAATCTATATAATAATATTGACAAACATGTAGATAACAAATAGTACTAGTGTGGCTAAAATTAGTACATTTAAGTATTTTTACAGTGATAGGTGTTTATATCTTGGAATTTGGGGTGGACTACCATCTATGCTTTTCCTTGATTAAAGGAGGATGAGACAAGTGTTATGGTTTTAGTTCAAAATTCGAAATAAACAATTATTTGGGGTGGACTACCATCTATGCATTTCCTAGATTAAAGGAGGATGGGACTGTCATTGATTTTATGGTCATCCTTCAAAATTCAAAATAAACAAACAAGTCATTTAACTAAAGAAGGTAACATTTATCTAAGGCATAGACACTGGGTGATTACTTCTAAGCATGGAGAATAAGTAAACAAATAACTTGTTCATGGCACTTAACTTGTTACCTATAAACATTCACAAACCACAAGTTAAATAACTATATTAATTTAAAATTATCTAAGTTAGTAAATAAGTTTATGTTTTTTATTTTCCATCAATTAAAAAATTGTAATATTTAAGAAAAGTTTTCACTTGAAAATAAAAATAAGAAGTAATTGTATTTAAGTTGATGTTTATCAATTAAAAAATTGTAATATTTAAGGAAAGTTTTCACTTGAAAATAAAAATAAGAAGTAATTGTATTTAAGTTGATGTTTATGTTGAAAGATAATTGAATAAGAAGTAAAGTTGTATAGTAGTTAAGTTGATGTTTATGTTGAAAGATAATAAATTAGGAAAATGAATGAATTGGAAAGAGTCTTTTTTGCAATCATAATATAAATTGTAAAATTTGAATAAGAATTATAGAATAAGATGAGTGTATTGTGAAGACTAAAGAGAATCTCAAAAGAAGAAATATATTTTAGGTTAAAATTTAAAAATTGAAAATAATATATGAAAGAATAAAATATGTTTAAGTTAGAATTTAAAAATGAAAATAATACATGAAAATGATAATGTTTCTTTTCCTGAAACTGTAACATATCCAAAATATGTTAGTGAATAATTAGCGAATATTCAAAAATAAAATTTGTATTCCTGCAACATTATCTTTATAAACATTGCCATTCATATAAACGAATTTTGTTCATTTGAAAAAAAGAAATTCAATAATTAATACACATAATTATCAACAAGACCATCATTAATACACATATGAGATACCATATATAAATCCTGCAACACCATTGTTTCCATATTCTCTTTCCCACAATCCTTTTAGTCGAGAGTATTTTCAAAACATTTCAACATTAACATAAAAACTATGTCCAGGATATGTAACAACTCGACAGAGTTCTTTTCATGCATTCAAATCTAAATCAAAACTATTACTGAGATTTATTTCTCTTTGTAGAATAATAACTTAGCATATTCCTTTTTTTCAGTCATTCATCGCTACAAGGGTATATGAATCCAGATAGGAAACTGGACTGGGATCCAGTTATGCACTATCCCTTCCCAACACAATGTAATGCATAGATAATAATCTTTATAAACATAGGTATATGAATCTAGACAGGAAACTGGAATGGGATCCAGTTATGCACTGTCCCTTCCCAACACAATGTAATGCATAGATAATAATCTTTATAAACATAAACCTAGCAGATATTAAACCAAGTATCCCTACCCAATTCAAATGTATAATAGAATATATTTAACGGAATTAAACCATGGGTTCCATCCCAACACATTCCAAAATGTCGAGGTGTAATATATATGAACAAGTATTACACCAGGGTTCCATACGATTTCACACAACATAGTATATATATACTAGCAAGCCATATTAATAATTAATATGGCTTATATACGCCGATCGGCATATATCAACCATGGCCACACATTTAAATGTGGTTGATATACGTCGATCGGCGTATATAAGCCATATTAATTATTAATATGGCTTGCTAGTTGACGATCGGCCTACCGCGAAGAATTGTTCATTTTTAATTATTATTTATTATATTATTTATAATAATAATAATAATAATAATTATTATTATTATTATAACTATTTATATCATTTATTATATTATTTATAATATTAATATTCATAATAATAACTAAAATAATATTAATTATTAAAAAAAATATTATTATAAATATAATTGTTATTATAATAATTATTATAATTATATTGATTATAATTATAACAATTAGTATTATTATAATATTTATAATAATAATAATTACAATTATTAGTAGAAATATAATTTTAATAATAAATAATTATAATTAATTTTAATATTAATATTCATACGATAATACAACTTATAATAATTATTTATAATTTTAATATTAAAAATTAATAATTAATCCATATTAAGTCTAAATAAAAACAATAATTATAATATTAATTAATTAACAATAATTAATAATTAATAATGAAATTATATTAAATAATAATTATTGGTTAAAGCATATATATTTAAGCCATTTTTTATTAACAACAACAATTTCTTATAATAAATAATAAATATCTAATTAACAACAACAATTTCTTATAATAAATAATAAATATCTAATTAACAACAACAATTTCTTATAATAAATAAGAATTAATATAATTATAATTATTATAATTAAAATAATTAGTATTTAAATAATTAAAAATTATAATAATATATAATTAGTATTTTAATAATTAATAATTACAATAATATATAATTAGTATTTTAATAATTAATTATAATATTAATATTAATAGTTAATAATCAATCGATATTAAATTATAATAATAACAAAAATTATAATATTAATTAATTATTAATAATTATTAATTAATGTGACTTATAATACTTATGTGGCTTATAATAATTATGTGCTTATAATAATTATTAAAAATATTATTATAATCATAATTATTAAAAATATTATTATAATCATAATTATAATTATTTTTTTCCTTGGAAAAAATCCGTAATTTTATTTCAAAAAGATGATCAAAATTACATATTGCACATGTAGTAGAATCAACAAGGATCCCTACATTTTCACATATTTCTGTTCCATATAAGCATAAAAACAGCTTATAAAGAGCTGAACCAAAAAAAAAGAGAAACCCAGAGAGAAGAACAGATAAATCTTGACCATACTACAGAAAGTGTGAGCAGAAACCCGCTCAAATGCACCATAGCCTCACAAGAACAAGAAGCTATGACCATCCACAGCTCACATTGCAGCAGACTCTCCACAGAAAGATATAGATCCGTCAAAACCGAAACCCTCATCGGAGGAAGCAGAAGATCCATGTCTGTGGACAGAGCAGCAGACACGGTAGACCTCCCAAACCGGCAAAAACAGCCAGCAAGCAAACCCTCGATGAAGAATCAGCCAGAGAAACCCCATTTTGGCTGGAGCAGTCCGCAGAAGCAAGCTGAGCGTCGCTGAAATCAATCCCCAGACGCCTCCACCGTATGAAAGGGACGACGAACATGTGCAGCAAGGGCGTGATGGTGGTGGCAGAGTCAGAGTCGGCATCGATCTTGGTGAGGCAGGCGAGGCCGTTGCAGCCGTTGATGTTCATGGCACAGAATCCGCAGCAGGCAGATCCTTGATCCATGGATCCAGAGGCTTCCCGACAGAGTACACAAATACACGCCTAAAATTGACAAAATAGCAGAAGATTGTTACATGAATGACAGGGTTTCTATCTAGAAATTGCCAAGCGAAAGACAAAGGCAAAGCCTGGAGCTGATAATCCTCGTCCTGCCGAGAACCGTGGTTGAGCTCGTAGCTCAGAGGATCGTACTGGAATCTTGAGGGCTTTGAACTGCAGATGCTTTTGCCGTCGGTCTTGAACCTGCGAACGAAGTGTTTCCATCTAGGCCCACTGCAGCAGCTTCTGGCATCGTCAATAACGGATTCAGACCAATCTCGTCTGACGCTGTTCCAGCCCTTGCGCCACCAATTCTGAGAATCCCCGTCCACGGATTCCGCCCTGGGGTTCGATCGCCTCACTTCCCACATTTTTTCCTTGGAAAAAGTCGCTAAGTCCGAGTAGCCATGAATGGCTCTCATACAAGGGAAAACCCCGCAGGATCTGCAGAGGTTGTAACCCCAGTCCGCCGAATGAAAGCCCCACGACGGCTGTTGCTCCCATGGACGCAGCCACCAGCAAGATGTGTCGCCGTTTACAGCCGCTAAGCGGGGTCAAACAAGTGTGGCTCCCCCGCATGGAAATAATCCACCGTGAGGAAACCCAAGTCCGCAGCCCCTCGGCGCCCCGCATCCACCGTCCACACCCACCATTTGCGGCAATCCAGGGTCACAAGAGCGGCTCCCCCGCATGGAAGCATCCGCCACCGTGAGAAGCAAGTCTACCGTCAGTGCAGACATTCGCCCGCCAACACATCGCTCCAGGGACAAGAAATCCCCAAACCCCCAAATGCAGCATCGCCGTCAACACAGAAAGTTTTGCTGCCGCCGTCGTCGCCTGTCCAAGAACGCCCAGCCCTGGGGCAACTCTCCTCTACAAAGACCACCGTCGTCGCCACTGTGAAGAAAAAGTCACTCCCCAATGGGTCGCCGCGCCAAGGCCCTGCCATCCTTCCAAAGCGGGAAAAAACCAGCTGTAGGCAGAACAGGAAGCAGGCTCACAGAAGAAGGAGGGCAGCCCCATAATTATAATTATTAATATAATTGTAATTTTAATTATAAATAAAAAAAATTATATTTATTCCAATCAGAATATAATTGATAAAATTATTATAATATTAATATTAATATGAAAGTGGTAATGTAGCTTATAATAATTAATATTAATATGAAAGTGGTAATGTGGCTTATAATAATTAATATTAATATTAATATAAATATAAATAATTCATATGAAGTTATATTAATAATAAAAATTATAATATTAATTAATAATTTAATAATAATTAATAACACATTATAGTAGTAGTAGGAGTAATATCTCTAATCATGGTGAAACATACTGGAAAAAATTCATTGACATTATATATAGGAGAGAATTTGTTTTTATCTAAGATGGATTGTTTGCATATATATTTAAGCCATTTTTAATTAACAACAACAATTTATTATAATAAATAAGAAATATCTATTTAACAACAACAACAATTTCTTATAATAAATAAGAATTAATATAATTATAATTATTATAATTAAAATAATTAGTATTTTAATAATTAAAAATTATAATAATATATAATTACTATTTTAAAAATTAATAATTACAATAATATATAAATAATATATAATTAGTATTTTAATAATTAATTATAATACTAATATTAATAGTTAATAGTTAATAATCAATCGATATTAAATTATAATAATAACAAAAATTATAATATTAATTAATTATTAATTAATGTGACTTATAATAATTATGTGGCTTATAATAATTATTAAAACTATTATTATATCCATTGACACACATTTAAATGTGGGTTATACATAAAATTAGTAATATTAATTAAATAATAATAATTAAATATAACGACTACGGTTGACCATAGTTGAATTTGGTTTACCATTCTTAACCATGGTAGACTTTGGTTGACTATGGTTGAACATCGTTGACTTTGGATGTTCATAGTTGACTTTGGTTGACCATGCTTGACCATCGAACACCATGGTTGTCTATGGTTGACTTTCGTTGCCTATGGTTGACCATGGCTGACTATGGTACACAATGGTTGATCAAAGTTGACTTTAGTTACCATTGTTGACTTTGGCTAATCGTGGTTGATTTTGGTTGTGGTCAACCATGAAAAACCAAAGTTGACTAAGGTAGACTTTGGTTGACCATAACCAAAGTCATATTAGAATATTATTTGGTTTACCATGGTTGACTTATAATTATTTGGTTGACCACAAAGAAAGTCATATAAGAATATTATATGGTTGACCATGGTTGCCTTATAATTATTTGGTTGATCACAGCCAAAGTCATATAAGAATATTATTTGGTTGACCATGGTTGACTTTGGTTGACCATGGTTGTATATGGTTGACTTTGGTTGACCATGGTTGTATATGGTTGACTTTCGCTAACTATGGTTGACCATGGTTAACTATGGCAGATGATGGGTGACAATTCCTAACTTTGCTTGACCATCGTTCACATTAGTTTACTATTGTCGACTTTGGTGGACCATGGCTGACTTTGGTTGAATTTTGGCTAGTCCTGGTTGACTTTGGTTATGGTCTACCATGAAAAACCATGGTTGACTTTGGTTGTGGTCAACCATGAAAAACTAAAGTGAACAATGGTCAACCATACTCAACCATGTTCAATAAAAGTCAACCACGGTTAACCAAAGTCAACAATAGTGAACATATTCAACCAAAGTCAACCATGGTTAATAAAAGTCAATCATTGTCAACCATGGTCAACCAAAGTCAACCATGCTTAACCTAAATCATCCATGGTCAACTGAAGTCAACCAAATTCAACCATGGTCAACCAAAGACAGCCATGGTCAAGTAAAGTCTACCAAAGTCAACCAAAGTCAACTATAGTTATAGATGACCATGGGTGACTTTGGTTAGCAATGGTTCACTTTGGTTTACCATGGTTAACTTTGGTTGACAAAGTCAAGCATGGTCAACTTTGTTTTACAATGGTTAACATTGGTTGGCCTAGTCAGCCATAGTCGACTTTGTTTTACAATGGTTAACATTGGTTGAATTTTGGTTGACTTTGATTGACCATGGTTGTATATGGTTAACTTTTGTTAAGCATGGTTGACTAAAGTTAGCCAAAATGAATTTTGGTTGGTCATGGTTTTCCTTAATTGACCATGGTTGACTTTGGTTCACAATGGTTTCCGTTGGTTGACCATGGTTGACTTTGGTTCAGAATGGTTGACATTGGTTGAACATGGTTAATTGTGGTTCACTTTGGTTAACCATGGTTGACTTTGGTTTTCCATGGTGGATTTTATTTGACTTTGGTTGACCATCGTACACCATGGTTGTCTATGGTTGACTTTAGTTAACCATGGTTGACTTTGGTTGACTATGATTGACCATGGTTAGCTATGGTAGACCATGGTTGTCCATTATTGACCATGGTTGAACTTTGTTGACTTTAGTTACCATTATTGACTTTAGTGGACCATGGTTAAATTTGATTAAATTTTGATTAGCCATGGTTGACTTTCATTGACTTTGGCTAACTGTGGTTGGATTTGGTTGTGGTCAACCATGAAAAAGCAGAGTTGACTATGGTTGAATTTGGTTGACCACAGCCAAAGTCATATAAGAATATTATCTGATTGACCATGGTTGACCATGGTTGTATATGGTTGACTTTTGTTAACCATAGTTTACTTTGGTTAAATATGGTTGACCATGGTTAACTATGGTAGATGATGGTTGACAATTCTTGACTTTGGTTGACCATCGTTAACCTTCATTGACATTAGTTTACCAATGTTGACTTTGGTGGACCATGGATTATTTTGGTTGAATTTTAATTGGTCATGGTTGACTTTGGTTGACTATCATTTACTTTGGCTAACCATGGTTGACTTTCATTGTGGTCAACCATAAACAACCAGAGTGAACAATGGTTAACCATAGTCAACCATGTTCAATAAAAGTCAACCATGATTAACCAAAGTCAACAATAATGAACATAGTCAACCAAAGTCAACCATGGTTCATAGTAAACCATGGTTGACCAAAGTCAACCATGGAAAAATCAACTAAAGTCAACCATAGTCAACCAAGTTCAACCAAAGTGAAATAGCCAACAAAAGACAACCATGGTCAAGTAAAGTCTACCAAAGTCAAGCAAAGTCAACTATAGTTATAGATGACCATGGGTGGCTTTAGTTCACAATGGTTCACATTGGTTTACCATGGTTAACTTTGGTTGACCAAGTCAACCATGGCCAACCATGGTTGACTTTGTTTTAGAATGGTTAACATTGGTTGACCAAGCCAACCATGGCCAACCATGGTCGAGTTTCTTTTATAATGGTTAACATTGGTTGAATTTTGGTTGACCATGGTTGACTTTGGTTAACCATGGTTAAATTTGGTTGACCATGGTTGACTTTCATTTACCATTATTAACTTTGGTTGATCATGACTCACTATGGATGACTTTGGTTTAATTTGGCTAACTTTGGTTAACCATGGTTGACTTTGGTTGTTCATGGTTGACTTTGGTTGAGCATTGTTGACTTTGGTTGACCATGGTTGAATATGGTTAACTGTGGTTGACTTTGGTTTACTGTGGTTGCGCATTGTTGACTTTGGTTGACCATGGTTGACTATGGTTAACTTTGGTTTAGTGTGGTTGACTTTGGTTGACCATTGTTGACATTGATTGAACGTTGTTGGCTGTGGTTGACCATGGTTGACTTTGGTTAACCTTTGCTGATTTTGGTTGATTGTGGTTTACTATGGTTAACTTTGGTTTACTGTGGTTAACTTTGGTTAACTTTGGTTTACTGTGGTTGAGCATTGTTGAATTTGGTTGGCCATGGTTTACTGTGGTTGAATTATGTTGACTTTGGTTGACCATTATTGACTTTGGTTGACCATGGTTAACTTTGGCTCATCATGGTTAACCTTGGTTGACTTTGGATGACTATGTTTGACTTTTGGTTGATTTTGACTTTGGTTTGCTATGGTTGACTTTGGTTGTTTACGGTTGACTTTGGTTGACCATGGATGACTTGTAGTTGATTATGGTTGACCATGGTAAATTATTGTTGACTTTGGTTTTCCATGGTTGACTTTGGTTGACTTTGGTTGTACATAGTTGAATTTGGTTGACCATTAATTGTTGTTAAGGGTTTACTATGTTTGAGTATGGTTGAATTGTTATATACCTCAATGGTTATATCACATTAGCATGGTTATCTAGAATTATGTTTAGGTTTCGTTATATTGTTTAGTATTAAAATTACATTAGATCAAAATATTGAATGTTCTCTATTTAGCCATATTTTTTAGTACCATCAAATTAAATTGTTCCTAGTTCAAATACATATAGGCTTATTGAAATATGACAATATTCTTTACTATAATTTTAAATGTCATATTGCATGTTTCAATGTAAATTTGAATTACTCGTAATACAATTTAAATTGATATCATTTAAAAAACACACATATTTATAGATTTTTTTATTATGTTTACATATATTTTTATAATGAATGATCTTGAATTAATTGTCTCATAAAAGTGAAAATGATATGATTTAAAAAAAATCTAGACACACATTTCTTATAATGTTTGCAATTATTATTTATCAATGTTTACACCTAAAATTGATCATAAAAGTGAAAATGATATGATTTAAAAAAAAATCTAAACAAACATTTCTTATAATGTTTGTAATTATTATTTAGAAATGTTATGCCATAAAGCATTTACCCATGTTTTCTAAAGTAAAAATTCAATTTTAAACAATTATTTATTAATAAAAGTAATTAGTTTCTAAAAAGGTTATAAAAGAAATGAATGAAAAATATATTAAATTAATTTATAAAAATATTATAAAATTTAATTATGAAAAATATATTAAATTAATTTATAAAAATATTATAAAATTTAATTATGAGAAAAGCATAATGTTATTTTGGAAAACATATAATTTGAATAATAATGTTGGCAATGTTAATATTATTAATTCATATTAAGCTATATTAATTATTAATATGGCTTATATACATCGATCGATCGACATATATCAATCACATTTAAATGTGTGGCCTATATACGTCTGATCGACGTCTATAAGCCATATTATTAATATTAATGCTTAAAGAACAAATTAGCCCATATCCATTTACCGTGGAACCCATTTACATACATGATCGGTTCTTTTCTCACTTAATTTCTCTTAATTATTTCACTATTGCAATGTTAGTTTTGTCCGAGCAAATCTGGGCAATGAAATATGATTACATTCATTATACAATGATTGAAAACATACTTTACATATTAGTTCAATCTCAATAATTCGTTGCACTATTGAATGGAATTAAATTTCAATACAATGTATAATGAAAAAATAAATTCTAAATTCGGGTATAATTATAAACAATATATAACATTTTTATTGAAACAGATGATATATTAAATTCCAGTATAATTATAAACAATATATAACATTTTTATTGAAACAGATATTATATTAAATTCCAGTATAATTATAAACAATATATAACATTTTTTTATTTAAAACAGATATTATATTATAAGATCAGTTTTCCTACATTTACTCAGAGTGGTTTTAGAGACGCTTAGCAGTTACGTTTTGTAGACAAGCCTTTGGAGAGGCATAGCAGTTGCATTGTCTAAATTAAATTTTTTTTTTTATAATTTTGGTATAAAAATTGAAGTTATTAAATTTGTTATTTTTTAATTCACTTCATTTTATATGAATCAAACTCTTCTATTTAAATATTTCATGATTGCATTTTATTTTGATTTTGTGAGAATGGCGTGCAGATTTATGAAACCGCACTCACCACTCAACTATGAAACCGCCCCTCAGTTGCATGTGAGAATGGCGTGCAGACTCTCTTAAATGTTGGAGAGCTGTCAAGTATGGAAACATTGGTATCTTCATGCACAATCAGACACACAGTTTTAAATCCATGCAAAGTGTCTTTCTTGACCTATTATATATTTTTCAATAGCAGCGTTACATCGATCTGCATGGTAGATGGGTGTGAATCCGCTTCATTCGTCTAGGTGGTATGGGCACAAAATAGTTATGTGGAGATATACTTATTGGATCGCTAGGATATAATTAATTATATAATCCATATTAATTATATAAGCCATATTCATATTAATATTAATGAATATTAATAATAAAATTGAATAAATGTTGTTATAAGACTTACAGTCCAGCCGGGATTATGCAGTAGCCTACACCAAAAATATTTCCTCCAGTATCTTCCTGATTCATCACCAACCGGCTTCCATACCATGAAATGAATGCCCACAAACAAAAACTTACTGATCCGTTGCCACCTATGGCAATCCCCTTTGCGAGCCCTTGTTTAATTCCAAGTTTTACTGTTGCATCAAGTGGAGGTTGGCATTGGTCACTTTGTGTATTCTGCTTGCATCTTTCTCGCTATCCTTATTAGCATTCGACTGTAAAGCAGTCCCGCTACAATCAATAAACTGGCTAGGGGCAATGTCACCAATGCCAACCTCCAAGACAAATAAAAACTGGTCACGTAGAAAGCAATGAAATTTGACAAATTCATGACGAAATTGGGAAGCCGAAACTCTCCCACACAAGATATGTTAGAATCTACCCAGCTACAACCATCGAATGCACATTAATCCGTTGAATTGAATTTCTAACAGAGAATAAATGATGTATGTTCAAAAGGAGAAGAACAAAGTTCTAAGCTATTGTTCTTAGATGGATGGATATCGGAATCAGACCTTTTCACTAAAGGCGTCCTGAATGAGGAGGGTATCATTGTAAACATTGTTAACTACCTCAGCAATATGTGTGCCTTTGGTATCAAAAAATCTAACGGCCTACCTAAGAACAGCCTTCAAATATTTTCTGCGCAGCAAAGATGCATGTCTTTCTCCAATCCTTGTCTAGCACAATTTTCTGCGTAGCAAAGATGCATGTCTTTCTCCAATCCTTGTCTAGCACAAACCCTCTGAAACGCATGGTCAATGATCAATGCATTGAACTAACTTTAAACCCTATCCCACATTATTAAACAGTACAAGCTCTTTGAGAATATGATAAACATCACCTAAAAACGCTGCAAGCCATACTCACCAGGATCCTTTTCATAGATGGCGATCACCAGGATCATGATAATGCAGTGCTATGTAACGTACTTGTCTGATTTCTTGACGGGTTGAGAGCCAATCTTCGTGATCTTTGATGCTTTGGCTACTTCCTGTACATTTAACCACACAGAAGGAGGGAACACCACTTAATTAAGGGGGTTCAACCAAAAAAATCACTTAACCAATGGGGCGCATTGTAGCAAAGAAGGGATTCGAACCATTAGTATAGATTCGACCCCAGCTTCCAACAAGAACATAAGGGTATTCAACCACAGATTCAATTTCCAATACAATTAAAACCATTGGCAATGAACTTCTCCAAGAATTAATTACAATGCTAAATATTTAGGAATCAAAGGAAACCCAACAATACCCAGGTAGATAAATCTCATAAGCATCAATGATACAAATTGTAATTTGCAGATCATTAATTAAATACAACAGAGATGAATGGATTTACTTATCGTCAACCGATTTATCAAATACTTACTTATCGTCAACCGATTTATCAAATACTGTAATGGAAATAAAGACTGTTCTTATTATCCTAAAACTGTACCACACATTATTATTAACAGTATGTTCAGGACGTATCATGAAACCGACCTAGGCATTCACCGGCCACCAAAAATGAAGCACAGCAGGCTTTGCCATCTCTAATTCTGAGCTTATATCAATGCTATGATATAAATTAAATCCGATAACAATTTCCACCATTTGAATATACGAAGGAAGATGGAGAGGAAGCAGCTGGCCTTTATAAAAGAGTTCATCCACATCTGAGGCATTACACCGAAGTTCATCCACAGGCGAGGAGTTCAACGCAGGCCAGGCGTTACAATGGGCTTGAGCGTAAGCGTTACAATGGATTCGAGCTTAAGCACTACACTGAAGAGGAGCGCGATGCCAAGTGGATCATTGAATTTATTTAAGTTTTTAAAATTACCATGGGTGTCGGTTGGAATTAAAGATAGGCGTAACTTAATTCAACAAATCTAAATGGTTCATCCATGCATAAGACGAGCATATTCCGGCATCTTTTAAATCCGGCCATTCATTGTTTTAAAAATGAAAAATCTACCACCCCCGCTCCACCCTAAAGTTAAAATAAAACGCCTTTACGGCGTAATAAAAGAGATCACTTGTGGCAGTAAGAACCATAGTCGTAGCAACATGAACCTAAATATAGAGATAGTTATATATTAAGATATGTCTCTCGGTTACTATATATATATATATATATCCTGGCTTTCAACACAATCCTTAACACGACGACAGAGATCTAAGACCAAATATATGCATCATTATCAGTACTTAATCTACATAACCTGATTTCCTTGTGTCAAAGCTGAGCTCAGAGATCTATTTGATCAAAATAATGTATAATGGACAGAGTTAGATCCATAACGGAAATTTAATATAAATTACAAGCGTAAAAATAAAACAGAGATCTACGTTGGCTTCCACACAGGAAAGGTATAACTCTTGGAAGGTAATCCCACGGATCTGAATGCAGAAATGTATCATCATCTGCTGGAGTAATACTAAAGAAGTTGGAACCAGAATGCACCATGCATTTAACCAACAAAGATTTATCTAAACAAAATATCTAGAATGCAATACGCATTCACCAATTTAGGGATTAATCTAAGCAATCAGATCTAGAAAGGCAATACGCATTCACCAATATAGGGGTCATCTAAGCAAATATTTGGAAAGGAAATACGCATTTACCAATAACAAGGATCATTTGAACAATCAGATATGGAAAGGCAATACGCATTCACCAATACAGGGATCACCTAAGCAATCAAATCTGGAAAGGAAATACGCATTCACCAATACAGGGATCATCTAATCAATACGATCTGGAAAGGAAATACGCATTCACCAATACATGGATCATCTAAGCAAAGATCTGGAAAGGCAATACGCATTCACCAATAATAAGGATCATCTAAGCAATACGATATGGAAAGGCAATACGCATTCACCAATATAGGGATCATCTAAGCAAAGATCTGGAAAGGCAATACACATTCACCAATATAGGGATCATCACAGAATTTCTAAACATAAGGATGAGTTTTCCAGGCTTTCACTCAAAACATATATATTCAAAAGAAAAAATGCATTACGATAGACTTTCCGAGATAACATATTGAGCTTTGGTAGTTTCCAGTCAACACACAGTAACGCGAAACGTTGTACATAAGACTCTTAGCATACAACAAATCATTTTTCTGGGGATCGGGCTCACAAGGCCGTCCTATCCCCTTTGTAGGACTCAAAATAGAGCCTTCAATACGTCTCGGTGGAGCTTCCCCATAGCAGACCATTTAGTATGGCTCTTGTGCTAGATTGAAAAAAGGAAAAACCCCTACCCCCTTTCCCAAACTCAGGCCTCAAGTTTATACCCCGCTCCCTTGCTCAATCTGCCTTGAGTTGTTAACAATGGATTCCTCCTGGATAGATGGCGGTTTGCTATACTTTCAAACCTCCAGGGAGACAAACTAGCAACCATCTTCCCTTGAGATTCTCCTCGACTTTATTATTACTATGTGTTTACAAAGGGAGTGCGCCTTCGAGTTCAGTTAATAATACTTTCATAATATATATGCATTCCATTACTTATCTCTTTCTGGGTATGATTAAGAAAAACCCCTTTTTTTAACTATATATATATGTATATGAGATTCCTCAATATCTATACAAGTATTTAGGATTTATGTTTTTCCAAGATTGAAACTTGTATACAACATATTTTGGTATCCTTATTATAATAACTTCACTTCAAAAAAGGATATTTTTCTTCTTATTTGAGGTGACTATATCCTATAGTCCCTAAAGCATATAATTCCTTTTAAAGGTGAATTATAGCATAACGTCCTTTTTAAGGGAAACTATAATGTATAGTTTCTTTAGTAAAGCTAAACTATAGCATCTAACATATATTTCTTTAAAGTAAATTTCTAGACTTATTTCTAATTAAAACTTTTATAGGTGACTTTGGCATTTATGTCCAAGTTTTAAATATGATGAAATTTATCAAGATTACTAATGGAGCCTTGATCTTGAACTCCTCACTAGAAACCAATACAATATTCATTTATATTTACAAAATAATAGAACATAAAAGAGAGATATTACAAAAACAAACGCTGATAACAACCTTTTTTTTAACATAAATCAACAAACACTTATTAAAAATCAAAGAAATGAAATTAAAAAAAATAAAATTATTTTAATTTTCAAAAAATTACGAATGAAAAATATACCATTTATAAAAAGTTGTTCGAATCTATGGTTTCAAAGAATTAAAGAAAACAGGGATTTGTTTTTAAGGAGGTAAGTCTGAATAAAGGTAATCCAAACGCTTGGAGTCAAATATTATATTGTCAATAGAAGAATCGTGAGAATCTAGAACGTTAGAAGGCCATCTTTTCTATTATTCATTTAGAACGGGGCTACTCTCACGACTTTTTTCAAAGCTGCAAACTGCACACGCGGAAATTAGAAATAAGAATTGACACCGACGAAATAAGAAATTATATTATCCAACTGCTGTCGATGACTACGTGTTTCAAATAAACGCAAACAGTAGAGCTCTACACGCAACCTTCACATAAACGAAAGAGAACGATTTGAATGTCCATTTATCATGAAATGGACAGTCTACTAGTAATTCGTCACAATTGAATTGCTAGGCTTTCATTAGGTACATCTCAATTTTAGATTATGTATCACATTTTCCTTGCCTTCTGGTATGCCGCCTAAATACGTAAGCTTTACGATTTTCTTTGTCTCCATCTATATATAGCCATTAAGACATATCCCAAGCATAATAGCTTAATGCTCGCAGATCATCTTCCTCTGATATAAGCTGAGACTTCACAATTCGGAGAAAATTATATCATAACTGCGAGCGAATTCCGGATAGTATTAACTTCATCAATTCAATTCAATTCTACAATGATTGAATTCGTTGTTGCTCTGTGTATCGGCCTGCTTTTTCTCCCGTCCAGCGTGAGTGCTCAGACAGCTGTGAAGCCTGGTTCATGGGAGCTTGTGGTTAAGAATGGAGGTGTCTCCGCCATGCATATGACCACAACCTTCAAAAATACAGTGGTCATGTTTGATCGCACGGACTTCGGTCCTTCGCAGCTGCGCCTCCCAAATGGACGTTGCAGAGATGATCCAAATGATGAAGCGCTCACTCACGACTGCTGGGCTCACTCCATTGAATACAACATCGCTACCAACAATTTCAGGCCGTTGATGGTCATGACTGATACCTGGTGTTCCTCTGGCGCCTTTGCTTCTAACGGTACTTTGGTTAGCACTGGTGGATACAACGATGGAGCTAAGGCTGTTCGTTCTTTTGTACCCTGTGCTAATTCTGCATGTGATTGGGACGATTCTCACCCAAATGGACTTCAGGAGAGTCGATGGTATGCTTCCAATCAGATCCTTCCCGACAATCGAATTATTGTCGTGGGAGGCAGGCGAGCTTTCTCCTACGAGTTCGTGCCTGGAGGGAAGTCATATTCGTTGCCGTTTCTTTCACAGACTAATACTCCCAATGTGGAGAACAATCTCTATCCTTTTCTTCATCTCTCCTCCGACGGAAATCTCTTTATCTTCGCCAACAAGGATTCCATCTTATTTAATTACAGAAAAAATAGTGTGGTAAAGACCTTTCCCACGATGCCAGGTGGACCCAGAAATTATCCCTCCTCTGGTTCATCTGCTCTGCTGCCACTATCCGCATCTGATGGATTTCAGAGAATAGAAATTCTCATCTGTGGTGGCGCTCCTGACAGCGGTTACACCTCAGCAAATGCTGGGAATTTCGTAAACGCTCTTGAAAGCTGTGGAAGGATTGTTATTACAGATGCCAACCCTGTTTGGGCAATGGAGAATATGCCTGCACCCAGGGTTATGGGAGATATGCTCATCCTTCCCAACGGTGAAATTTTGATAATCAATGGAGCCGAGAAAGGGACGGCGGGTTGGGAACTCGCAACGAATCCGGCTCTTGCTCCGTATTTATACAGACCTAATGCATTGGCAGGGCAGCGATTTACAGTACTTGCAGCCTCCACCATTCCCAGAATGTATCATTCGACTGCAAACGTGTTGCCTGATGGGAGGATTTTCGTGGGAGGCTCCAACCCTCACGTTGGTTACGTTTTGTCGGGAACCACGTTTCCAACCGAGCTTCGTCTGGAAGCATACAGCCCTTATTATTTGGATGAATCCTACAGAACCTCGAGGCCTACTATCGTTTCCCTATCTCAAGATTCTGTAACCTATGGGACAAGATTCACGATTCAGTTCACGGTATCAAATTATGCTCCAAACAATATTGAGTTCAACATTTACAGTCCATCTTTCACAACTCATGCATATTCCATGAATCAGAGGCTGCTCATGCTTGCCTCAACGAGCCCAAAGAGAGTAAGAGGAGTATACATCGCTGTAGTTACAGCTCCTCCAAGCTCTGTTGCAGCACCGCCCGGATACTACACGCTGTTCGTGGTCAACAATGGAATTCCAAGCGTGGCCAAATGGATTCATTTGTCTTGACCAAAATATTTCGAGAACCTTATGTATATTAATTGTCTGTCGTGTAGTCCACAAGAAAACATGAGAGCATTAAGTCACAATAAATAGAGACCATTCAATCATTTGAATTGTTCTTTCTCATAATAAAGGAGACATGAACAGCAAGTCTGTTTTCAAAACTTGTTTATTATTGAATTTGATATGTTCAACATTTTCACGTTTTCAAATGGTTTTACAGATTTAGATTAGTTTTTAAGTTTCGATCATACATAAATTTATATTTTAACTTTATTTCTAATTTTTTTATGAATAAATTTCAGTATCATTTAATATATAATATTTTTTGTTTTTTCAAATTAGCATTATAATACAATGACTTCTACTTTTTCGGGCAAAGGTGGCCAAAATAAAGATTTAGGGGTTAGGTAATAAAGGTTTGAACAGCAAGAAAGATTTCAATAGCCACGGTTTCTTATTTTACAGCCATTGAAGCATTATTATTATTTGGTCCTTCACATCCGTGGAGAATGCATTGTGCATTGGCATTATGGGAAATCGGTGAAAACTGTGAGTATTACGCATTTTATGAATGAGGCAATTAGATGTAAGGAAGTGGATTCCGTTTTAAGCTGAACATATCTATTTCAGATAGAGAACATGCCAAGAAAGTCCAAAAAGGTGTTACGTTATAAAATTATAATATGAATATATAATTAAAATAGTAAAAATAAATATTTAAATATCTTGAAGAAAGAATTTAATATTTTTATATATTTATATATATTCGAGTTTTGTAAGTGAAGAAGAAAATGGATGGTTTTAATTAAATAAAAAATTGATGTATACTTTATATAAATAATATAATAAAAAAATTGTTATATAATTTTAGATGTAATAGTAAATGAATTATAAGAAAAATGTGTTGAAATTTATTATTATTTTTTAAATAAATAAATAATAATGAAAAAATAAAAATTTCCTTATTCAGTAGTTTAATGATTTTGTCTTGAATAATTTAAAAGCCCTTTTTTTTTTAAATAGCTATCTAAATTTCATTAAAAATGAGTGCAAGTTATGATGATAGAATTGCCATCTAAATTTCAGAAGAAATGAGTGCAAGCTATGATGATACTAGCTATGAAACATGGATAAACAACAATATTTTGAATTGGAGGGATTATTAAAAATACCCTCATAATGAATTTAATTATGATGTAGAAGAATATAAAATGAATGTTTCAATAGTGATGAATACCTCAAAGCACCAATAGTAAATGGGTTATCATAAGAGGCTTTGCACATAAGGGATGGGTTTTAGGGACTTCATTATTTTAAGGGGAGGAATACTTTAGAATTGGATCCTAAATAAAGATTCTAAGGATCATGGGTTACCAATAAGGCTTAAAGTCACTACATAGGCCCTCTAACATGGATACTCAACCTCCAAATAGAATTTGGTTTTTCCTATAATGCCTTTGATAACAAGGATGGTTCTTGAGGCCTTGCCAATATGTATGGGAGGAAATTAACACCCTTAGGCCCTATATCAAACTTTTAGGGACCAAAGGTCACGAATAATTCCATAATCTATAAAACATGCTCTAGTTTATATATCAAACTTTTAGGGACCAAAGGTCATGAATAATTCCATAATCTATAAAACATGCCCTAGTTTATTTCAAAGTTTTGATTACATAAATATGTTTTATTTCAAAGTTTTGATTATGTAAATATGTTGATAAATTTTGTAAGACATATTATGGTATTAGTAGTACAACATTTTGAATTATATTTATTTTCTTAATTAGAATTGTATATCTTCTTACAAACCATGGATAAAATCACGATTTGAAAAGATTTATTAGGTAGAAATCTAACTTATGAAGATGTAAAAGAAAATTAAATAAAAATTAATCCTTTCAAGTTCCAATAATTACAATAGAAAATATTAAAATAATATTAATTAATGATTAAGGTTAGGTATCCTCCTTAGGTTCAAGGGAGTGAACACCCTAAAAATAGTATCTCTCACCTCCTTGAGGAATTCATTTGAAAAGACGAAAAAACCATGAAAGTTTGGTAATAGGGAAAGGAGGAAATGTTTAAAATATTTCCTGGGTTCAAGTTCAACATGGTTCATTTGAAATCATGAAATTATATATGGCCATAGATTAATTGCATAGGTTGTGCAATTTAGCTAGGTTGTGCAATTTATCAAGAGGTGTTTTCGTGGAAAGGACTATTTTAAGGCTAGTAAAAGAGGGGATTCTTTAGGTATGATTACTTACACTTCTTGAAAGGTGATCAAGAAGGTATCATACTGAAATAAGAGAGCTGACAAGTTTAGTCATAAAATCTTGCACAGTAAAAACTGCAACAGAACCTAAGGGACTACTCCTAGCATAATCTTATCTTAGCTCAGGGGTGATCAAAGAACATAAGGATAGAGTGTTCTATTAGTCTATGCTTGGGTGACCCAATATTGTTCATGTGTTGGTTGAATGTCTTGCTAAGGATAGCATAAAAGTATCTAAACCCTATCATTTTGTTAGATCATGATGATTAAAAACTTAATTCAGATTAACTTATAGATGTGCATATAATAATTTTAATGATATTGATATCATTCAAAGTGGAATTTTGGTTCATCCCCCATTGGTTTAAGCAAGTTGTGACATCTTTATACTAGTCTATCTTGAGTTGAAGTTGGTTTTGACTGGATTTTAAAGCAGTTTTGGGAAGTCTCTAGTCTCCCATGTTATTTATTCTGTATTTGTACATTGGGTGCCTAGTCATAGTGATGCTCGCTATGGGGAAAGACCCACTTCTATAAGAAGAACAATAGGGTACTAGGGTGTATTTCTTTAATTTTGAGGTGATAAGTTATGAAAAGACTTTGGATTTGTTCAATCTTTCTTCAGGATTCACAACCATCACAACCATACATGACAACTTAGAGTGACGGGAGTTTCAATGATGATAGTTTCAAAAAGAAGTTCTTCCTTTTATTCCCACATCACAAGGTTTGAGGATTTACAATTGTTTTCAAGAACAAAATAAGCTTTCCACCCACCATTTATCCTTTTCTCAATACTATAGTTTTACTTGAAATTGTGATAGAAATTAATTCCAAGATATTTGTAGTCGGAGTTACTATTAAATCACATACAAAATTATATTTAACTACAAACTAATTTTAAAATTATATTTTAATTATAAATTTTCTGATTCAAATATATAAATATATAATTTTAATATTAAGAATTAGTTTTAAGAATAAACTTTATTTTAATTTTAATTTTTTAATATTAATTAATTAAATTAACTTTAAGAATTTATTTTAATATCATATTTTAAAATTTATACATATAAATTTATAAATATATAAATCAATGTCCATTTAATCTTATTAGTTAAGAGACAAGTGTGCAATTCTTCTACATGCATTCCATTTTTTTTAATAAATTAATTATTATAACTTTAAATAATCTTATAATTTTTGAAATAGAAAATTTTATACTCTAAACATAACATATGTATATTATTTAAGATGTATGATTTTTAATGTATATTATTTCAAATGTATTATTTTAATTTTAAATTATGGTATCCTTTAATACATTATAATGGTCTTTATTAAATTCTTGAATCATATACATATGTATGCTTTAGTTTATTTGTTCTTTTATGATTTTTCATTTATAATCATTTACAACTTTTAATTTTTACCACTTGAGCTGTCCTCCACAGATATCTTGAATATAGAAATTGAAAACATCACATAAAAATAATTAAAATCTTATTTTTCAAAAAAAGTTAATAATAACCTGTGAAAAATCATCACTTTTATAAAATTTTCTATCAAATATTTTAATAAATTCTTTTTTTAAATAAAACCACATTTTCATGAAAATCTTTTTAACCAGTTGAAAAATGAAATAAATAAAATTCCAAAATTTATTTTAATGTTAAAAAAAATTATTATAACTTATTTCTATTTTATATTATAAATAAAAATCATGTCTCATTTATATTGTGTAATATTGGTAAAATTCACATGCTTATTTTAACATACTTGTTTAATGTTATTTAGTTTTTAACGAAAACTACTTTCTTTTATTTATAAATTTTAGCATATTTTATGAGTACAATTTTTCTACATGATCTACATTAGATGTTAATGAATCCGTGATGAGTCTAGATGTAGGTTACCTATCAGTATTCTTCGCAACAAATTCCAAGGCATCATCGGGAAATTTGTAGATGGAACGTCATTCCTAGATCGTCAGATGCTTTCACCCTGGGTGGAAAATCCAGCTTCCCCATCAGCGAAATCCATTCAGACCCTCGATTTTGACGGGTGAGTTGGATTTCAAGTTTCAACCCTCGACTTAAACCTCGTATATCCGCTCACAGTTTAAGGTGCAGATCAATCAGCTGGTGTATTTCGTGGTCACTGATGGCTGGCTATGTCACTGACCATAACATATACCGGATCTGAAGCAAAATTCACATCTACGGTACCTGTTGCAGCCCAAGCTGCACTTGATGCGATACAGCTTGTCAAATAATCTATTCGTCAATAGAAGAATCAGAATCTAGAACTTCAGATGGCCATCTTTTCTAATAATTCATTTAGAACGATTATTCCAATGAGTTTGTTCAAAGCCCCACACGTGGAAACTAGAAACAAGAAATTGCACCGATGACATCAGAGTATCAGAAATGTTATCCAGAAACAAGAACATCAGAAATGGAAAGCGGAAACAGTAGAGGTGTACACGCAAACTTCGGATAAGCGAACGAAAAAGATTGGAATGGGCTCATGAAATGGACAGTTTACCAGTTTTCCACCTCACTAATTCATCACAATTGAATTGTTAGGCTTTCATTAGGTACATCTCAATTTTGGTTTTTTAATCATATTTTCTAACAGTTGTTAACGCCCACACCTGGTTAGATCCTACCAGGGTAAACTATGAGTTGAGGGTAGATCTTACGAGGAGGAGGTTATACTCAGAAGAGCTGCCAAGTATGGAAACATTTAGGCAAGTTCAGCCTGTGATGCAGAGAATCAGTGCACAAATTTAAACGGTGCTTGCCTTACTTTGTAGTCATGATCTGGAGTATCCCAGAGACAGGGACAGTCCGATTTACTAAACCAGTATGTAAATTAATACATAAAGCAATCCGATGCATAATTCCCTATCGTTCATTTTGACGAGAACAAGAGTCAACGCATTACATATAAAAACAGTGATTATGTCTATTCATTTGGTTAAAAGAAAATAAAACCTACAACCTACAGCAATCGACCGATCTACATTTCGTTTGCATAACTTCGCAAAAGAAAAGACAGCATTCAGCTTGTTCATTTATTTGAGACAGTGACGACATTCCATAGCTCATTCTATTCGGATGTTGTAGAGCACAGTTTCGGCAATGTTAACTCCAGGAGAATCATTCACGTGAATAGGATGTTGTAGAGCACAAAGTCAACATGAAACTTAAAAACAATAAATATGCAATCATATGATTTACAACCCCAAATAACGCAGAGGCATTGGATCCTGGTCATTGATAATTGGTCCATTGTAAAATGAAGAAAACCTGTCATTGATAATTGTTCCATTATAAAATGATTAAACAACGAGGTAGATCTTCCCAGTTCCTAGGACAGCCATGCAACTTGCCCAACTTCGCTCCCTAGCTGGATCACCACCCTAGACAAATGAACTACGCACTGTCCTTATGAACCACACAATGTTTTTTTTTCAGTGCATCATTATATAATTTTTGGCCAAATTTTGTGTGATCTCAATCAAATCTCAAGCAAATATCTTGATCCCTATAATTATGGATCTAGTAAATTTGATGAACTTTTGACTTGAATTTGATTCATACTACATATCTTTCTTGCTATCCACTTATTCAAAAACCTTAAGATTATTAAAAAAAATATATATCCATGTAGTTCGAACCCCTCCAAGCTCTATTGCCGCACCGCCCCTATACTACACGTTGTTCGTAGTCAACAACGGAATTCCAAGATATTTAGAGAACGATTTTGTCTCGGATACTCCACACGGAAACATTGAAAGCAAATATAGGGACTGTTTCAATTGTTCTTTTGTTTTTAATTTTTATAAATCACTTGTAAAATTGTGGTAGTGCTAGTGGTACAATTCCTAAAATTGATACATCGTAGTAGTATATAATGCTACATTTCAATAAGTACGGTGATAAAATAGAATTTTAATTTTCAATTCAAAATTAATATTTTAATATAATTTAAAAAAAATATATAAATGTTTTTTTAATTATATCAATTTTAATTTTAATCTATATCAATCAATTCAAAATTATTGATTTTCTCAACAACTATATTATTTATATTATATATAATACATAAATAATATAAAACTTTGCATATTTTCATCTGTATTATTTATATTATATATAATACATAACTTTGCATATTTTCATCTAATATATTTAAATGTAAAAATATAAACATTCAATATACCATTTAGTTTTAATATTTTTTATATATAAATTTTTATTTAACATTCAAATATTTTTTTATTAAAAATTTAGTTATACCAAATATATAATAATAAGAATATTGTATATTATAATGATAAAAAATTATTTATATTATTCAATACATTTTTGATTTTATAAATTTACTTATATAAACAATATTGCAATGTTAATTTTAAACTATTATATATAATATTATATATGAATGTACGTTATTTAAATAATATGTTATATAAGATATATTTCTTATTTATTAATATAAATAAAGAATTAATTAATTAGTTATAATAATTGGAGCATATTATTGGTGTGAAATGATATTGGTTCAATTCAATGAATTTAAATAAAGAATTGTTGAAGATATCTTTTATTTAATATGTTAAATATATTTAAAGTTAGTATACTTTTCAAAATGATGCTTCACCATTTGTTAGAGGGTTATATCTATTGGGAAAATGCCAATACCTACTATTTTGGAGAATCAAGGTATGATCAAAATCTGGGTGGGAAAAATAACAATATTCCTCCCAACCACCCAATCTACACTCAATTGACATTTAAAGTTAATATATTATTATTATATTTTAAAAAAAATTTAATTTAATTTTTTTAAATGATAATCTCAAAATATTTAATTTTTTTTATAACAAATTTAATATATATAACAATATAAAAATCCTTAACCAGTATATATAATTGTAAGAGACATTGCGATTATTAAACAATTTAATATCAATTAATTTAGCAACTCCTCATATTACAAAAACATCAATTCTAATTAAACTCAATATAATATACGCTTAAATCATAAAATATGTTGAACATACTCTACGAAGTTAACACATTAATACATCATTGAAGTTAACACATTAATACATCATAATGAACTAAATTTGTAGTTTCACGAGCACAATAAAGGAGAAAAACTAATTTTGATTTTAATATATTTTACAATAATTATTTTATATTATATAATGATTATAGTTTTGAAAACAATTTAACAAAGGACATTATCAAATTTAAAAAATTATTTTACTAAAATAAAATTCAATTAAAAAAAAAATTGTTATTATCATATCATAATTATACTAATAGGTGTTTATATCTTAGAATTTGGGGCGAATTACCATTTATGTTTTTCCGAGGATATGATAAGTGTACTTTCTAGATTGATTTTATAAAAGTTTGTTCAAAATTCGAAATAAACAATTATATATATATATAACTAGTAGTTGGTGCATGGAGTACTCGTAACTTATCCATGGATGACATGTAGTGACAAACAATCCATTTAACTAAAGAAAGCATACAAAACAACAAATGAATACAACTAAGCATGGAGAACAAGTAATAGATAGCTTTCATGGCACTTAACTTGTAACGTATCGGTGTTCATTGACAACAAGTTAAGTGGCTGTGCTAGTATCTAAGAATTTGGGGTGGATTACCATCTATGCTTTCGCTAGATTACATCACGATGAGACACATGTACTGTCCAGATTGATTTTATTGTAGTCATTCAAAATTTGAAAATAACAATTATAAAAGAAAAAAGAATATAAAAAATAACTTGTAATTGATGCACGGATAACTGGTTGCTAATGCA
Organism: Larix kaempferi; assembly: GCA_027924585.1. NCBI lineage: Eukaryota > Viridiplantae > Streptophyta > Pinopsida > Pinales > Pinaceae > Larix > Larix kaempferi. Next base: position 592,451 of record BSBM01001068.1, read on the forward strand.
TGGACAAGGGGCTTCCTGGCAAACAAAAAGTAACAAAAAACTTATTACTTATTTGTGACACTTAACTTTTGGCTTATGAGTGTTGATCGGCCACAAGTTAAGTGGATGTGCTAGTATATATAGGGTTTGTGCACAAAGTTGAGGGACTCTTTAGGTGCAATTCTGCACCTAAATATGCATTTTTTTCACCGCTCTCTACAACATGACATACATGATCATTATTAATGATATTTTAGGCATAGATAGAATTTTTTATGTAGATTCCAAATATGTAATTTAAAAAAAAAATATTGAGATTTTCTATTTATTTGCTAATTTTATTGTTTCATCACTCTGTTGGTCAAAAAACATACTGTTAGTGTTTATTCCGTAACTTTTTCACTTCACAACCATTTAAAAAAAACATTGTATGCTGCACTAGAAGACACCGACCTATACATGCTATAAAAAATCCAAGTCGAAATAACTGCATTAAGACCTTCAAAGGATGCACCCACATTTGACGTATCGCTCTCGAAGTTTGATCGCTTACATAATTAAAAACAAAATTAAAAATTAAACATTTAATTTTGTAAAAATAGCGTTGCACTAGTGCTACGAGTTCTATACATGTATACCAACTTTTGTATCTTGAAACTATCATTTAGGCATTGAAAGGCTACACCCACAAAATCATAAACCTTATCATTTGCCAAAAAAAAAGTGACTGTTAGAAAACATGAAATTTGACATAGTTATGTAAATTTTCAATACTTAAAACTTATATATTCGAAAACGTGACTCAATTTCCTACGTTTCATCCTTCTTACTCGATGCAAGAGATCTTGTGTAAGAATGTCAAAAAAACCAAGTAAGTTGAGGGATTCCTGATTTTTCATTTTTTATTGCATCTAACGCACCAAAAGTGACCCTCATTAGCTTGCACATGCCCTATATTTATTTAAAAGTAGACAATTTGCCTTCTAATTAAAATGGTTTGCGGAATTCTATAACCACTCATTGAATTTGATTGTCTTATTTTTATCATTTTACTTTTACGCTATGTTCATCTTTATGTTTTATACCTAGTGGTTCCTATTTCAAATAGATTTGTGATTTCATTAATTACTAAATAATGATAAACATTAAAGAAATAAGAAAAAAAAAAGACCAAGAAAGATGATAGCGGAAAGAGGGTATAAGCTCGTTCAACTTTATTATTCACATGAACATAGCTTAAATATAATGTTTACAAGTAACTACCTTTAACCGTCAAGTAACAGTGAGGTTGTTAATATAATTAGGACTTTATAATTAGAGCTAGGGTTTCTAACAATCCCCCCCTTAATCATAAGTCCATACAAAAGTACTAGCTATCATCAAAAACTAGTGCAAGAGCTGATATCACATGCATGTCTTCAACTTGTAATCCATGGTTTGAAAACTCATGGATGTCGATGAAGATTCTCCTGAAAATGCGCCAAATGGATGCCAAAACAGAGTGATAACCTCATTCCATAGCTCATTCTACTAGGATCAGGGTAAGAATAAAATAACACAGTTTCGGCAGGAGAATCATTCACGTGAATAGGATGTTGTAGATCACAAAGTCAACATGAAACTTAAAAACAATAAATATGCAATCATATGATTTACAACCCCAAATAACGTAGAGGCATTGGATCCTGGTCATTGATAATTGGTCCATTGTAAAATGAAGAAAACCTGTCATTGATAATTGGTCCATTGTAAAATGATTAAACAACAAGGTGGATCTTCCCAGTTCCTAGGACAACCATGCAACTTGCCCAACTTCACTCCCTAGCTGGATCACCACCCTAGACAAATGAACCACGCAATGTCTTTATGAACCACGCAATGTCTTTTTTTCAGTGCACCATTATATAATTTTTGGCCAAATTTTATGTGATCTCAATCAAATCTCAAGCAAATATCTTGATCCCTATAATTGTAGATCTAGTGAGTTTGGTAAACTTTTGACTTGAATTTGATTCATACTACATATCTTTCTTGCTATCCACTTGTTCAAAAACCTAAAGATTTAAAAAAAAAAATATATATCCGTGTAGTTAGAACCCCTCCAAGCTCTATTGCCGCACCGCCCCTATACTACACGTTGTTCGTAGTCAACAACGGAATTCCAAAATATTTAGAGAATGATTTTGTTTGTGGAATACTCCACACGGAAATATTGAAAGCAAATATAGGGACTGTTTCAATTGTTCTTTTTTTCTAATTTATATAAATCACTTTTAAAATTGTGGTAGTGCTAGTGGTACAATTCCTAAAATTGATACATCGTAGTAGTATATAATGCTACATTTCAATAAGTATGGTGATAAAATAGAATTTTAATTTTCAATTCAAAACTAATATTTTAATATAATTTAGAAAAAAACATATATATAGATGTTTTTTTAATTATATCAATTTTAGTTTTAATCTATATCAATCAATTCAAAATTATTGATTTTCTCAACAACTATATTATTTATATTATATATAATACATAAATAATATAAAACTTTGCATATTTTCATCTATATTATTTATATTATATATAATACATAATTTTGCATATTTTCATATAATATATTTAAATGTAAAAATATAAACATTCAATATACCATTTAGTTTTAATATTTTTTATATAATTTTTTTTATTTAACATTCAAATATTTTATTATTAAAAATTTAGTTATAATAATAAGAATATTGTATATTATAATGATAAAAAATTATTTATATTATTCAATGCATTTTTGATTTTATAAATTTACTTATATAAACAATATTGCAATGTTAATTTTAAACTATTATATATAATATTATATATGAATGTACGTTATTTAAATAATATGTTATATAAGATATATTTCTTATTTATTAATATAAATAAAGAATTAATTAATTAGTTATAATAATTGGAGCATATTATTGGTGTGAAATGATATTGGTTCAAATCAATGAATTTAAACAAAGAATGGTTGAAGATGTTTTTTATTTAATATGTTAAATATATTTAAAGTTAGTATATTTTTCAAAATGATGCTTCACCATTTGTTAGAGAGTTATTTTGGAGAATCAAGGTATGGCCAGAACCTAGGTGGGGAGAATAACAATATTCCTCCCAACCACCCAATCTACACTCAATTGACATTTAAAGTTAATATATTATTATTATTATTATTATATTTTGAAACAAATTTAAAATAATTTTTTAAATGATAATCTCAAAATATTTTAATTTTTTTTTGATAACAAATTTAATATATATAACAATATAAAAATCCTTAACCAGTATATATAATTGTAAGAGACAATATAAAAATCCTTAACTAGCATGTCTTCAACTTGTAACCCATGGTTTGAAAACTCATGGATGTCGATGAAGATTCTCCTGAAAATGCGCCAAATGGATGCCAAAACCAAGTGATAACCTATAAATGTTCATTGAAGTGGACCCAAAAATCGATGAGAGCAAAAATCCCTGAAGAGAACTAAGTTGGCTTCAAATTCCAACACATCTCATAACCTGAACAAATATGAATTCACCAATCAAATATCCAAGATTCGAAGATCATCCCTGTGAGTGAACAAATAAGTTCACAAAAAATCTCTAAAAAATGACACATAAAAAAACTGTCAATAATCAGTTGACAAAAAAAGTGTCGAAAGGCATTCGAAACCTGTATCCATAAAAGTCCCGTAGGTAGTAAACTAGGTGAATCACTAGTACTATCTCAAATCTATAATTCAAATTTATCAAACATCAATCCTAAATCCATCGTCCTAAATCCATAATCAATCCTCAAAAGTGGACTTCAAAACTTGAATTCGACAACCTCATCAATATTCCCCCTTGTCAACTGAAAGGTAAGAAGTACTAAAGCAACTCCCCCTAAAAGGAGAAAGGGATAGTCAAACTAACTTTGAGTAGAGCCTAAAGACTTGATCTTCAACTCAAAAGACTATAGCAAAAATGTGGGTCGTGGTCATTCCTTGTATCATCAAATTTTGAATCAAAACACTCTTGTCCATCTGTAGCAGTAATATCTCCAATAAAACAGGTTTGTACCTGTGTATGGATCTGACTGTAATATCGATCTAACAACTTGGCTTCCAATAACTAGCACCAAGTATTCATCCATCTAAAATGTAATTGTTTTCATTGTTTCTTTTTCTTCAACTGAAACCTGTCTGAGAAGTGATTTGTCTTCCCACAAAAAATGCATGGGTGAAGATCAAAACACTGGAATTATTGATGTCCAACTCGGTGACAGTGTTAGCATTGTTCAGTCTCTTTGTTCAACAAATCATCATCATCGACCATATCAACATTTTCATTAACACCCTAATCAACATTATGTAACTATTCCTATTCTATATCATCCTGTACCTATTCCTACTCATCCTCTTCACATTCAACCTTTCTACCAGCATCAAACAAAAATACACCGCTCACAAACTTGAGTGGTTTTATATAATTAGGAATATGAAAAGGTCCTCATTGTCCTTTTCATATCCTAAACCGCATTTGTTTCGTTTAAACTGAACATTTTCCCAAGGCCGAAAAAAATTATGTCGATTGTTATGCCGATCTTTCAATTCATTCACTTTATCCACTTTGTTGTCAGTGTCATTAACCGAAACTATATTGAGCTAGTGCTCACAATCAACACGCACATGCTTGTTATTTGATTTCTTAGTGACATCATTTTCATCTGATTTACTATCAGATAAACATGTCCACCTTTCTATGCATCACTTGCAGTTTAGTGAAAATATGTGTTCTGTCATTGTGTTTATTAATGTTTGTATTTGATGAAATAATTATTCAATTTTCATCATTCTTTTAATGATAAGTATTAAAAAATGAGAGTTTTTTCTTAATGTGAAAGTGTGATATGTTTAATTTAAGTCAACAAACCATGACACACAATAAATTCCCAAGACCCTCTTATTCAATTTTAGGTGGGTCTAGGTGACAAAGAAAAAAAAATAAATTTTATTAAGTAAAATAATCTCTTATAAGTCCTTACAAGAACCTTATATCTTCTTTATGATCTCAATTACAATTCCCTTTTAGCTCCCAAAAGCACCTTATAGCTACTCAAAATAAGAGACCTTATCACTCCTTTACAAGTTAAGAGAAAGCATATAATTCTGAATCCTTTACAAATGTCCTTGTATTATTTATATGGATTTTATAACGTCCTATCCTCTTGTTTAGAAAGGAATTCAAATACAATTCAAAATTATATTTGTGACCTTTTCAGAAAAAGAAAATTGCATTTTCACTAAACTTTATAATACCCTTGTCTTTTGCAAATTTCCAAATGTAAATGAAGTGAAAAAATACTTTTGTGGAATAATATGTGAACTTGCAAACCTTGCCCTCTTTGGAAAAGCTTTTGGTCAGCTATTGTAGCGACTTCTCACACATAGTCAAGGCATCAAGCCTCTTCAATATAGTTGTTTACTGGATTCATGACCTTCAAATGATTAAAATCCATCATGTACTGTACATGAATCCTCTACTAGCCAGATCAGTGATCGTTTTCGAGCAAAAAGGATTTTCCAAATGTATTTATAACAAGCACATGACTGCTCCATGCAGATAGCTCTGCAACATGAACACATTCCAGGACGTCTCCTCTTCTTTGCACAAGCATCAATCTCTCTTCCTCATGGATCTAACATCACTCTAAATGCTTGTCAGCTTGAATATGACCACGTTTCTTTGAGAATTTGTTCTCTCTTGAACTCTGGATTTCATTCCCAATGCATAAACTAGTTCCTTTATAGGCTGAAATTGAACCTTTTTACTTGATCCAGATGTCTTTGATATGGAAAATATAAACTGCAATTCAATCCACCTTCTTGTTCTAGGGAAAAGCACACCACGCAATAAATAAGATTTAACTGTGCAGTAGATGAATATCTTCTTTTTCTTTGCATCAGACTTCGCCAATCATCTGATAGGAACCCAAAATTTTACTTCGTAGAACACTTGCTTCACTAAAAATTAACTTCATAGGTAAACTGCGCGGAGGTTAACTGCACAGATTTCAACCTTTTATTGCGCAGTTGAAATTCACAGTACTTTACTTCGTGGACTTCACAAATACTTCACGGATCACTTAATCAAACTTTATCATGAAATATATTTTCTAAGGCATAACAACTAAAACATCTTACACGAAGTTACTCCTTATAAATATAGAACTTTCACTGCGGTGAACTATTTGTAAATCTTGATTTCTTTTACTACGCATAAATGTAAAAAATATTCAAGGAGAAGATGTGCGTCTTGCAATATTCAACATTCTTCAGAATGAAATATAAAACTATAGACTTATATATTTACCATAGTAAACTGCGCAATGCCTCAATACATGGAAATGAGTTTTTACTTTGATCTTTTACTTTCACAAAGCTTGGGCTCTTGATACAATCTTTGACCACTTTCTTTCACTCTTTCTCTTCGAAAATTTTTGTCATACACATCTCTCTCTGAGTTTCAATTGTCTGCTTCTACTTATAGAATTTCATAACAACTTACTTAAGATCGTTTCATTTGGAAGCTACATGATTGCATTAAACACTGTAATTACTTCTTACCTAATAATTCTTGACATGCGAACTACTAACGCAGTTACATTAATACAAACTTGACGTGCGCCGAATTGGCTGCGAACTTACTGACAGACTGACATTGCAGACTCTGCACACTGACACAAAACGACTGACAAGGTGACTGATAGAGTTGGCGCAGTAGATACGCGATCAGCTCATAAATACATATTTTCCAACACTCCCCCTTAATTATGAGCAGATGGGGATCATAAAACAAAATTAAAATTTTACAAAAAGGATCAGAGCTAAAACATGCTCCGTGCATGACAAAGTTCACTACACAGAACTTGTCACTCCTAAACAACTTCGCAGATATTGGAATGAGTCCTTTTCCAATGGTTTGGTAAAGATGTCTGCTACCTGATCTTCAGAACTGCAAAATTCTAAATAGATTTCTTTGTTGTTTATCAATTCTCTTATAAAATGATACCTTGTGTCGATGTGCTTGGTTCTCTTGTGGTACACATGATTCTTTGATAGTGCAATAACTGAATTGTTGTCGCAGTAAATAACTGCGGGTTCTTGATGGTTTTGCGACAGATCACTTAACATCCTCCGCATCCAAACGGCTTGAAATGCAGCCTTTGTAGCTGCAACATACTCTGCTTCTGCTGAAGAAAGAGTTACTATGGGTTGTTTCTTTGAAGCCCACAATACAACACCTGTTCCTAAATGAAATGTATTTCCAGATGTGTTTTTTCTGTCATTTATGCTGCCTCCATTGTCACTGTTAGTGTATCCAATGAGTTTGAAATTTTCTGGCGTCGAATAGAAAATACCAAAGTCTTTTGTTCCACTTACATACCTCATAATTGTTTTACCTGATTTCCAATGAGATTCTTTTGGTGACTCCATGAATCTTGAGATTAAACTGACTACATACATGATGTCTAGCATTGTTGCTGTTAGAT